>JAQJVL010000375.1:399473-925183 GCA_035578905.1 Stictocephala bisonia
GAACTAATAAATATTTCATTTCCAGGTAGATGTTGCTTGGGTTAATCAACGTTTACTATAATTATTACCCAAACCGATGGAGAGTGCAAGAGGTTTGGTTGGTGGTATACAGGCACACGAAGGACTGAGATAACAACCTACTATCCCTACACTCAAGAACTCTTCAGGCTCTCCGGACTGTACCATCGGCACTGTTAGCTCAGGTGTTTAAAATGTAATAGTACATTTTGAGAAATATCATTACAGTATATATTAATGTATACTCTATATAGGCTATATCTATGTAGCCTATACAGGCTATATCTATGTAGCCTATACAGGCTATATCTATGTAGCCTATACAGGCTATATCTATGTAGCCTATACAGGCTATATCTATGTAGCCTGTACAGGCTATATCTATGTAGCCTGTACAGGCTATAGTCTATCTATGTAGCCTTTACAGGCTATATCTATGTAGCCTATACAGGCTATATCTATGTAGTCTATACAGACTATATTTATGTAGCTTATACAGGCTATATCTATGTATCTTATCTATGCCTGTACAGGCTATAGTCTATCTATAGCCTGTACAGGCATATCTATGTAGCCTATACAGGCTATATCTATGTAGTCTATACAGACTATATTTATGTAGCCTATACATGTTATATCTATGTAGTCTATACAGCCTATATCTATGTAGCCTATACAGCCTATATCTATGTAGCCTATACAGGTTATATCTATGTAGCCTATACAGGCTATATCTATTTTCCTCGTTAAACTATTGTTAAGTTTCTTAAGTAACGAATAGGCCTACAACATAGATATAACAGATTAATTAATTGACTATAGTAACTAAAATAGCCTATTTAGTTACCATTTAACAATTTTTCATTTACTGTTTTTAAAATTAAAACCATAGTTTAATTAAAAAATACCGTAGAGTGAAAAAAATATGTTTAGGTTATAAATGGTTTTTAGCAAACTAAGTAATATCCATTACAGTCTTGTTGGATAACAGACTGTTGTTGTTGGTCCATAACAGTTTGCTAATGCGAGAGTGTCTCCTCACAACTCCAGACAGTGGCATGACTGATGGGTGTAGAAACCACAATCCGTTGGACTTATGTTTCCATCCCTCACCGTCGTCACCAGGATATACGTGAAAGGATTATCCATCCATTCAGGAGTACCTAGACAGATCAAAACTATATGTTTTGCTCATATTTATTTTTCTGCCTATAGTAGCCTGTAGACTTTTGTATTGAATCTGTCGACACTTGTGTAAATTGTAGTTTTGTGCCAATATAAGTCCTTTTTCCGTATTTAAATTTCTCAAAATTATCTGCATATTATGGTACGCAACCTTCTCTTCGCTTACTTAAGTAAAATATTTGGATAAACAGTAAAGTAGGCTATTTCGATTTTAAATCTAAAGTCATTTTTAATCCTTTTACGAACCCAACCAAAATAAATAAATATATGTAAATAGTATTTAAATAAATACGTGCAATCCTAAATGAATAACTGTAAGAAAATCGTATGTATTTATTCAAATCATTATTACCTATTTGGTTTTGTTGATTTAGTAAGATGGATTAAAGTAATTTTAAGATTAAATTGAATTGTCAAAAATTAATTTACTGTTCATAACCTTACTTAAAATATGTTTGGTTCCATGCTATTTGCGGCTCGCCCACTTGCGGCACTCCTAATAAGTTAAACCAGGGATATAATCCTATTGGTAAATGTTGACAGCTGTTACGTACAAGGTATGTGACACTTGCGGCCTACTGAAGACTAACCTAATAATTACATTAAACTCTTCCTTGGTAGTAGATAACAATTTTACTAGCAGACCTTACAGCTACCACATGCACATACATACAAGATACATTATATCGTGACAAATACAACACTCGCTTGTAACGCTTTCTTATGTTACTTGGCCTATAAAGCAAAAAATTCCCTTTTGAAAATAGGTTCGATCCAATACAAATAATGTAGGTACATCACTCATAATAATTTATTTTATGAAATACATAATTATCATAGGATATGTTTTAATGTTTAGTAAATGTATTTTTCACCATCTCTTTTTGCTCTACCATTCTCTTGTGTATGATTTTTACACTATAATTTCTATGTGATAAGGCTTAAGGTACATGATGCAGTATTCCTCTTCCAAAACTTTATTTAAAATCTGTAAATTTAGCTAATAATTCAAATACATGACTGACTAAATTTCTCTTGCAATATTATTAAATAATAGTTTGATAACGCTTTCTAACAAGTTAATTAATGGGGGATTTAAACAGGAATTTGAGGTCAAATAAAAAAGTTTCATAGCACAGAACTCCAGTAAAAAACATTAGTAGAAAAACTCATAATTAATGAGGAATGTATGACACTTTCAATATTGACGAAGTATTAATAGTTTTTGAATGGTTGATATTTAAATAGTATAATTATTTTTAATAGTTTAGATAAATGTTCTGTATGATTATTGAATTCCATAAAACTAATAAAATAATAATAATAATAATTAATGTATAAAGCATTATATGTGATATAATTTTTTTTAAAGAAAACGTTATTGTATTCAAATTAAAATTGATTTTAAAATGTAGGTCCCTAAAAATAATTATGGAGTAAATATTATTGCATTACAATCTTGCATATAATTTTTAAAACCTTTATAGATTTGTGTTCAGATGACATAACTTAGTGTATTATTTATTATTCATAAATTTATGTTGGCTGTGTTGGCGAATACTTACAATTTTCATTTGATTAGGAGTTCTCGTTTCATATCTTTGGATAATTTTATTTTCAAGATGTTAGTTTATATTTGAACATCCAGTAACTTATAACCTCTGTTAGATTTTTCGAGCCAAATAAAAGAATCATAATTATCTTAGTAAATATTATTTAAAAAATTTACCAAAAGTCCATTTGTTGTTAACGTTATAGAGATTTCCTTTCATCACAATCTAGAGATTTTTTGATTATAACCAACACAAAATACAAAAATACATTATTGTGACATTTACGACTGTCAGTTGATAGTGATCACGATAAATCTAGGCCACGAGTGGCAGTCCGTCTGTCTTCCTCCTGATCCCAAAATACAAAAATACATTATTGTGACATTTACGACTGTCAGTTGATAGTGATCACGATAAATCTAGGCCACGAGTGGCAGTCCGTCTGTCTTCCTCCTGATCCCAAAATACAAAAATACATTATTGTGACATTTACGACTGTCAGTTGATAGTGATCACGATAAATCTAGGCCACGAGTGGCAGTCCGTCTGTCTTCCTCCTGATCCCAAAATACAAAAATACATTATTGTGACATTTACGACTGTCAGTTGATAGTGATCACGATAAGTCTAGGCCACGAGTGGCAGTCCGTCTGTCTTCCTCCTGATCCCAAAATACAAAAATACATTATTGTGATATTTACGACTGTCAGTTGATAGTGATCACGATAAGTCTAGGCCACGAGTGGCAGTCCGTCTGTCTTCCTCCTGATCCCAAAATACAAAAATACATTATTGTGACATTTACGACTGTCAGTTGATAGTGATCACGATAAGTCTAGGCCACGAGTGGCAGTCCGTCTGTCTTCCTCCTGATCCCAAAATACAAAAATACATTATTGTGACATTTACGACTGTCAGTTGATAGTGATCACGATAAGTCTAGGCCACGAGTGGCAGTCCGTCTGTCTTCCTCCTGATCCCAAAATACAAAAATACATTATTGTGACATTTACGACTGTCAGTTGATAGTGATCACGATAAATCTAGGCCACGAGTGGCAGTCCGTCTGTCTTCCTCCTGATCCCAAAATACAAAAATACATTATTGTGACATTTACGACTGTCAGTTGATAGTGATCACGATAAATCTAAGATTAAGTCTAGGCCACGAGTGGCAGTCCGTCTGTCTTCCTCCTGATCCCAAAATACAAAAATACATTATTGTGACATTTACGACTGTCAGTTGATAGTGATCACGATAAGTCTAGGCCACGAGTGGCAGTCCGTCTGTCTTCCTCCTGATCCCAAAATACAAAAATACATTATTGTGACATTTACGACTGTCAGTTGATAGTGATCACGATAAGTCTAGGTCACGAGTGGCAGTCCGTCTGTCTTCCTCCTGATCCCAAAATACAAAAATACATTATTGTGACATTTACGACTGTCAGTTGATAGTGATCACGATAAATCTAAGATTAAGTCTAGGCCACGAGTGGCAGTCCGTCTGTCTTCCTCCTGATCCCAAAATACAAAAATACATTATTGTGACATTTACGACTGTCAGTTGATAGTGATCACGATAAATCTAAGATTAAGTCTAGGCCACGAGTGGCAGTCCGTCTGTCTTCCTCCTGATCCCAAAATCGTAAATTAATCAATAATTCACTATTATTGATTATTCATTTCTAAGACGCCGATCATAGGGATATGGGCGAATATGAGGAGTGAATGAGTGTAATGAATGTAGATGAATGAGTGTAGTCATTGTTACTATCTGAGTTCGACTGAGCTCAGAAAGGACTATTTATTAATAGCCCAATAGCCAGGGCATCTGTAGGACCTACAGCTTTAAGTGGAATCCGAACCACGTAGTGTTGGACTGAGTTTCAGCTAATTGACAAGTCTGACACTCAGTTTTCTTCCCCACACAACATCTGAAACTTGACTACCATTCAACACGGATGCTCCAGACTTCTCTAGTAGTGTCTACGTTGATGACAACCATTGAGCGGACGCCGTGTCGGTATTATGAGAACCGAGTATGGAACCTATCGCCTACAATCTCCCAAACACTTTGTCCCCAAGTAGCTGGGTTACAGCATTGCTCCACCAGTCAGTTCAAATCATTCCACAAATGTCAGAGAAAAATCCGCTTTGCCGCAAGTGGGCAGGCCACAAATAGGTGCAAACCAATATTTTTCTATTTATATAAATATAGACATACATAACTTCATAAATATGCCATACTGAAATGAATTTTAAAAGATTTAGTTTACTCAATATTATAAACCGCATTCAAACAGTAGTTAACATTTCGTAAATATCATTGTTTACATTTAAAGAACTGTTAACATTTCATAAATATCATTGTTTGCATTTAAACAGGTGTTAACATTTCATAAATATCATTGTTTACATTTAAACAGTTGTTAACATTTCATAAATATCATTGTTTACATTTAAACAGTTGTTAAAATTTCATAAATATGATTGTTTACATTTAAACAGATATTACTTTCCAATTCATTTAAATATCTCTATGTTATTATTATGGCCCAAAAACTGATATTTAGACCTTCTCGTACCCTTCACGGAGAAAATATTGAACAATTAAAAACATTATAGCACAACTATGAACTGGTTCATATTTTTTATACTTAAAACGTATAAATGGAGCAAGATACGTATAAATAATGGAGGAGTTACGTTAGCAAAAACGGCTTCACGTATTGCATACGAGGATGAATTAGGATTTGGTTAGTCAATTTTGATTTTTTTAACTCTCTAGAAACCAGTTGCTTATACAGGCCCAAAAACTGGTATTGCAGTACTTTACAGAAATATATACTTCTATTGAATGATTGTGTATTGTTCATTATTAATTCAATGAATATACTGTAAATTATAAATTATTTTCTAATATCTATTTAGTATATTCAATGAATACACACTCTATAAGAAGGACACTCCTTATGCAGCAAATTCAGACCAACTTTTTTTCTGAGATTGCTGCTTTTCGCCTTAGCCGCTAGAGTTCTCCAGTCAATATTTTCCTGCCTTCTGTGCTAGGGAGATCTCGCAGAGGGTGCGAGAGAGAGCGCGCCTTCGGTGCGAGAGAGAGCGCTCGCCTTCGGTGCGAGAGAGAGCGCGTCGAGGGTACGAGAGAGAGAGGGAGCGAGGGTTGTGTGCGAAAGGAGAAAGTTTGCCTGGTGGTCTGTATAAAAGAGCTTCCTCTATACAGACTCTGCTCTCGCTATCCCTCTGCCGCCGCGGTTTGGCCGAGATGCCACTTGCTTGAAAGACTCTCCACTACTTCATTGCCAAATGTTGAATTAACAATTTAAGATGTGATCGCTGGATGCCGAATTTTTTTTCATATTTGCTTTGATAATCAAATCGTAGATCAACCTATGATAACCCAAAACTTTATAAGATGAATAAATTATTTTGGAACTGCTCCTAGAATTAACACTGTACAAGCACTGTTGCTTTAACAATATTCAAGCACTGTTGCTTTAACAATATCCAAGCACTGTTGCTTTAACAGAATCCAAGGACTGTTGCTGTAATAAATGTAGTGTGATTATAACAATTTAATCTGTGATTCAAGAATTGTTATACTAACCGAAAGAATATACTATCATACAAATAACTAACAAAAGTAAATGGGCAAACATTTTAACGAATAACTATTGAAAAGTGATAGACTATTCAGAGATTTTAATAAATTAACTATAGAGATGTTATTGGAAAAAAAACAATGTAAATTTACTATAAAAAAATAAGTTTATTCAACAAAAATGAAAACGTACTTTATAGACGCCGAAAAAGTATTGCAAATGTTAACACAATTAACTATTTTCTATCTACTGTATGTTCGGTGACAATCAAAATTAAAAAAAAACAAAATTAAAACATTCAACTGACAAACATTATAACATACTCAGAATACCTACTAACTAAAATTAAATTGCAGCATAACCACTAACATATCACATTTACATCTAATTGTTTACGATATATGAAGTGGCACTTATGAATAACACATATATACACGAAAATTATAAACAAACGTAAACTACAAAAACATTCAGTATATATAATTACTAAAAATAACATTGCAGCATAATTATATACATATTTTATTTACATCTAATTATTCACAATATATGTTAAGTTTCAGTTATGAAATAAACATATATTTACACACACACACTTATTTACTAAGTTCAAACTGTACAAAAAAACATATATAAATACTAAATACTACATTGCAACATGATCATATACATTTCTATTTACACCTAATTACATGTAATTTATGTAAAATGACAGTTAAGACATATATAATTATCCCCACATTATTTACAAACTTCAAACTGTACAAATTATTCAGTAGACCTACTTATTAAAATTTACATCACCACATATTCTTATAATATATGTGCAAGGGGTTAGTTATGACAATTAATATATATACATAAAAACACACACACACCCGGCAATTATTTACTTAAACTTTAAACTATACAAAACATTATTAGATATCGTTAACATAATTACAAAACATTACATCGCACCATAATCACAGATTTTATTTACATAAAACAAATTTCGATACTAGGTCTCAGGTATGAAAAAATTATATATACATATATAACCTACACATAAATTATTTAAACATATACAAATTATATACAAAATATGTCAACTATGTAATATTGTAGACTAATGAAAAAAATACATCGCAGCAAAATAATATATATATTTTATTTACACTATTAAATTATGTACAATCTAAACATGGTGTCAAGTAAGAAATAAAAGCATATTCAAAGATTAAGAAGAAAGTTAGCAGACATCCACAATGTTGGTTTTTTCAGTAGCCTGTCATACATGACAGAGTTTTTTAAGCTTCTTATTCAGTTTCACTTGATCACCCTCTGACACTCTCTTTACCCTTACGTTTAACAAAGCCTTGTCTCTAATGTCGTTCGATTTCCACTTTACACTGTAAAACATCTTACATCTCACTAACAGCTCTATCATAAACAACTTGTGTACTTTACACTCAATCAACCACTGCGGATGAGTCTCTTCAGTGTGTAAGGTCAATTCTTTTACCAGTGTCTTGGCAACTTCAGTGCTGGCAATCACCTTAGGAAAAAGCTGGGCAAAGCACAATGCTTGAGACTTTACAACGTTGTGTAGAAGATCCGAAGGCTTATTAAGTCTGGCTAATTCTCCGGTATGTCTGGTGAACGATTTCATTAGGATAAGATACTCACGGGGTATAAAAGAGAAGGAGTTTTATTTCAGAAGAGTAGCCCTACACGTTTCACAGGAAAATTTCTCCACACATTTTTTCCCTAGCCAACCGGATATGTAACATACAACACTATCTTCAAAGGCCGTTACTTCTACGTGATCTTGATCTAGCTGTTGTTAAGTGTTACATTGTGGGGCTAAGTTGGATGAAGCGATGGCACTGGTGTGAGGCTCGACTGAGTTGATAACTTCTTGTGGCTCTTCGACTGGCAGTACTGATGGAACTTGAAGATTTTCGTCGCCATCTGGTTCACAATTTGCAGTATCAGGAGGGTCCAGTAAACGGATGGATATAGCATGCTGGAGATTCCGTCTGAACTCCTTTGCAGATGGATTACTGTTGTAACCACCCCTGTGTCTGAGAACACCAAACAAATTCTCAATGGGGTCCTGGTTGAATCTATTAGTTAACAAAAATTTGTTTCCACTGGAAGAAATCTCCTCGTATAATGCTAGTATTCCCCTGATGGTTTGGATGAGACCGTCAAAACATGGAGGATTTGAACCATCTAGAGTCTTCCAGGTCTGTATATACTGGATACTGGCTTCCAAGCAATTTCGAGGAACAAAGTTGGTTTTCGATAGTGGCTGCTTGTATGGGTTTTTGTCGTCTAAGTGCTTGCTGTTTAAACAGTCAGTAATGTCATTTATTTTGCCAAGAAAAGTTGCTGTATTTAAACTACTTTCATTTTTCATCTGTCCTAAATTAACAGCAGCTTTCATCCCTCTCGTAACTGAATTACTAAAAATTTGAGCTGCCAGTTTCACATTCATCTTCTGAAATGCTTGCGGGTTAACATGCCGTTCTGATATTTTCGGCGCAGCTTGGCAGTCTGAAGCAGATTTCCTGTCGATCTCATAAAACTCTAAAATGTCTCCCCATGACACAGGTTTATGGTCCACTAGAAAATCCCTTTTCAGCAAAGTGTTGCGGATACACTTTAGAAGATGAGGGTAATCATATAAACAGAAAATCTTTTTTTCTCCAAAACAGTAATAGGGAAAATCTTTTGAAACTCCCAAGAGTTTCAATGCAGCTGCATTTGTCGATCCCATATCGCAGACAGTGGCCTTTAAGTCGAGATTTACATCAAAGACTTTTTCGATGCAAATGTCCAACAACAATGCTAAAGTTTGCGATTTTAACGAGTTGTTTGAGAGCACATATGCGAGGGGACATTTCCATTATTCATTAATACCTCGCAGCATAAAAACTGTTGCATGTGTTGCTATCTTCTGGTTTCTTCCCAATGGCCCAAGATCCTCGAATCCTTCAACCAAATCTAACTTGGAGTTATATTCCAGAGATTTTCTTAAACACATTTCATCAAACAATAAAACGCATTGTTTTTCAGTTGCAGTCATGGATTTAACTTTGACTTTCACCTTATCAAAAACTTCAGTTGTAAACCCCGGAGTAATATTGTTTACATTTATCCATTTTTTTATAAGACTAAGGCAAGGCAGTTTGAAACCCCTTCCTCTCATAAATTTGTACACGTTTGGTGCCTTGTAGTAGATTGACAGGGCCAGCTGCTTTTCTTCTTCAGTCCATTCCGATCGAGTTTGGTGTCGCAGTTGCATTGTGATGAATGTCAGTGGATCTCCAGATATGAATTTAGGTAATTTGGAAATTACAGTCTTGATATCAAACATTGTAGTCCTCTTTTTTATGAAATAAATGCTGTTGGTTTTCTTTTTTAGAAGTGATTTTTGTCTAGTGATGGTTTGTTTCAACTTCTTCCTACGTGGTGTTAGTTCATTCAATTTGTCATCATTGTTTAGTTCAGATAGAGGTTTGAATTGATTGTTAAAATCCTGAAGCGTCTCTTCACTCCCTCCAACTTCATTGTATTGATCAGACTTTGTGGATTCTTCAAAACAATCAGATTCCACTTGAGGATCTTCATTTTCGCAGTTGTCTTCTTCCTGATCAAACCAAGGAATAGGAACTGCAGCAGGGTGGTTTCGCAGAAGTTTGTTTCTCAGGTCGTTTGTAAATGCAGACCTCTTAAAGTGTTGAGAGCACAGAGTTCGATACTTCAGCTTCTTGTCTGGCAGATCCGCGAAGTCGTCTCGCCCGCAGTTGGTTACCCACCGAATGCATCTGTAAAATATATATGAATTTAAATGTATTTAATATAATTAGCAAACATTTTTCCTATTGTGATATATAATGAATAAGGAATGACAAAATGTCAATAAAGGGTGAAATTAAAAAAAGACAACAGTTTTGGCTTTTGGCTGTAATCCTTGAAAAGATATCGTTGTGGTAGGCTACTTGTAAAATAATGAAACCTCCTAAGTTGTTTTTAGGAGTTCAACAAAAAAGAAAAATAACCGATTCAAGGAAATATTGAGTGTGATTCAAAAAATGTAATATACCAACTTAGTTTTAGTTTTCGTAATACAGGTTATATTGGATAAACCAAAACGAAT
Organism: Stictocephala bisonia; assembly: GCA_035578905.1. Lineage (NCBI taxonomy): Eukaryota > Metazoa > Arthropoda > Insecta > Hemiptera > Membracidae > Stictocephala > Stictocephala bisonia. Next base: position 409,999 of record JAQJVL010000375.1, read on the forward strand.
TTCAAATATAGAATTAACAACCAAAGAGCTGACACAAGAAACTCTCAGTAGATAAACCTGTTACAAATCATGTTAAAGAATATTCAAAAACGTTTTTAGCCTATCGTAAAAGGTATTTTTAAATTATTAGATGAATATTCTGCCCAAAAATTGAAAAAAAACTAAACTGTCGCAAGTGGCAGTTTTAAAATCCAAAATTATTCTAGGTTTAAATGTTCTTTTGAACATATATTTATACCATTCCTTTTCATTTTAGTTCAAAAATTTGTATTTCTTAAAATATTTCACCCATTATTGAAAATTTGCCAACAAAAATTCCAACCATAATTTATTATACAACACATTAGAAAAATGTTTTTTTTTTTCATTTAACTAACAAGCCAAAATTGTTTTTTTTTTTAAAGTCGTCTCAGTAATAATCATACGTTTAATGACAAAATTATTGTTTACATAACATTCTTTATTTTTTTTTTCATACGAATTTTCTTTGAAAAAGGCTATTGCCCAAATATTAAACTTATTTTAAAAAGGTTGGGTTGGTGATTATACTAAAATGCATACGTATTATTTTCAGTTGTACTCACAATTTTGAGGCAAGTTCAAATGTTCATTAAATTTTGCTCAACGAATTAAACGAGGTTCGCAAGATTACAGTTTGCGTGTTCATATTTTAAAATAGTGGAATGATGTTAATTTTACCATTTAGTATACAATATTCTATACAGTTCCCTGTTTTTATAATTTTCAAAATTTCTAACGAAGTGGGAAAACTACGGGTTGAAACTACTGGAAAACTACTAAATAAGGCATTTTGATAGTACTTGTTCAATTTAAAAAATAAGTATTCTCATAATTTTAGTACCAGGCACCTGCAGATAAACTTGTTCTTAATTCATTTACAATATAAAATTAAGATTATGAGCTATAGAATTTAATGAAACTGTAATCTTGAAAAGGCTTGCAGGGCTCCGAGCGAGATGATCCTCCATAAGAGCCCATGTTAAATCGGTGCACCAGACGACAAGACGGTGGACTGGTAAAGTAGGCCCTTAATTTGATTACTTCACTTACATAAAAGTAATTACGATTAGTTTACGAAGCTTATAAGGAGGGAAATGTAAAACGCCTTTTCTAGCGTTTTAGGGGTGTCCCAGTGCACCCTTAAAAATATATCAGACCATGTTTTAGACAATGTTCATTTTAATAAGTGGGGGTTAAATAACATTATCGTTCCAAGAGAAGTTTAACTGATCCAAAGTAATACACCACTTAATATCATTTAATTTTTCACACTGTTGTTAGTTCTCAATTGTACTTTTAAAGGTCTTTAAGATTAACTTTTTAATTTATTTTGGAATTAACAGTAATACTCAATGTACATTGTCTATAACCATAAAGATTTACAATTACTATTATTGTATCATTATTTTGCTCAACAATTAATTTAATGTTAAAGCAATTAGTAATAAAAAATACTCCTTACCTTTCTCGGTCGTTAACTGGAAAACTAAAGAATGACAATTCTCGGTTCTTCGCGGGCGTATTTTCACAATTCACATACGCACATTTGCCACCTGCTGACATTTCTACCGTTAACTAATAAATAAAAAAAACTAAACTAAAAAAGCTTTCTATTTTAAGCATACCAATTTAACTGAAGATACCACTAAAAATAATAAACTACTAACAAATTCAGGACAAACTATGAGATACACTATCGAGCACAACTGAAGCTCAACTGATAGTGCTGGGGGGGTCGTTTGTAAAACAAGATTTTTGAGTTTGTTTACAATTGAACAGATGCGGTGGACAGCAATATTTCGCAGAATTTCTTATGGTTTGCCTCTTTCCGCCTCTGAGTCACACCTCACCAGGGCAACTTTCTCCTTTCGCACACAACCCTCGCTCCCTCTCTCTCTCTCGTACCCCCGACGCGCTCTCTCTCGCACCGAAGGCGAGCGCTCTCTCTCGCACCGAAGGCGCGCTCTCTCTCGCACCCTCTGCGAGATCTCCCTAGCACAGAAGGCAGGAAAATATTGACTGGAGAACTCTAGCGGCTAAGGCGAAAAGCAGCAATCTCAGAAAAAAAGTTGGTCTGAATTTGCTGCATAAGGAGTGTCCTTCTTATAGAGTGTGTATTCATTGGTATATTCATCACTCCCCATTATTATATCCTAGACACTTTGTCTTGTTTAATTATTTGTCGTTAACTTTTCGCAATAATTGTTCTGTCATCCTCTCTATTTTAATCATATATAATGCCTTTTCATTATTTTTATTATTTTGTAATTTAAATGTATTTGGTAATGTATTGGTAAACTATTTTAACAATACAAGTTTTATTATTACAACTACATGTTCTGTATCCTATATTGTGCTGTATGTGTGTTTTACTTAAATTATTTTCAATATTTAGTTAATATTTGAAAAAACTAGAACACACCCCTCCCCCAGGACTGTGGGTCCCTTAGAGGCTGAACGCTAAAGAATGCAACAGGGCTTAATAAATGGATTTTGTGATATCATGCTTGAAACATTATTGTCTCATCGTCCTCACACGGCTAATATTGAGTTTGTTGTAACTGCCCACCACTTTCCCACACTATTTAAATTAAGTTAAATTTTAAGAACTATACATCTTTTTATAATTTTAAAATAACTTCATTTAAGTTCTAACATTATGTATTATGCAGTTTATATAATTTGTCTAAGAAATATATCTAGAATGTTAGACTACTAAGTAAACATTTTAGTTAATATGGAATATCGCTGGCAAGCATAGTTTTTATTTAGCGAAGCCACAAAAAATGTAAAATTTATCAAATAAACTATTCTATTTTCTTTTTATGTTTCACATTGGTAGGCATTGCGTAATAGTTTACTTTATTTCCAACAGTATATTTTGTATAAGCATTCATTTTATCAAGGCTGTAAATTATATCATCGATTGAATGTAAAATGTTTGGATTTCAATCAAGATTATTAATAACGAACTTTTTATTACTACAGAGAAAAAAAAAAAAAACAAAGACGGCTTCCTCATTGACGTAGCGAGCGCCTGAAGAGGATCTGCTAAAATACTGACTAGATTACAACTGACGTACATACGTAGTAACAATTACTACGTTTATCCTGGTGGAATTCAGGGAATAAAGGAGGAACTGCTACAATACTGACTAGATTACAACTGACGTACATCCGTAGTAATAATTACTACGTTTATCCTGGAGGACTTCGAGGGAATAAGGGAGGAACTGCTACAATACTGACTAGATTACAACTGACGTACATCCGTAGTAACAATTACTACGTTTATCCTGGAGGACTTCAGGGAATATAGGAGGAACTGCTACAATACTGACTAGATTACAACTGAAGTACATCCGTAGTAACAATTACTACGTTTATCCTGGAGGACTTCAGGGAATATAGGAGGAACTGCTACAATACTGACTAGATTACAACTGACGTACATCCGTAGTAATAATTACTACGTTTATCCTGGAGGACTTCAGGGAATATAGGAGGAACTGCTACAATACTGACTAGATTACAACTGAAGTACATACGTAGTAACAATTACTACGTTTATCCTGGAGGACTTCAGGGAATATAGGAGGAACTGCTACAATACTGACTAGATTACAACTGACGTACATCCGTAGTAATAATTACTACGTTTATCCTGGAGGACTTCAGGGAATATAGGAGGAACTGCTACAATACTGACTAGATTACAACTGACGTACATCCGTAGTAGGCCTAACAATTACTACGTTTATCCTGGAGGACTTCGAGGGAATAAAGGAGGAACTGCTACAATACTGACTAGATTACAACTGACGTACATCCGTAGTAGCTACAATTACTACGTTTATCCTGGAGGACTTCGAGGGAATAAAGGAGGAACTGCTACAATACTGACTAGATTACAACTGACGTACATCCGTAGTAACAATTACTACGTTTATCCTGGAGGACTTCGAGGGAATAAGGGAGGAACTGCTACAATACTGACTAGATTACAACTGACGTACATCCGTAGTAACAATTACTACGTTTATCCTGGAGGACTTCGAGGGAATAAGGGAGGAACTGCTACAATACTGACTAGATTACAACTGACGTACATCCGTAGTAGGCCTAACAATTACTACGTTTATCCTGGAGGACTTCGAGGGAATAAAGGAGGAACTGCTACAATACTGACTAGATTACAACTGACGTACATCCGTAGTAATAATTACTACGTTTATCCTGGTGGAATTCAGGGAATAAAGGAGGAACTGTTACAATACTGACTAGATTACAACTGACGTACATCCGTAGTAATAATTACTACGTTTATCCTGGAGGAATTCAGGGAATAAAGGAGGAACTGCTACAATACTGACTAGATTACAACTGACGTACATCCGTAGTAATAATTACTACGTTTATCCTGGAGGACTTCAGGGAATATAGGAGGAACTGCTACAATACTGACTAGATTACAACTGACGTACATCCGTAGTAACAATTACTACGTTTATCCTGGAGGACTTCAGGGAATAAAGGAGGAACTGCTACAATACTGACTAGATTACAACTGAAGTACATACGTAGTAACAATTACTACGTTTATCCTGGAGGACTTCAGGGAATAAAGGAGGAACTGCTACAATACTGACTAGATTACAACTGACGTACATCCGTAGTAATAATTACTACGTTTATCCTGGAGGACTTCAGGGAATAAAGGAGGAACTGCTACAATACTGACTAGATTACAACTGACGTACATCCGTAGTAACAATTACTACGTTTATCCTGGAGGACTTCAGGGAATAAAGGAGGAACTGCTACAATACTGACTAGATTACAACTGACGTACATCCGTAGTAGCTACAATTACTACGATTATCCTGGAGGAATTCAGGGAATAAAGGAGGAACTGCTACAATACTGACTAGATTACAACTGACGTACATCCGTAGTAACAATTACTACGTTTATCCTGGAGGACTTCAGGGAATAAGGGAGGAACTGCTACAATACTGACTAGATTACAACTGACGTACATCCGTAGTAACAATTACTACGTTTATCCTGGAGGACTTCAGGGAATAAAGGAGGAACTGCTACAATACTGACTAGATTACAACTGACGTACATCCGTAGTAACAATTACTACGTTTATCCTGGAGGACTTCGAGGGAATAAGGGAGGAACTGCTACAATACTGACTAGATTACAACTGACGTACATCCGTAGTAGGCCTAACAATTACTACGTTTATCCTGGAGTACTTCGAGGGAATAAAGAAGGAACTGCTACAATACTGACTAGATTACAACTGACGTACATCCGTAGTAGGCCTAACAATTACTACGTTTATCCCGGAGGACTTCGAGGGAATAAAGAAGGAACTGCTACAATACTGACTAGATTATAACTGACGTACATCCGTAGTAACAATTACTACGTTTATCCTGGAGGACTTCGAGGGAATAAAGAAGGAACTGCTACAATACTGACTAGATTACAACTGACGTACATCCGTAGTAACAATTACTACGTTTATCCTGGAGGACTTCGAGGGGATAAAGAAGGAACTGCTACAATACTGACTAGATTAAAACTGACGTACATCCGTAGTAACAATTACTACGTTTATCCTGGAGGACTTCGAGGGAATAAAGAAGGAACTGCTACAATACTGACTAGATTATAACTGACGTACATCCGTAGTAACAATTACTACGTTTATCCTGGAGGACTTCGAGGGAATAAAGAAGGAACTGCTACAATACTGACTAGATTACAACTGACGTACATCCGTAGTAACAATTACTACGATTATCATGGAGTACTTCGAGGGAATAAAGAAGGAACTGCTACAATACTGACTAGATTACAACTGACGTACATCCGTAGTAGGCCTAACAATTACTACGTTTATCCTGGAGGACTTCGAGGGAATAAGGGAGGAACTGCTACAATACTGACTAGATTACAACTGACGTACATCCGTAGTAATAATTACTACGTTTATCCTGGAGGACTTCGAGGGAATAAAGAAGGAACTGCTACAATACTGACTAGATTATAACTGACGTACATCCGTAGTAGGCCTAACAATTACTACGTTTATCCTGGAGGACTTCGAGGGAATAAAGAAGGAACTGCTACAATACTGACTAGATTATAACTGACGTACATCCGTAGTAGGCCTAACAATTACTACGTTTATCCTGGAGGACTTCGAGGGAATAAAGAAGGAACTGCTACAATACTGACTAGATTATAACTGACGTACATCCGTAGTAACAATTACTACGTTTATCCTGGAGGACTTCGAGGGAATAAAGAAGGAACTGCTACAATACTGACTAGATTACAACTGACGTACATCCGTAGTAACAATTACTACGTTTATCCAGGAGTACTTCGAGGGAATAAAGAAGGAACTGCTACAATACTGACTAGATTACAACTGACGTACATCCGTAGTAGGCCTAACAATTACTACGTTTATCCTGGAGGACTTCGAGGGAATAAGGGAGGAACTGCTACAATACTGACTAGATTACAACTGACGTACATCCGTAGTAATAATTACTACGTTTATCCTGGAGGACTTCGAGGGAATAAAGAAGGAACTGCTACAATACTGACTAGATTACAACTGACGTACATCCGTAGTAGGCCTAACAATTACTACGTTTATCCTGGAGGACTTCGAGGGAATAAGGGAGGAACTGCTACAATACTGACTAGATTACAACTGACGTACATCCGTAGTAATAATTACTACGTTTATCCTGGAGGACTTCGAGGGAATAAAGAAGGAACTGCTACAATACTGACTAGATTATAACTGACGTACATCCGTAGTAGGCCTAACAATTACTACGTTTATCCTGGAGGACTTCGAGGGAATAAAGAAGGAACTGCTACAATACTGACTAGATTACAACTGACGTACATCCGTAGTAACAATTACTACGTTTATCCTGGAGGACTTCGAGGGAATAAAGAAGGAACTGCTACAATACTGACTAGATTATAACTGACGTACATCCGTAGTAGGCCTAACAATTACTACGTTTATCCTGGAGGACTTCGAGGGAATAAAGAAGGAACTGCTACAATACTGACTAGATTACAACTAACGTACATCCGTAGTAACAATTACTACGTTTATCCTGGAGGACTTCGAGGGAATAAGGGAGGAACTGCTACAATACTGACTAGATTACAACTGACGTACATCCGTAGTAACAATTACTACGTTTATCCTGGAGTACTTCGAGGGAATAAAGAAGGAACTGCTACAATACTGACTAGATTACAACTGACGTACATCCGTAGTAACAATTACTACGTTTATCCTGGAGTACTTCGAGGGAATAAAGAAGGAACTGCTACAATACTGACTAGATTACAACTGACGTACATCCGTAGTAACAATTACTACGTTTATCCTGGAGGACTTCGAGGGAATAAAGAAGGAACTGCTACAATACTGACTAGATTACAACTAACGTACATCCGTGGTAATAATTACTACGTTTATCCTAGAGGACTTCGAGGGAATAAAGGAGAATGTGCTGGCCCTGTCATCGACACCATTTAGCACTCAATTGGATGTGACCTCTCCTGTCCTGTTTCCTTCTTATCTGTGTTATTACAAAAACGCAAGTTAGATTACAATATTTAAGGAAATTTTTATTTTACTCGACTATTAATCCTTATGAAGAATGGGGGTTCTAAATGGAAGAAGGAAATAACTTTTGCCTTTGGCCGGCCAGCTGGTTGGAGGCACTGCGGGGGTGCTTCCTTTCCAGACTCCGGTCACTGGACCACCGGGTCTCGCTGTCCATCGGCCGATAATCCATCTGCTTGTGTTTGATGAGAAGCATCCTCTAGAGCCAGACCTCTATTGATCCAGCTGAATGGAAACACACTATATTACAATACAAAAAGTGTAATGCGTTCTAGATAGCCCAAGTCTTAGTCCACCAGATGTACATCAAGGAGCACTTGAGGCTTGACGTGAGAACATTGACTGGAATACATGAAGGCCAATCATTTGAGTATAAGCAATCTATATGCTTACGGTATATATACTTGGGAATTTCTTTTCTTTTTTAGTTCTCCTCTTGGTCATTGCCAATAAACTGACGTTCAAACCCACGAACCCTTGATGTCTACAATCACAACAATGGGAAGAACTATCCGAGTGTAAAAACACTTTAATAACTTCTAGACCCTCGCTCCACAAAATAAATTAAATGTTTATAGTCCAAGCCAGTTCATCTCTTATTTACTCTCTGCTAGTTATTCGCACATCAGTGCTCGTATATAGGCCTACAAATGAAAGGTTTTAGTAAGACAAAATCTTTACTATCGCCCCCACATTTACAGAGGTAAAGGTCTGTCATTTAGTTGTGCATGCACTAAGTGTTTACTTCTGTATTTCTGCCCCTTGTTTTGTCAGCAGATAGAGGTTAAACACTGACTACGGTACATCTAAAGTGTCCGTTTACTGCAAACGCTACTGACGTCTTTTTAATACGCATAAAAAAGGAATTTTTTTAGTAGAATCACAGAGAAGACATAAAACAGAGGTTGCATTCAATAGTGCGCTAAATGTGTGTCGAGTAGTTAGTTCTCCAGTTTGCCATGCGATGGCAGGGCCAACACTTTGTCAGTCCCTTCCTTATTATCCACGATGATAAACGTAGTAATTATTACTTCAGATATAGGCTACAAAGATGTAGGCCTACACTTATAGTTGTAGAGACAACAGTAACTGAGGCATTCGCTGCGGCCACAAGAGAGTGACTTATGTTCCTCTTTTCTCTGTGTTGCAATGTATCCAGACACAATTTATTCTGTAGGAATATATTGCACAATAGGACAATCTAAGACAATTTATGCATTTTAATGTGACGGAAAAAAACAAATTACTTTATATTTAGCTTCGTGTATCTCTAGTAGATGCAGCAGAACCATCGCTGATTCTGCGTATTTGTCGCTGATTTTAATGTGATAATCTGTAAATTAGTCATTGTATTTACGTTTAGTCAAGAATTCTACTGTTTCTTGTTGCCCCCCCACTATGTCCCCGGTAAGGATATGTGGGCGCACCTCCGTAGTGAATGTATAACGTAACTTTACCAAACTAAACCTATTATAACCTATAACGAACTCACTATTCTAAAACCGCTCTAAATTTAACTCTGAGGATATGGCAACATTGTATATACCGGTATATATTTATATATATTTATATATATATTTTTTTTTGACAAAAAAATTGTCCGATTGACTTCTTTTTTGAAATGTACAGTATTTGTGAAATAAGTCGCCATCCAAACCGTCCATGCCGTGTCATCACCGCCTGAAGTGTCCATCCTCACCTCTGATTTGTCTGAATCTCTGCTGGGCCGCGCTAAGGAGTGGCAGACAGCTCGGCTCCACACAGGAAGTCGCCACCCAAGCCGTCCTTGCCGCGTCATCTCTCACTGAGACATTCCATAGCGACCCTTCACTAAAACAAATATTTCCCCGCACCTCGGAAGGCGTTATAATCCTTTTTCGAAGGCGGGCTCTATTAGTGAGAGTCCCACCTATTTTACCCTTGTTCCGATTTGCTCCCCTGACAGTCGGACAGCACCTATTGTTGCCGGTCAGCTGTGTTGTCTTTACATCAACACTGCACTTCCTTTCACTCACTTCTCTTCAATTGCTGTAAAATATTCTTGATGTTGTAGAAACTTGTAACTTACAATCCTGCTGATGTAGACCTTCGATTCTACAAGTTCTTTACAATGACTCTGTAAGCCCAAGTAAACTCATCAAAAGAAGAACAGGTAAACGAATGTTAATTACAATATACTATACCACTATACCGCACAATAGATGTCCTTAAATACGACTGGACCGGAGTACTAGTCAGCGGTAGCGGCAACACTGGTTCTTAGCTTCGTACAAGTCTTTAGGCTGTGAACAAGCTAATATTGCTTTATCTATATTTATAACAGAGGATGTTTGTATATATATATATATATATATGTTTGAAGTTTATGCGCTGCCAAACCATCCAACCGATCGCCATGAAACTTTAGGATGTTGTCCTGTATACTCCCGAGATGGTTTCTGTGAAGTTTCATGCAGATCCGTCCACAGGGTCCTGCCCCACGGGCTCCTAAAGATCCCATGTTATTCAAATGGAGAATCTGAATTGTTTACAAAAAACATATGACTGTGTGGTTTAATGTAGTTTCACATGCCATAAGCAGATTGAAGTTCTCACAACAACAGTACTGTATATATTTTGATTTATTGTAGTTCTACATTTCACCTTGAGAGTGTAGCACACACTACTTTTAATTGATCAGGGGATCTGTATTTGGTGTTAACATTTTTTCCTCGGTAATTAAAACATGTGGTGAAACGTGAAAATAAAAAATAATTAATTATTTGTTTTGCAGTTTACTTTTTATGAAAATGAAAGGCGAGACAACGTCCGCCGGGTTCAGCCAGTATACTGATAAAATTCAATATTAATAAATATAATCTATTTTATGTAGATTTTTTTCATACAGGTAGACATTTTTTTTTATTATTGTTCTTATTTTTACTATCAGATATTACTGTTATTATTATGTTTTGCAGTTTGTAAATAGTTATGTCCGTTGGAAATAAAGAAATAAAAAATAATGTAAAACTAAAATAGACTTCTGTTGAAGGATATTTTTGGTAAACATTCAATGAAAATTATTACACTTTCTATTTCTTTAAAACACACGTTTATCTTCCTGAAAAAGTTTAGCTGGAAGGTATTCTAGTCCTGGAAAAACTCATCAATTTTCCATTAATTAAAAATTAGTATGTCTAGCTAAACCCTTGTGGCATTGTATATAATAACAAGAAATTAAACCTAGTTTGGTAAAATTGCTTATTATGATGAAAAGATAGACAGATTTAGACGAATGTTATTTTGTTCGTGAACAGACAAAACAAAGAACATTACGTAACTAATCGATTTTACAAAGTAGCGAAGGATGTCTTTAAAAAAGTCATTGATTGAGAAGGCGATTTAAAATGTGTAGACCTATGTATGTGAGTTAAAAAAAATTTAAATATCTCAGGAACTTTTGAAGTTTGGTCAGAAATTTCAAAACTTTTTACTAAAAAAAGTAGCATTTGCAAGTACTTACGATTCGAAATAACTATACAGTAAAAAAATTTCAAGGTAAAATATCTTAAATAAACCATACATTTAACAACAATCTAAAAATATAACATGTATGCACAATTTTACAAAAATCCAAAAATATGATTTTAAAATCAACTGATAAAATAATAGAGAAACTCCTACTGTTTTGACTAAAGTAGCCTATGGCAATCCCCATCACAGGGGTAGCCTACTCTCGGTCAGAACATTGTAGTTATCTCTGCTGTTAATCATCACTTGATATTTAACATTTGAACATTGTTTATTTCTTCGTAAAATTGTTTATACGTTTTTACCTTTAGATTGTTTGTTAAATTGTGGTATTTAGCAGAGAGAGAGAGAGAGAGAGAGGGAGACAGAAAGAACACGGTCCGAGATAGAAACATGTTATATTGTGTTTTTTGCTTGTTTCAACTAAACCAACAATCTCGTAAAACATGGGACTGTCGAAGAAAAGTTTTAAAATGTGGTAAGCCCATTCATACAAAGACTCCGAGTTTGTTTGACCACTTTATTTTATATTTATAAAATTTTTTGCTTGGTTAATATTTATTTTTTTGTGCGTGACTATTGGTAGGCGGTGTGCGTGTTCCATGATAACAATTATCTATCGTGTACATAATTTTTACATCTTTTAATTAGTTTTCTGAAAGATTTATCTTAGTGTAATAAACTTTATATATTTTGTGTTTTCATTTTTAATTTACTAAGGCTGCAAGAAGCTATAGCCTACATGGATTCAATGCACAATTCATAACAACACAGGTATTTCGATTGTTATGAGGGATGATTGTGTTCTGGTGGACTACTATTAGGCTATTATCGTTTATGTTAAGTTTTAGTTTTCAAACAAGTAGGCTTACTATATTTTTACCATTTCTGTTTTTATGACAATCATAAAACAGATGAAGAGTTTTATTTGATGTTAATGTGCCATGATTTTAAAACTAACTTTTACACCCTTTCATAAAACAAACAATTCTTTATAGTGAAAAAGCTTTATGACAAAATAAAATAAAAAAGTAGAAATCGTCTAGCATATGCAAATTATTGTGTTACTAAAAGGGATAATGCCTTTTGTCACTCCATGAATTGTTTAATACACTGCAGTAGTTACCTTTTTTTTAGTATTTTGAATAAGTGGTGTTCCTGTATAGAGATTAATTGGGGTGGGGGAGGGGCTCCAACATCTAGGGGGACTGGACATGAAATATATTTTTCGAAGTAGAAGTATTAAAAACGCAGTTGTTTTATATATTTAAATAGTTTTTTAATTAGCATAATACGTGTTGGTACATATACAGTACAGGTAAACGTCACACAACACAAATTTATTACAATATAAGCACAAAATGCACAAATATACTACAATACAAGCACAAAATGCACAAATATTATGGTGATCGATTTCGGTGAACCACGCCAAATGTAGTCATTGACCACGCTCACCTTCCTCAGACCAGAGGGATTCACAAAAGAATCACCACCATAATATTTGTGCATTTTGTGCTTGTATTGTAGTATATTTGTGCATTTTGTGCTTATATTGTAATAAATTTGTGTTGTGTGACGTTTACCTGTACTGTTTATATATTTTTCAATTTTGATTCAGATGCATTTTAACCACATAAAGTGGCCTACAGTTCAATATGTTATTACAAAAAGGAATTCCGCTATTTATGTTGAGAAGATATTAAATTAAATAGAAATACTATAAGCAAATTCTATTAACCACAGAGTATATTATGTGTATTAACTAAAATTTCATTATCATGAACTAGAACGTCCTTAATCACCCTGCACCGTACTTATTGTCGGCGCAGACATTATGTGCACCCGAGATTGAAGGTTGTTTACTAAGAAACTAAGAGGCCTATAACAAATACAATGACACAATTATTTTCCTCGTTTGGTTGTACATTAGGAAATATGAATTTTCACATTTTATTATAAGTTTCCGTAATTTTTATCCTAGTCGGAACAAAAAAGTACCGACATTTTAACTAGTGTTCACAGTGCATCAACTTTACTCTGTTATTACTAAAAAATCCATTACTGTATCGCATTTATGTTTTAATACTTGGTTTACAGGAATATTTTCTATAAGTTTTATAAATTTTAGATTGTTAACATTTCAAGAAAAAACGTTCTTATCAATTTCCTGAAACAACGTTTCCTTGGCTTCTAGAGGCCATAAAAATTAACTACTTGGTCACGTTGAAATCATTATGAAACGTGTTGTTCCGATACATTACTTTTAAATGCAGTGATGTTCAATTGATACTTGATAAATTTAATAATGCATTACGGTCATATATAACGTTTAGATAAAGGAAGAAGTTAGTGATGTCATTGAATTTTTCATAGACCTTTTAGTTTCCTAGTAAACAACCTTCAATATCGGGTACAAGTATTTCTGCGCCTACAGTAGTATGTTGATACAAACTAGGGTGGCAGAAAGGCAGTTGCATTCTGCTGTCCTGTCACCGATCACGTGATCAGGCTTTGACTTATCAGTCAGCATTACAACCTACGCCAGTCTCCAGATTGAACCGTTGAGCCGTCTGGCTAGGAACATACGGTCTGGGCCACTCATCAGTAGTGATGGGATTACCTGCTCTTTTAGCTGAGCAGTGATAACCGCTCCCGCTCACTTGCCAGACCTGTGATTAAGAGTGATTCCGCTCTTTCAGCTCTAACTGTGATTTCGGCGATTCCGCTCAATCCGCTCTTTCAATTCTAACTCTAACCGTGGTCCGTGATTCCATGTCCCTGAATGAACAACAAATTCAAATTGCGGATTGGGCCTATGCTAGGGTGGTTTGCAGTTATTGTTAGTTATTACAAGTGATTGATAAACGGAGTAGAATAAAACATAGGTGAGCTGAATAGTTAAGATGTTATTTGGCATGAAATATTGAACTTGTACCTAAACTATTGTACAGATAATTTAAATCCATGCAGAATAAAAAAAAAAAAAACAAATATATTTTTAAGTTAGATAGAATTTACCACACAAGCATTGTAGACAAGTACATTTTACAGCATACTAAATTTATTGATTATTATTGGTAATAGGCTATACACAATCATAAACTGAAGAAATATACGTTAGACATATATTAACCTAACCTAACCTAACCTATTTATCAAATTGATATATTGGTAAATAAATAAAAACAGGTAGTTTACTTTTAAATTATAGTTTTGTATTGTTTATAATAGACTTTTTTATTGCTTATCTATTAAACACATCTGACAGAATATTAGTTTGATAGAACTGTTAATTAATATAGCATTAATTATAAGCATTAGTCTCGAAATAAATAAAGTTGGAGCAGAAACAAATCGCAGCGCTGCTCTACAGCAGACGGCAAGAAAGCAAACTAATTTACAGCTCAGTCGTTCTCGTTCAGTCAGTACAGTTAAGAACAGTCACAAGGCAGTTCACCTGAGAAGAGCCGGAGCGGATGAGCTGATGACGTAGTAAATCACTGTACTGAGCGGTTTGGTTTGGAACCGTGATCACAGGTGAATTCTAAAATCACGGTGATTAAATCACAGGTCGTGATTTCTGGCCCATCACTAATCATCAGAGATCGTCCGAGTTCCGGACGAAGTAGACGTAGCCTACATAGGCCTAGTGAGAAATGAGTCAGTCAGTACGCATGAAACCCGCCCGGGTGTTTTCCCAGCCGTTCCATCATCGGTGGTATATGTCAAATGAACCAAGGGAGAAAATTGTATATACACATTTCTCTAATTCACTGTTTTTAAATGAAACAGCAATTGTTCATGTTTTTATTCCTTTATTTATAGTTAAAATGCTTTTCTAAACTTTACTCTCGTTGTTTTATATTCTCACTAGCTGTTTACTCGTGCCTTGCTACGGGATTAACATATAATAAACAGTAATGTTTTAGTTTAATTATGTTAGCTTCGTGTGCCAACTCCGTCACTCCCTGCGCTCGTGAGGGAAGTTCGGCCTGCAGCCTGAACTCTGCTTTAATCCTCTTTGTGCAACTCGGCCTGCGGCCTCGAGGGGAAGCTCGGCCTACGGCTTCGCCAGAACATGTGGACTGTATTACAATGAACTTTGGTTTTTGGTACAGTGAAGCCCACAAACCATAGTATTTTCTAAAATCTGATGGTATATTAGGAATCGTGAGAAAATGCCTTTAACCTAATACCGTCTTGGTTGTATTTTAATTCACCGTCTTGAAAGTTTTCAATTCATATATTCAAAATCTACAGAAAACCTTCTCAAAACCGACCTTATAATACCATCTACATCCAATCATCCCTAGCAACACAAATTATCAACTTTCCATTCTATGATAAATCGTCTAATAAACATACCAATGAACGAGAAACACTTCAATGAAGGAAAAAATATAATAAAATATTTGGCAATAAAAAACGGATACAAACCAAACATGATTGACAAACTAATAAGAAACAAAAAGAAGAAAAGAAATAACAGCTCAACAAATCAAGACCCAAAGAAGATCAAATTTATAAACGTACCATATAACACAAGCCTAAACAAAGCTATTCGAAAAACCTTTCAAAATACAAATTACAAACTAAGTTTCTCCACACGCAACAACACATTCAATATTTTAGATAAAAAAATCTCAAAAAGAACATAATAATGACAACATTTACAGCAAATCAGGTATTTACAAAATTAATTGTACAGACTGTGATAAATTCTACATTGGACAAACTGCAAGACCATTCAAAACACGTTTTCAAGAACACATACGCTTGCTCTCAGAAGCTATAACACAACTACAATGAAATCCAAATTCTCCTAACACTTGCTCTCTACAGACCACACGTACACAACAATGGAAGAAAACATGAAAATATAAAATTTTATGATAAAGGGCAAAAAAATGAATGCAACAGAAGAATTACATGTATGTTTAGCACAACAAGAAAATCCAGTGAACATATTGAACACACAAATCAATTATACAAACCCAATTTTTGATAAGATTCGAAACATTAAAAATTATTACTAAAAAATATCACCAACTTATCCATATTCATCAATATTTACAAAAACCACATGTTTTACAATTTTATTTAAAGATTTATTATATACTTGACTTAATTATTTAATTTACACTTGAAAATGACAATAAAGTCGAAACATGTTGTGTTAATCAATTTTAATAAAAAATATGAAGGGTACTCAGTTTTTAATTTTATTACATCCTAAATATATATATACTGTATATATATATATATATATGTATATATATATATATATATATATATATATATATATATATATATTTATAAAACATCTGATGATTAATTAAATAGATAACAACAAATATACAATTTATAACTCATACGATGAACGGAATTATAATATAAAGAGTATTCACATTATTGCATTGTATTCAGTCATAAATTAGTATACTATATGAAATGTTGGTAAATATCTTAATATAAAATTAATTTATATACCAACATTTCATACCGCATATTAACTCTTGACTGAATGCAAAAGTCTATTTCAGTAACCACTTTATCACTAAGAAATAAAATACAACAGATGTTTATACAAATAAGTTGCAGAAACATTTACTTCACAGGTTTCAAAATTTCCTTTTATTTGTTTTGTTAGTAAACAAATCAAACTAAAACTACTCGGTTAGTTCTCCAAAATTTTATAATTTCTTCGTGATTTTTTATTTTTCTTTCCTGAAGAACATTATACGAAAAATTAGGAAACTTAATGAAAGATGAAGGAAATCTGTGAAGCCGTTGTGAAGTGACGGAATGACAACGAACTTCAGGCGCTCATTATTATATATTACGATTATTACGGCGTCTATTTTTAAATATTAATAACAATTACACAACATTAACATGTCCCTTACTTACGTTTGATCTCAACACCATTATTCCTAACAATTACATAACTTTAACATCTCCCTTACTTACGTTTGATCTCAACACCATTATTCCCAACAATTACATAACTTTAACATCTCCCTTACTTACATTTGATCTCAACACCATTATTCCTAACAATTATATAACTTTAACATCTCCCTTACTTACGTTTTATCTCAACACCATTATTCCTAACAATTTCATAAGTTTAACATCTCCCTTACTTACGTTTGATCTCAACACCATTATTCCTAACAATTCAAATGAACTTAAACAAAGCCCCACCCTTATATACGCCCTAGTTTTGAATAAAATTGTTGGTCTATTTGGGTTTCTCGTGTACTAAAGAGCAATGCAAGTTACCTTCCAATGACGGTGCAAGAAACATTTGTAAAGCTTAGCCACCTCCATACCGCCAAAGTGGCGAGGAAGTGCGAGATTACGTGGGCCATCCATCAAACTGACTGCAAGCGCTCCTATCAACGGCTTGAGTAACTAATGATGCTGGCAGCGCTCCGCGCGGCCAATTCGTCAGCCAGGTTGTCGAACATCTGGCTCGCCGCTCCTCGCCGTCTTTCTATTTATAAATGAGAAGATTAATAGGCGATGAGCAATTTGGGGTTGCACTTGTCGTAAACATGGTTGGTCTGGGGGTTGGGTGGGGGGGGTGAGCGATGGTCGGCCAGATGGCAAAGTCATAACACTATCCAGACACCCCAACCCTTGTAGACATTCTACTAATTTTTTTGTCTAATTTTTGCAATAGATAGGTCGATAACTTATTAATTTTTAAATACGGACTGATTCCATTTGAATTAATAGTCTGTAAAACTTGATATTTTCATGTCGTGTATTCTTACAGACCTACCACACGCGGGAACATGCTTGTGGGCGAGTCCCAAATATCAAACCATTTGGATGTTCACGAGCAAGTCTATGTCAACAAACCCCAATTACACGGAAAGACTCGCTCGTTAGCATGCTGATGTGGACATGCTCGTGAGCATGCTGATGTGGACATGCTCGTGAGCTAGTCTGCGCGTGTAATACCCCTTTTATAGACGTATAGTAAAGTGTTTAAAGACTAGGTTAGTGATTCCAAACTCGGATGTAGAAAATTTCATAAAATTTAAGTGTTCAATTCTCGACTACACATTTTTTGAAGACTTATGTTTTGACTAAATAGACCTAGACGGCAGAAAAGAAAAACTAAAGCACTTATTTACATCCAAATATGCAAATTTTTTAAAAAGTAAATAAAAAAATAAAAAAAATAAATAAAACCAGAACTAAAAATGTTAAGAATATTCATGACTTTTTTATACCAACAGCTGGTTACTGGTAAATAAAATAAAACTTATCACTAAAATAAAATTGTTCACAATTATTCTAATTTTGACACAAATTCCTCAGAAACACAGAAGTAAACTCTCTGGGAAATAAAAACAGAGACTACTGTACATAGGTTAAAGAATCGAAATGTAACTTAAAATTTCCCTTATACTGAACGTGAAAAGATACAAAAACAAGGACGTCTTAATAAGGCCGAACAATTTCCATTGTTACCCTTTGATAACGACTTGATGTGAGGACACTGATCCCTAAATTTCGTCGAAACAAATCAAATTAGGTTATTCAGCCAAATTTAATAAAACATTTGCATTAGCTAAGTCAAATAGAACTAACAATGGTTCCATATTACTACTAAAAAAATATACAATTATACAAAGTATCATAAAAATAAATTATGTCACTTCCATAGACTACAGGTAACAAATTCCCGGATTAAATGTCGGATTAAAATGAGTTTGAAGTAGGCTATCTCAAATAATTGTCGTTTCCATCCGCAGATCCCTTAGGAAGGGAATTCGATAGGGCAAGGTGCACCAAAAAGAGTCAGCATTTAGGTGGGAAGGTATAATGGTCAGTATCAATATTTAAACTATATCAGTATTCAGTTATAAAACTCTAAATTAATTGTATAGAATTAGGTCTACTAAATAGGATTTCAAATTACATTTGAATCTGTTGAGTTCAACAATGTCCTGCAACCTCCTAGGAAGAGCCTGATCATATTGATGTACGAGTACTTTGGATTGGTTTCAGAGTTATAGTCCGAATAAAATAACTTTGGAGTTTTAATGTGCTGTCAAACGTAAAATAACTAAGCAATCATTTTCAAACTAATTGTTTAGTGTCCACCATGTTATATTCTTTAAGACAAAATTATACTTGAGATTTTGCTTTAACTAATTTGCTTTTTAAGGTGATATTTGTGTTTAAGAACACGTTTTTATGAGTGAAATTGTGCGTGAGTCGTCTTTAACCTGTCACTGTATCGAGAATAAAAATAATAACATTATTTCTTGTGGATGGATGACAGTTTGATTCGTTGTGATTAGTTTGGTATAAGACTCATTTAATAATTCAAACAAGTTAATGAGAAATTAATATTTTTGTAAATCCTTGAAAACTCGGTAACGACAAACGCTAGACAACATTTCTTTAAACCTAAATTAATTGTGTTATTTAAGTGACACAAAAATCGTACTTTCGTATTAAATAGAATTTTCTTGGACTAGAAAGAAAGATTCAGGAGTTTTCAAAACTAGATTGTCAACAAGGCGGCTTTGATATCACACGCGCGTTGTACAGTCATTGGCTCAGCTCGTCCTCTTCCATTGCAAACTCAAGGCTAAGGACTAATAGAATAAAATAATAATAACATTTGAAATGGCATAAATATTAAAATAGCACAGATAATTAACTATACACTGTATCCTATAACATTACTGTCACATCTAAATAAAAAAAACTTGTAGTAGCTCTAAAACTAAATAACTGTAATAAAAATAAACTGGTGACTAAACTATATCAAACACTGTTAAATCGATTAAGAACTGAACCCAAACATACCTCAAAGTCAACTAACTCACTTTATTTGTTACTGGAGAAACATTTCTTATCTGGAAATACTGTCGAAACCCTTGGGCTGAATATTCAGTGTACATTTTCCCTTGAGCAGAGTAAAACTTACGCGTCCGACACAGCCTCAATGTAAACGAATTATAAGTTTACTTCATCAACTCTTCATTATTTTACTGCATGTTTTATTATTGTCACAGTATTATTTTAATAATACTTAAATAACACAGTTAATGTTTACTCAAAGAGATTTTGTCTAGCGTTCGTCGTTTCCGAGTTTGCAAGGGTTTACAAAAAAATTAATTTCTCATTAACTTGTTTGAATTATTGAACGAGTCTTATACAAAACTAATGACAATAAATCAAACTGTTATCCATCCACAAGAAATAATTTTATTATTATTATTCTTGCTACAGTGACAGGTTAAAGACGACTCACGCGCAATTTCACTCACAAAACGTGTTCTTAAACACATATATGACTGAAAAGTAATTTATTTCAAGCAAAATCTCCAGCATAATTTTTTCTTAAAGAATGTAGGCTAACATGGTGGACACTATACAATTAGTTTGACAGCACATTAAAAGTCAGAGTTTTGTCATTTCAGTCAAGCGGCGCGAAGCCGTTCCAAAAGTACCGATGTTATTTTATTCGGACTATAATCTGTGGTATTGTGCATGAGGGCTCTTAAATCGAGTATTAGTATTATACTGATAGTTGAATATTTTGATGTAGAGGATTGTGTTTTACACATCGGTTAAACATTCAGGTGGAAATACTGCGATAGGTTTGCGGTTTCTGGGTGTTTTCATGCCTAAAGTACAACCCATTGTCCATTTGTAAGTGCACGGTCGATCGCTATGTGTGGTGTCACGGCGCTACCAAAATGTTGATCTGTCAGAGGCCGACAAGTAGCGGCGTATTTACCAACGGTTGATTCCTCAATCCCGCATCGCGGTGTCATAATACGCATTTGATTGGGCTTTTGTGTCGCTTGAAAGCCGCTGATTGGTGGACCCGAGTGCCGGTCGATAGCATGGCCGACTCCCGTCAGCGCAGCCATTTTACTTGCCACTGACACCTAAAGTGACGATTGTAGAGCTCTTCAATCAATCGAAACGACAATCGATCGATTGGGTTCCGTATCAGAGTGATTGATTGACGCACGAACTTATCTTGAGTCGACTTGAAGAGGAAGTCAGCACATCTGAACCCAAATAAATTCTAAGGAACATTTTTACCATCAAGTGGACATGTTAGATCGTTGCAGAAGCTCAAAAATTACAAGGAGGCAGTTGCAGCTTATCTCAATTATTAGCCTCGTGGTTGGCAGTCCTGCTTCCAGTGCTGTGAGTCATAGGTTCAACCGCAGGAGACACACTTACAACTTCGATAAAAGGTTGGACCGTTGTCCTACTGCAACGATTAATTACTAATTATATTAAAATGTGCAAATGGCATCGAAAAAAGCTAAAAACTCTGATATTTTATTCTTAAAAGTGTAAAAGTAACTGATTAGTGAGATAATGAAGGTCCTTATGTGCTATGCCATGTAGGCCTATAAGGTTATTTAACATCAGCATACAAGAGAGAGCGAGTTCAAGTACAAAACATAACGTAACCCAACATTTTATTTTTCTGCTTTTTTTTCAAGAAAAATTCAATCATAAAACCTTGGAATGTGAAGGACTTGTCTCGTTCATACACAAAAATTAGTTTGAAGGCAATAGAAAATGACTTGAAACGCAAAGGCAAAGCTCAAGGGACCAAAAAGTAATTTTTAAATTAGTGTTGTAAAATTAAAAGCTAATGATGAAGATGATTATGGAATTTGATTAGCCTAATTATTTTCACAATCTCACTGAAATACATATATTTCTTCCTTAATGTGAATCATATACAAAATATTGATTATAGTGTTCTTATTAACACGTTTTCGAGAGTGAGAATAATCTTTGGTGACGGTCAACAAATAAAAGTATGGCTTTTGTTATTTTGCCTGGATGTAAATCAGGTATCTGGGTTCAATACCAATTCAAACTCACGAGAAATGTAACTCAATCTAAATTTACACCCAGTTTATGTTTGAGTAAGAAAATAAATAAAAAAAAAAAGCAACTTGGATTACTAGGTGTAATTCAAGCCCAATATCACGACTGCCAACACTTTTGGGAGGAATAAGAGAACTGACTAGGTGCTGTCCTGTCATCGCATAACCAACTGTAGGAATAACTACTCGACAAACAAACTGACATATATTCAACATACTATTGGATCGACCTCTGTTTATTTCTTCTCTGTGGTAATCCTAAGTTTGTCTCAACACCGAAAGACCACAGACAAGTAAACTTGCACTGTGCCAGGAATACGCCTCTCCTCTGTAATGTATGGATTATGTGAAGACTGAGTGGGCGATACGTTGAGCATTAATGGTTGACATAGTCAGAGTCACCATTGATACTATGAGTTTACGGCCCAACAATATCAACCCGACACTTACTATAAGTAAATTTGAAACACGAAATTAAACTTTATTACTTAAAACTAAACCTGTTAAATTATTGACATTTTTCAGTACTGTATTTCAATAAGCCAAAATACAAAGATAACATTGTTTTGTCTTAATGAGTTTAAGGGTTATACCTAATAAGTAGTACTAAAAAATACTGATAATGAATTAGTGATTTAAAATTAATAAGTAGTAAATAAACGATATACTCCTTGCCTGATATAATCTACAGCCTTCAAAATTGTATTAACTTGGCTGCACTTGATCTACGTGGATTTTTCACCTGAGATTCATTAATAAATACACAGAAACTGTCCCAAAACTCATCTGCAAAATAAACAATTTCCCAGTCTGGAAGTATTAAGAAAAATCTGTTTGGAAAGTTAAATAAAGTTAGGATAAACAGCCAAGAGACTGGAGTTATAATGCCTGTCTGGAATAATTATTTAAATGAATTCTCGGGTAATGCAAATGACTTGGGTTACCTGGCTGTTATCTTTCCGACATTAAGTGTTTAGGGAGCGTGACTGTGAGGGGGGGGGGCATTCCATCATTGATTTTGTGGCTTATGTTCCACTAAGCCTTGTCTATTGTCCTATACGGTAGATCCATTCCAAACGACAGTAGGTTACTTATTGTAAACCCTAACGGGTATAGTAGTGCGAACACTTTAAACCCTCAAATCTATCAATTCTTTTTAGAATTTTGAATGATAGAATTTGAAGCCCTAGGGTGTAAATTGCCAACGAGTCCAATCATCTTTAAAAGGAATATAACTGTCTACAGTACTAATAGGTAGTTACGTAGAATGTTACGACAGAGTCCAGTCAACTCTAGAAAAACTATGACTGTCTACAGTACAATGAAGTTGTTACGAGGAACATTACGACAGTGTTCATTCATCTCAAGCAGTATACAGTACAGTGAGGTTGTCACGTGAAACACTATGACAGAGTTCACTCATCTCTAGCAGTATACAGTACAATGAGGTTGTCACGTGAAACACTACGACAGAGTTCACTCATCTCTAGCAGTATACAGTACAATGAGGTTGTCACGTGAAACACTATGACAGAGTTCACTCATCTCTAGCAGTACACTCTTACGACAGTACAATGACGTTGTCACGTGAAACACTATGACAGAGTTCACTCATCTCTAGCAGTATACAGTACAATGAGATTGTCACGTGAAACACTATAACATAGTTCACTCATCTCTAGCAGTATACAGTACAATGAGATTGTCACATGAAACACTACGACAGAGTTCACTCATCTCTAGCAGTATACAGTACAATGAGGTTGTCACGTGAAACACTACGACAGAGTTCACTCATCTCTAGCAGTATACAGTACAATGAGGTTGTCACGTGAAACACTACGACAGAGTTCACTCATCTCTAGCAGTATACAGTACAATGACGTTGTCACGTGAAACACTATGACAGAGTTCACTCATCTCTAGCAGTATACAGTACAATGAGGTTGTCACGTGAAACACTATGACAGAGTTCACTCATCTCTAGCAGTACACTCATACGACAGTACAATGACGTTGTCACGTGAAACTCTATGACAGAGTTCACTCATCTCTAGCAGTATACAGTACAATGAGGTTGTCACGTGAAACACTATGACAGAGTTCACTCATCTCTAGCAGTATACAGTACAATGAGGTTGTCACGTAAACACTACGTCAGAGTTCACTCATCTCTAGCAGGGCTACAATTGTATACAGTACAATGACGGCTGAGGTTGTCACGTGAGACACTACGACATAGTTCACTCATCTCTAGCAGGGCTACAATTGTATACAGTACAATGACGGCTGAGGTTGTCACGTGAACACTACGACATAGTTCACTCATCTCTAGCAGGGCTACAATTGTATACAGTACAATGACGGCTGAGGTTGTCACGTGAACACTACGACATAGTTCACTCATCTCTAGCAGGGCTACAATTGTATACAGTACAATGACGGCTGAGGTTGTCACGTGAACACTACGACATAGTTCACTCATCTCTAGCAGGGCTATAATTGTATACAGTACAATGACGGCTGAGGTTTTCACGTGAACACTACGACATAGTTCACTCATATCTAGCAGGGCTATAATTGTATACAGTACAATGACGGCTGAGGTTTTCACGTGAACACTACGACATAGTTCACTCATATCTAGCAGGGCTATAATTGTATACAGTACAATGACGGCTGAGGTTGTCACGTGAACACTACTACATAGTTCACTCATCTCTAGCAGGGCTATAATTGTATACAGTACAATGACGGCTGAGGTTGTCACGTAAACACTACGACATATAGTTCGAATAAAATAACTTTGGTACTGGCGGAACGGCCTCACGCCACTGGTCTGAAATGACAAAACTCTGAGCTTTAACTTGCTGTCAAACGTAAAATAAGTAAGCAATAATTTTCAAACTAATTTTATAGTGTACACCATTTTATATTCTTTAAGGAAAAATTATGCTGGAGATTTTTCTAGAGCTAATTTGCTTTTTAAAGTGATATTTGTATTTAAAAACACGTTTTTATGAGTGAAATTGAGCATGAGTCGTCTTTAACCTGTCACTGTTGCGAGAATAATAATAATAAAATAATGTCTTGTGGATGGATGACAGTTTGATTTATTGTGATTAGTTTGGTATAAGTCTCATTTAATAATTTTAACAGGTTAATGAGAAATTAATTTTTTTGTAAACCCTTGCAAACTCTGAAACGAAAAACGCTAGACAAAATTCCTTTGAGCAAACATTAACTGTGTTATTTATGTATTACTTAAATAATACTGTGGTACTAATAAAACATGTGGAAAAATAATGAAGAGTTGATGAAGTAAACTCATAGTTCGTTTACATCGAGGCTGTGACGGACGCGTAAGGTATACTCTGCTCAAGGGAAAGTGTAGACTGAATATTCAGCCCAAGCGTAAAACGAATTCCGATCGACGATATTTTCAGATAAGAAATGTTTCTCCAGTAATAAATAAGGTAAGTTAGTTGACTTTTGACTTTGAGGTGTGTTCGTGTTCATTTCTTTATCGATTTGACAGTGCTTAGTATAGTTTAATCACTAGTTTATTTTGATTACAGTTATTTAGTTTTAGTGATATTACAATTTTCTTATTTAGATGTGACAATAATGCTATAGGATTCAGTGTATATATAATTATCAGTGTTTATTGCAATTCTAATATTTAGGCTCTTTCAAATTTTAGGTAATGTTCTATTGGTAATTGACAAGATTTGTTTGCAATGGAAGAGGCCAGAGCTGAGCCAGTGACTGTACATTGTGCGTGTGGTATCACCGCCGCCTTGTTGACAATCTAGTTTTGAAAACTCCTGAATCTTTCTTCCTAGTTCAAGAAAATTCTATTTAATACGAGAGTAAGATTTTAGTGTCACTGAAATAACACAATTAATTTAGGTTTAAACAGATTTTGTCTAGCGTTTGTCATTACCGAGTTTGCAAAGGTTTACAAAAAAATTAATTTCTCACTAACCTGTTTGAATTATTAAATGAGACTTATACCAAACTAATCACAATGAATCAAACTGTCATCCATCCACAATACATTATTTCATTATTATTATTCTCGCAACAGTAACAGGTTAAAGACGACTCACGCGTAATTTCACTCATAAAAACGTGTTTTTAAATACAATTATCACTTTAAAATGCAAATTAGCTCTAGAAAAATTTCCAGCATAATTTTTCCTTAAAGAATATAAAATGGTGTACACTATACAATTAATTTGAAAATTATTGCTTACTTATTTTAAGTTTGACAGCAAATTGAAGCTCAGAGTTTTGTCATTTCAGACAAGTGGCGTGAGGCCGTTCCGCCAGTACCAAAGTTATTTTATTCCGACTATAGTTCACTCATCTCTAGCAGGGCTATAATTGTATACAGTACAATGACGGCTGAGGTTGTCACGTGAACACTACTACATAGTTCACTCATCTCTAGCAGGGCTATAATTGCATACAGTACAATGACGGCTGAGGTTGTCACGTGAACACTACGACATAGTTCACTCATCTCTAGCAGGGCTACAATTGTATACAGTACAATGAGGTTGTCACGTAAACACTACGACAGAGTTCACTCATCTCTAGCAGGGATACAATTGTATACAGTACAATGACGGCTGAGGTTGTCACGTGAACACTACGACATAGTTCACTCATCTCTAGCAGGGCTATAATTGTATACAGTAAAATGACGGCTGAGGTTGTCACGTGAACACTACGACAGAGTTCACTCATCTCTAGCAGGGATACAATTGTATACAGTACAATGACGGCTGAGGTTGTCACGTGAACACTACGACAGAGTTCACTCATCTCTAGCAGGGATACAATTGTATACAGTACAATGACGGCTGAGGTTGTCACGTAAACACTACGACATAGTTCACTCATCTCTAGCAGGGCTACAATTGTATACAGTACAATGAGGTTGTCACGTAAACACTACGACAGAGTTCACTCATCTCTAGCAGGGCTACAATTGTATACAGTACAATGACGGCTGAGGTTTTCACGTGAACACTACGACATAGTTCACTCATCTCTAGCAGGGCTATAATTGTATACAGTACAATGACGGCTGAGGTTATCACGTGAACACTACGACAGAGTTCACTCATCTCTAGCAGGGCTACAATTGTATACAGTACAATGACGGCTGAGGTTGTCACGTAAACACTACGACATAGTTCACTCATCTCTAGCAGGGATACAATTGCATACAGTACAATGACGGCTGAGGTTATCACGTGAACACTACGACAGAGTTCACTCATCTCTAGCAGGGATACAATTGCATACAGTACAATGACGGCTGAGGTTATCACGTGAACACTACGACAGAGTTCACTCATCTCTAGCAGGGATACAATTGCATACAGTACAATGACGGCTGAGGTTGTCACGTGAACACTACGACATAGTTCACTCATCTCTAGCAGGGATACAATTGTATACAGTACAATGACGGCTGAGGTTGTCACGTGAACACTACGACATAGTTCACTCATCTCTAGCAGGGATACAATTGCATACAGTACAATGACGGCTGAGGTTGTCTCGTGAACACTACGACATAGTTCACTCATCTCTAGCAGGGATACAATTGTATACAGTACAATGACGGCTGAGGTTGTCACGTGAACACTACGACATAGTTCACTCATCTCTAGCAGGGCTATAATTGTATACAGTACAATGACGGCTGAGGTTATCACGTGAACACTACGACAGAGTTCACTCATCTCTAGCAGGGATACAATTGCATACAGTACAATGACGGCTGAGGTTATCACGTGAACACTACGGCAGAGTTCACTCATCTCTAGCAGGGATACAATTGCATACAGTACAATGACGGCTGAGGTTGTCACGTGAACACTACGACATAGTTCACTCATCTCTAGCAGGGCTATAATTGCATACAGTACAATGACGGCTGAGGTTGTCACGTGAACACTACGACATAGTTCACTCATCTCTAGCAGGGATACAATTGCATACAGTACAATGACGGCTGAGGTTATCACGTGAACACTACGACAGAGTTCACTCATCTCTAGCAGGGATACAATTGCATACAGTACAATGACGGCTGAGGTTGTCACGTGAACACTACGACATAGTTCACTCATCTCTAGCAGGGATACAATTGTATACAGTACAATGACGGCTGAGGTTGTCACGTGAACACTACGACATAGTTCACTCATCTCTAGCAGGGCTATAATTGTATACAGTACAATGACGGCTGAGGTTGTCACGTGAACACTACGACATAGTTCACTCATCTCTAGCAGGGCTATAATTGTATACAGTACAATGACGGCTGAGGTTGTCACGTGAACACTACTACATAGTTCACTCATCTCTAGCAGGGCTATAATTGTATACAGTACAATGACGGCTGAGGTTGTCACGTGAACACTACGACATAGTTCACTCATCTCTAGCAGGGCTACAATTGTATACAGTACAATGACGGCTGAGGTTGTCACGTGAACACTACGACATAGTTCACTCATCTCTAGCAGGGATACAATTGTATACAGTACAATGACGGCTGAGGTTGTCACGTGAACACTACGACATAGTTCACTCATCTCTAGCAGGGATACAATTGTATACAGTACAATGACGGCTGAGGTTATCACGTGAACACTACGACAGAGTTCACTCATCTCTAGCAGGGATACAATTGTATACAGTACAATGACGGCTGAGGTTGTCACGTGAACACTACGACATAGTTCACTCATCTCTAGCAGGGCTATAATTGTATACAGTACAATGACGGCTGAGGTTTTCACGTGAACACTACGACATAGTTCACTCATATCTAGCAGGGCTATAATTGTATACAGTACAATGACGGCTGAGGTTGTCACGTGAACACTACGACATAGTTCACTCATCTCTAGCAGGGCTATAATTGTATACAGTACAATGACGGCTGAGGTTTTCACGTGAACACTACGACATAGTTCACTCATATCTAGCAGGGCTATAATTGTATACAGTACAATGACGGCTGAGGTTTTCACGTGAACACTACGACATAGTTCACTCATATCTAGCAGGGCTATAATTGTATACAGTACAATGACGGCTGAGGTTGTCACGTGAACACTACTACATAGTTCACTCATCTCTAGCAGGGCTATAATTGTATACAGTACAATGACGGCTGAGGTTGTCACGTAAACACTACGACATATAGTTCGAATAAAATAACTTTGGTACTGGCGGAACGGCCTCACGCCACTGGTCTGAAATGACAAAACTCTGAGCTTTAACTTGCTGTCAAACGTAAAATAAGTAAGCAATAATTTTCAAACTAATTTTATAGTGTACACCATTTTATATTCTTTAAGGAAAAATTATGCTGGAGATTTTTCTAGAGCTAATTTGCTTTTTAAAGTGATATTTGTATTTAAAAACACGTTTTTATGAGTGAAATTGAGCATGAGTCGTCTTTAACCTGTCACTGTTGCGAGAATAATAATAATAAAATAATGTCTTGTGGATGGATGACAGTTTGATTTATTGTGATTAGTTTGGTATAAGTCTCATTTAATAATTTTAACAGGTTAATGAGAAATTAATTTTTTTGTAAACCCTTGCAAACTCTGAAACGAAAAACGCTAGACAAAATTCCTTTGAGCAAACATTAACTGTGTTATTTATGTATTACTTAAATAATACTGTGGTACTAATAAAACATGTGGAAAAATAATGAAGAGTTGATGAAGTAAACTCATAGTTCGTTTACATCGAGGCTGTGACGGACGCGTAAGGTATACTCTGCTCAAGGGAAAGTGTAGACTGAATATTCAGCCCAAGCGTAAAACGAATTCCGATCGACGATATTTTCAGATAAGAAATGTTTCTCCAGTAATAAATAAGGTAAGTTAGTTGACTTTTGACTTTGAGGTGTGTTCGTGTTCATTTCTTTATCGATTTGACAGTGCTTAGTATAGTTTAATCACTAGTTTATTTTGATTACAGTTATTTAGTTTTAGTGATATTACAATTTTCTTATTTAGATGTGACAATAATGCTATAGGATTCAGTGTATATATAATTATCAGTGTTTATTGCAATTCTAATATTTAGGCTCTTTCAAATTTTAGGTAATGTTCTATTGGTAATTGACAAGATTTGTTTGCAATGGAAGAGGCCAGAGCTGAGCCAGTGACTGTACATTGTGCGTGTGGTATCACCGCCGCCTTGTTGACAATCTAGTTTTGAAAACTCCTGAATCTTTCTTCCTAGTTCAAGAAAATTCTATTTAATACGAGAGTAAGATTTTAGTGTCACTGAAATAACACAATTAATTTAGGTTTAAACAGATTTTGTCTAGCGTTTGTCATTACCGAGTTTGCAAAGGTTTACAAAAAAATTAATTTCTCACTAACCTGTTTGAATTATTAAATGAGACTTATACCAAACTAATCACAATGAATCAAACTGTCATCCATCCACAATACATTATTTCATTATTATTATTCTCGCAACAGTAACAGGTTAAAGACGACTCACGCGTAATTTCACTCATAAAAACGTGTTTTTAAATACAATTATCACTTTAAAATGCAAATTAGCTCTAGAAAAATTTCCAGCATAATTTTTCCTTAAAGAATATAAAATGGTGTACACTATACAATTAATTTGAAAATTATTGCTTACTTATTTTAAGTTTGACAGCAAATTGAAGCTCAGAGTTTTGTCATTTCAGACAAGTGGCGTGAGGCCGTTCCGCCAGTACCAAAGTTATTTTATTCCGACTATAGTTCACTCATCTCTAGCAGGGCTATAATTGTATACAGTACAATGACGGCTGAGGTTGTCACGTGAACACTACTACATAGTTCACTCATCTCTAGCAGGGCTATAATTGCATACAGTACAATGACGGCTGAGGTTGTCACGTGAACACTACGACATAGTTCACTCATCTCTAGCAGGGCTACAATTGTATACAGTACAATGAGGTTGTCACGTAAACACTACGACAGAGTTCACTCATCTCTAGCAGGGATACAATTGTATACAGTACAATGACGGCTGAGGTTGTCACGTGAACACTACGACATAGTTCACTCATCTCTAGCAGGGCTATAATTGTATACAGTAAAATGACGGCTGAGGTTGTCACGTGAACACTACGACAGAGTTCACTCATCTCTAGCAGGGATACAATTGTATACAGTACAATGACGGCTGAGGTTGTCACGTGAACACTACGACAGAGTTCACTCATCTCTAGCAGGGATACAATTGTATACAGTACAATGACGGCTGAGGTTGTCACGTAAACACTACGACATAGTTCACTCATCTCTAGCAGGGCTACAATTGTATACAGTACAATGAGGTTGTCACGTAAACACTACGACAGAGTTCACTCATCTCTAGCAGGGCTACAATTGTATACAGTACAATGACGGCTGAGGTTTTCACGTGAACACTACGACATAGTTCACTCATCTCTAGCAGGGCTATAATTGTATACAGTACAATGACGGCTGAGGTTATCACGTGAACACTACGACAGAGTTCACTCATCTCTAGCAGGGCTACAATTGTATACAGTACAATGACGGCTGAGGTTGTCACGTAAACACTACGACATAGTTCACTCATCTCTAGCAGGGATACAATTGCATACAGTACAATGACGGCTGAGGTTATCACGTGAACACTACGACAGAGTTCACTCATCTCTAGCAGGGATACAATTGCATACAGTACAATGACGGCTGAGGTTATCACGTGAACACTACGACAGAGTTCACTCATCTCTAGCAGGGATACAATTGCATACAGTACAATGACGGCTGAGGTTGTCACGTGAACACTACGACATAGTTCACTCATCTCTAGCAGGGATACAATTGTATACAGTACAATGATGGCTGAGGTTGTCACGTGAACACTACGACATAGTTCACTCATCTCTAGCAGGGATACAATTGCATACAGTACAATGACGGCTGAGGTTGTCACGTGAACACTACGACATAGTTCACTCATCTCTAGCAGGGATACAATTGTATACAGTACAATGACGGCTGAGGTTGTCACGTGAACACTACGACATAGTTCACTCATCTCTAGCAGGGCTATAATTGTATACAGTACAATGACGGCTGAGGTTATCACGTGAACACTACGACAGAGTTCACTCATCTCTAGCAGGGATACAATTGCATACAGTACAATGACGGCTGAGGTTATCACGTGAACACTACGGCAGAGTTCACTCATCTCTAGCAGGGATACAATTGCATACAGTACAATGACGGCTGAGGTTGTCACGTGAACACTACGACATAGTTCACTCATCTCTAGCAGGGCTATAATTGCATACAGTACAATGACGGCTGAGGTTGTCACGTGAACACTACGACATAGTTCACTCATCTCTAGCAGGGATACAATTGCATACAGTACAATGACGGCTGAGGTTATCACGTGAACACTACGACAGAGTTCACTCATCTCTAGCAGGGATACAATTGCATACAGTACAATGACGGCTGAGGTTGTCACGTGAACACTACGACATAGTTCACTCATCTCTAGCAGGGATACAATTGTATACAGTACAATGACGGCTGAGGTTGTCACGTGAACACTACGACATAGTTCACTCATCTCTAGCAGGGCTATAATTGTATACAGTACAATGACGGCTGAGGTTGTCACGTGAACACTACGACATAGTTCACTCATCTCTAGCAGGGCTATAATTGTATACAGTACAATGACGGCTGAGGTTGTCACGTGAACACTACTACATAGTTCACTCATCTCTAGCAGGGCTATAATTGTATACAGTACAATGACGGCTGAGGTTGTCACGTGAACACTACGACATAGTTCACTCATCTCTAGCAGGGATACAATTGCATACAGTACAATGACGGCTGAGGTTATCACGTGAACACTACGACAGAGTTCACTCATCTCTAGCAGGGATACAATTGCATACAGTACAATGACGGCTGAGGTTATCACGTGAACACTACGACAGAGTTCACTCATCTCTAGCAGGGATACAATTGCATACAGTACAATGACGGCTGAGGTTGTCACGTGAACACTACGACATAGTTCACTCATCTCTAGCAGGGATACAATTGTATACAGTACAATGATGGCTGAGGTTGTCACGTGAACACTACGACATAGTTCACTCATCTCTAGCAGGGATACAATTGCATACAGTACAATGACGGCTGAGGTTGTCACGTGAACACTACGACATAGTTCACTCATCTCTAGCAGGGATACAATTGTATACAGTACAATGACGGCTGAGGTTGTCACGTGAACACTACGACATAGTTCACTCATCTCTAGCAGGGCTATAATTGTATACAGTACAATGACGGCTGAGGTTATCACGTGAACACTACGACAGAGTTCACTCATCTCTAGCAGGGATACAATTGCATACAGTACAATGACGGCTGAGGTTATCACGTGAACACTACGGCAGAGTTCACTCATCTCTAGCAGGGATACAATTGCATACAGTACAATGACGGCTGAGGTTGTCACGTGAACACTACGACATAGTTCACTCATCTCTAGCAGGGCTATAATTGCATACAGTACAATGACGGCTGAGGTTGTCACGTGAACACTACGACATAGTTCACTCATCTCTAGCAGGGATACAATTGCATACAGTACAATGACGGCTGAGGTTATCACGTGAACACTACGACAGAGTTCACTCATCTCTAGCAGGGATACAATTGCATACAGTACAATGACGGCTGAGGTTGTCACGTGAACACTACGACATAGTTCACTCATCTCTAGCAGGGATACAATTGTATACAGTACAATGACGGCTGAGGTTGTCACGTGAACACTACGACATAGTTCACTCATCTCTAGCAGGGCTATAATTGTATACAGTACAATGACGGCTG
Organism: Stictocephala bisonia; assembly: GCA_035578905.1. Classification (NCBI taxonomy): domain Eukaryota; kingdom Metazoa; phylum Arthropoda; class Insecta; order Hemiptera; family Membracidae; genus Stictocephala; species Stictocephala bisonia. The sequence goes on from JAQJVL010000375.1 coordinate 444,084, forward strand.
AGGTTGTCACGTGAACACTACGACATAGTTCACTCATCTCTAGCAGGGCTATAATTGTATACAGTACAATGACGGCTGAGGTTGTCACGTGAACACTACTACATAGTTCACTCATCTCTAGCAGGGCTATAATTGTATACAGTACAATGACGGCTGAGGTTGTCACGTGAACACTACGACATAGTTCACTCATCTCTAGCAGGGCTACAATTGTATACAGTACAATGACGGCTGAGGTTGTCACGTGAACACTACGACATAGTTCACTCATCTCTAGCAGGGATACAATTGTATACAGTACAATGACGGCTGAGGTTGTCACGTGAACACTACGACATAGTTCACTCATCTCTAGCAGGGATACAATTGTATACAGTACAATGACGGCTGAGGTTATCACGTGAACACTACGACAGAGTTCACTCATCTCTAGCAGGGATACAATTGTATACAGTACAATGACGGCTGAGGTTGTCACGTGAACACTACGACATAGTTCACTCATCTCTAGCAGGGCTATAATTGTATACAGTACAATGACGGCTGAGGTTTTCACGTGAACACTACGACATAGTTCACTCATATCTAGCAGGGCTATAATTGTATACAGTACAATGACGGCTGAGGTTGTCACGTGAACACTACGACATAGTTCACTCATCTCTAGCAGGGATACAATTGTATACAGTACAATGACGGCTGAGGTTGTCACGTGAACACTACGACATAGTTCACTCATCTCTAGCAGGGATACAATTGTATACAGTACAATGACGGCTGAGGTTATCACGTGAACACTACGACAGAGTTCACTCATCTCTAGCAGGGATACAATTGTATACAGTACAATGACGGCTGAGGTTGTCACGTGAACACTACGACATAGTTCACTCATCTCTAGCAGGGCTATAATTGTATACAGTACAATGACGGCTGAGGTTTTCACGTGAACACTACGACATAGTTCACTCATATCTAGCAGGGCTATAATTGTATACAGTACAATGACGGCTGAGGTTTTCACGTGAACACTACGACATAGTTCACTCATATCTAGCAGGGCTATAATTGTATACAGTACAATGACGGCTGAGGTTTTCACGTGAACACTACGACATAGTTCACTCATATCTAGCAGGGCTATAATTGTATACAGTACAATGACGGCTGAGGTTGTCACGTGAACACTACGACATAGTTCACTCATCTCTAGCAGGGCTATAATTGTATACAGTACAATGACGGCTGAGGTTATCACGTGAACACTACGACATAGTTCACTCATCTCTAGCAGGGATACAATTGTATACAGTACAATGAGGTTGTCACGTAAACACTACGACAGAGTTCACTCATCTCTAGCAGGGATACAATTGTATACAGTACAATGACGGCTGAGGTTGTCACGTGAACACTACGACATAGTTCACTCATCTCTAGCAGGGATACAATTGTATACAGTACAATGAGGTTGTCACGTGAACACTACGACATAGTTCACTCATCTCTAGCAGGGCTATAATTGTATACAGTACAATGACGGCTGAGGTTTTCACGTGAACACTACGACATAGTTTACTTATATCTAGCAGGGCTATAATTGTATACAGTACAATGACGGCTGAGGTTTTCACGTGAACACTACGACATAGTTCACTCATATCTAGCAGGGCTATAATTGTATACAGTACAATGACGGCTGAGGTTATCACGTGAACACTACGACATAGTTCACTCATCTCTAGCAGGGATACAATTGCATACAGTACAATGACGGCTGAGGTTTTCACGTGAACACTACGACATAGTTCACTCATATCTAGCAGGGCTATAATTGTATACAGTACAATGACGGCTGAGGTTATCACGTGAACACTACGACATAGTTCACTCATCTCTAGCAGGGCTATAATTGTATACAGTACAATGACGGCTGAGGTTTTCACGTGAACACTACGACATAGTTCACTCATATCTAGCAGGGCTATAATTGTATACAGTACAATGACGGCTGAGGTTTTCACGTGAACACTACGACATAGTTCACTCATATCTAGCAGGGCTATAATTGTATACAGTACAATGACGGCTGAGGTTGTCAAGTGAACACTACTACAGAGTTCACTCATCTCTAGCAGGGCTATAGCTGTATACAGTACAATGACGGCTGAGGTTGTCAAGTGAACACTACGACAGAGTTCACTAATCTCTAGCAGAGCTATAGCTGTATACAGTACAATGACGGCTGAGGTTGTCAAGTGAACACTACGACAGAGTTCACTCATCTCAAGTAGGGCTACAGCTGTATACAGTACAATGACGGCTGAGGTTGTCACGTGAACACTACGACAGAGTTCACTCATCTCAAGTAGGGCTATAGCTGTATACAGTACAATGACGGCTGAGGTTGTCACGTGAACACTACGACAGAGTTCACTCATCTCAAGTAGGGCTACAGCTGTATACAGTACAATGACGGCTGAGGTTGTCACGTGAACACTACGACAGAGTTCACTCATCTCAAGTAGGGCTATAGCTGTATACAGTACAAGACGGCTGAGGTTGTCACGTGAACACTACGACAGAGTTCACTCATCTCAAGTAGGGCTATAGCTGTATACAGTACAAGACGGCTGAGGTTGTCACGTGAACACTACGACAGAGTTCACTCATCTCTAGCAGGGCTACAGCTGTATACAGTACAATGACGGCTGAGGTTGTCAAGTGAACACTACGACAGAGTTCACTCATCTCTAGCAGAGCTACAGCTGTATACAGTACAATGACGGCTGAGGTTGTCACGTGAACACTACTACAGAGTTCACTCATCTCTAGCAGAGCTACAGCTGTATACAGTACAATGACGGCTGAGGTTGTCAAGTGAACACTACGACAGAGTTCACTCATCTCTAGCAGAGCTACAGCTGTATACAGTACAATGACGGCTGAGGTTGTCAAGTGAACACTACGACAGAGTTCACTCATCTCAAGTAGGGTTACAGCTGTATACAGTACAATGACGGCTGAGGTTGTCAAGTGAACACTACGACAGAGTTCACTCATCTCAAGTAGGGCTACAGCTGTATACAGTACAATGACGGCTGAGGTTGTCACGTGAACACTACGACATAGTTCACTCATCTCTAGCAGAGCTACAGCTGTATACAGTACAATGTCGGCTGAGGTTGTCACGTGAACACTACGACATAGTTCACTTATCTCTAGCAGGGCTATAATTGTATACAGTACAATGACGGCTGAGGTTATCACGTGAACACTACGACATAGTTCACTCATCTCTAGCAGAGCTACAGCTGTATACAGTACAATGACGGCTGAGGTTGTCACGTGAACACTACGACATAGTTCACTCATCTCTAGCAGGGCTATAATTGTATACAGTACAATGACGGCTGAGGTTGTCACGTGAACACTACGGCAGAGTTCACTCATCTCTAGCAGAGCTACAGCTGTATGTATAGCCCTGCACATATATATACTGCACATATGTGTATATGTGTTGCTTACTAAACTATAACAAAGTTAACAGTTAGTGTACCCACACTAATGACTGAGGTGTTGATTACACTAATCAGGTGCATTGATGCTGGTTACTCTATTGTTTGGTACACTGTTACTTGTTACGTTATTGCTTAGTACACTATTGCTAGGTTCGCTGTCGCTATAATCACTGTTACTTGTCATATAATTGCTGGCGCACTTGTTATAGCTTGGTACAATGTTGTTTTTACACTGTTGCTTTGTGCATTGTTGCTTCATACACCGTTGCTTGTTACTATATTGTTTTGTACACTGTTAATTGATACACTATTTCTTGATACACTGTTGTTTGCTACAATGTTGCTTAGTGCAGTTGTTGGTATATCTATCCAATTTTCTTATACAATACATGATAGCGCACGTACCAACATGAAATTTCAAATAATTTTGGGTCCAGAGGAAGAGATGGTCAATATCCAGCTGCCATGCTTAACAATCTAATAAAATCTTAACACTTTCACAATATTTTAGTTATCCACATACAAAAGATAGTAACAACTCAAAATCTAATTTTTATATCACCAATAAACAAAACAAAATAACAATAGACTGAGGTGTGATCCCTGTGGTACTCCTGATTCTACCAAATGTCCATAGGAAGAAAACTCTTCTAAAGTCATATATTGATTCTCCCACTCAAGTAAGAACAAAACAATTCAATGAATGAATGAATCATACAACTCATAACGATTATCTTAGATGGAAATGATAAAGAACTTTACTAAATCCCTTTCCAAAATCTGTATTTAGTAACTTGACCTCCTGTTGCTAAAATAGATACGCAACATTCAGAAAAATTAAAAAAATATGAATGTTTTAATTGTCCAGGATAAAAACCATGTTATTGTAGTCTTTAATATTTTTTTATGTGGGTAAACAATTCGTTATACAAGATAGATTCAAACACCTTAACTTGTGTTTATAAAATAGAAACAGTCATTTAATTTTTTATTTCTCTTTATCTTAATTTTTTTAGTAGTAGTACCTTAGCCAGCTTGCAAACGTTAGCAAAAAATTGTAATATAATAAATAAAACATCGGCACATGCTTTCAGAACATATAGATAGAAGAATTATCATCTGCACCAAATGATTTAAATGTTTTAAAACTTTTCCGTTAATTCACTACCACTACTTTGATTAGGTTATGTTAGGTTTGGTTATGCTATATTAGGTTGGTTAGGTTATGTTAGGTTAACCTAAGTGATGGTTAACTCGTATTAATTCTGATTCAGTGATAGCAGTGACAGATAAACAAGACACATTAGACATGTTTGGTGAGCGACACAACTCGCCACTGTCCAGTCGGCAGGGGCATGACTAGTGAGCAATATGCTCAACGACACAACTCGCCACTGTCCAGTCGGCAGGGCTCGTACACGGTAAACTTGTTTGCTCTCTCCCCTCCACCTCTTCCCCGTCAAGTGACATAGCCTTTGGGCTCTTATCAACAGCCTTTAAATTCTTAACAACATACCGTACTTCAAAATAACAAGGGTCGTGTATTATGCAATTTTCAATCGTGTTAATGAGACTACTAGTAGTCACATTAACATGACTTAATTTTTTTCTTATTTCTTTATCCTCTTCAAATACACTGTATTGGGCATTTTATACTTATTACGTATACTTCTAACTTTGCCTAAAGTGTTATTATTAAAATTATATTGTAATTAAAACAAAGAGGGTATTTTGATTTATGTTTCTTTGATAAAGGAACTATTTCATTAAAAATATGACATGACTTTGTATAAAAACAGTAATCTGCAGAATCCACGTAATTAATATCATTTATAAAATTCCAATGACAGGGTTGTTCATTTAGTCTCCCTGATCCATTTCATCTCCTTCCAAACGTCTAAGGTTTATTTCAACTACTGATCTGGAAATCAAATTTCGATCAGGATTTAAATCATTGAATACATTTCTTACTTCGCGTAAGTTCCAATTTGATCACCGAAACCACGTATAATTAAAACTGTAATACGTTCCCGTTTTCTAAACTTCATAATGATGTATATATGCAAGTTGTAATTGAAGTAAACATTGGCCAGAGACTGTAATAGTAATGAAACTACTCAGGCCTGATAAGACTGACGAGACCTTGAGCTAGTCCCTAGAACGTTTCCTGCTTTGATATTTCCCATGAATGTTACATGTTTAACTAATGCCATTCATGATAGGGCTGAAATAGAGAACCTCTAATTTGCGATGTTAATTTCCTTTTATCAAAACTTTTAAGAGGGAGGTTAACATAATAGGGGTTTGCTTTTAAAACTTTTGAGTTGTGCCTAAAATATCAAATTTAGGTTTTGTGGCACCAATTTCCTTATTACATAGCGTCCACTCAATGGATGCTATCGGCGTGGACTCTGCTAGAGAAGTCATGGGTTTCCATATTGGGTGGTAGTCATTTTCCGGCTGTTGTGTAGGGGAGATAACTGAGTATTAGGCTTGTTAATTAGGTGAAAATCAGACCAATACTACGTGGCTTGGATTCTACGTAAAGCTGTAGGTTCCTTAGTTGCACTGGCTATTGGACTATTAATAAATGGCCCTTTCTGAGGAACAGTCAAACTCAGTTAGTAACCAGACTACACAGGCCATCCACACTCGTCCTACAGTCATATAATGATTTTATTCGCTTTAAAATACGCAAAAAGTTGTGCCGGCATCTCAAATGTAAGAATTTGCAAAACAAGTATATTTTTGTGCCACGTAAACATACTATGAGTTTGGTTATTCTATATAACACATAAACAAGTTATAGAGGAGCCTCCAGAATATATAAAGATATATATATATATATATATATATATATATATATATATATATACATATCACATGGCTTTCCTTGCTAGCAACCAAAATTAAAGGACACAAAAAGAAACAAAAAGGAAAGTTGGATTGAAATGTTAAAATCTAAACAATAAATAAATCTTAACTACTATGTACTTTCGTCTTGATGTTTAAATATTGATCTCCTGTCACAGAACTAATTCCGTGTTTTGCAATCAATCATTCTACACCTGCTTCTGCGGCTGAAGACCAGCTAATCCCCCTGAAAAGAACGCTATTACCAATCATTATATTCCGAATAAAATAATTTTGGTACTGGCGGAACGACCACGCGTACTGGTCTGTAATGACAAAACTCTGAGTTTTAATTTGCAGTCAAACTTAAAATAAGTAAGCAATAATTTTCAAACTAATAGCATAGTATCCACCATGTTATATTATTTAAGACAAAATTATGCTGTAGATTTTGTTTGAACTAATTTGCTTTTTATAGTGATATTTGTGAGTAAAAACACGTTTATTTGAGTGTGAGTCGTCTTTAACCTGTCACTGTAGCGAGAATAATAATATAGTAATAAAATAATTTCTTGTGGATGGATGACAGTTTGATTCATTGTGATTATTATTGTATATGACTCATTTAATAATTCAAATGAGTTAATGATAGATTAATATTTTTGTAAACGCTTGCAAACTCGGTAACGACAGTTATTGTACAATACGCGTGTGGTCACCGCCGCCTTGTTGCCAAACTCGGTAACGACAGTTATTGTACAATAAGCGTGTGGTCACCGGCGCCTTGTTGCCAAACTCGGTAACGACAGTTATTGTACAATACGCGTGTGGTCACCGCCGCCTTGTTGCCAAACTCGGTAACGACAGTTATTCTACAATAAGCGTGTGGTCACCGGCGCCTTGTTGCCAAACTCGGTAACGACAGTTATTGTACAATAAGCGTGTGGTCACCGGCGCCTTGTTGCCAAACTCGGTAACGACAGTTATTGTACAATACGCGTGTGGTCACCGCCGCCTTGTTGCCAAACTCGGTAACGACAGTTATTGTACAATACGCGTGTGGTCACCTCCGCCTTGTTGCCAAACTCGGTAACGACAGTTATTGTACAATACGCGTGTGGTCACCGCCGCCTTGTTGCCAAACTCGGTATCGACAGTGACTGTACAACGCGTGTGCGGTCACCGCCGCCTTGTTGACAATCTGGATTTGAAAACTACTAAAACTTTCTTCTTAGTTCAAGAAACATTTATTTGATAGTACATATATTTGAGAGTACGATTATATATCACTTAAATAACACAATTAATTTAGGTTTAAAGAAATGTTGTCTAGCGTTTGTCGTTACCGAGTTTGCAAGGCTTTACAACAAATGAATTTCTTATAAATCGTTTGAATTATTAAATGAGTTTTATACCAAACTAACCACAATGAATCAAACTGTCATCCATTCGCAAAAAATTATTTTGTTATTATTATTCTCGCTACAGTGACAGTTCAAAGATGACTCACTCAAATAAACGTGTTTTTACTCACACATATCACTATAAAAAGCAAATTAGTTCAAACAAAATCTACAGAATAATTTTGTCTTAAAGAATATAACACGGTGGACACTATGCTATTAGTATGAAAATTATTGCTTACTTATTTTAAGTTTGACAGCAAATTAAAGTTCAGAGTTTTGTAATTTCAGACCAGCGGTGCGTGGCCGTTCCGCCAGTACCAATGTTATATTATTCGGACTATAACTATGTGATTTAATTTTGGTAGCTTACAATGAAAGGGAAATGCTATAAATAGTTAGAATAGGGCACTCTACAGAGATATTACAATTTGTTTTATTTCAGTTAGAACAAACAAAAAGGGAATATGTACAATTAAACATAATACAGTATATTGTATATAATAGTATATATTAGTTAATATTGTATTTACTTTCAAGGGTTAATTTGATTTACACATTTCAACATGAAATCAATGACCTCCTCGTTATATACAATTCAAGCAAATTAATTAAAAATCTTCTTTCAATCATTTTTTAATGAAAATAAAATATTTCGCGAAAATCAGTTTACTTGTTACGATTGTTTTTAAGCGTGTGCTCGTCACTGTCATGAAAAAAACAACTACTTTCAGAAACAAATTTACCCGACAGTATAAAATTTATTATTTTAATGTTTTACTATACTTTCACTTTAGTAATATTTTATAATTGTATCATATGTTTATATATTTAATAATAATTTTATATGTTTAATAATGTATACAAACTTGAATTTCTGTATGGAAACCTATGTAGCAAAGGTTAGTATGCTGTTTTATAGAGACAAAGATATTATCTTAAAAGATAAAGATTATTATCATTAATACAATTTGATTCGAAATCATACTTATATAGCATTCATGTTACATAAGACGAAAATTTAACGATAAATTTAATTAAATTTTTTAATTACACTTTATTACCGACTTTCTAGTTCCACAGTGTATAACTAGAGTGCACCACCATACAGCATAGCCCTGGTTGGTGGCTTCTCCAATAGAGCGCAGTAGGTTGCCTGAATTAGCTATATCAGGAATGGGTTTTGAATATAAAATAAAATAAAAAATGTACTCTCTCAGAGTGGTAACTTTGTCTCACCATTTTTTATTACCTTAAAGAAATAAAAAAAATTTTACCAACATAACTGTTTAAAAGATGGAATTATTAATAAAATATTCTAAATAGATAATATTTTCTTTATTTATTTTTCTATTTATTTCTAAGAAGCCGATGGGCAATATATGGGTGAATATGGATTTCGAATGAGTGTGATGAGTGTAGATGAGCGAATGAAGTCATTGTTACAAACTAAGGCCGACTATTCTTTAGAAAGTGTCATTAATTAATAGCCCAATGACAAATGAACAGCCGGTGGTTATCAGCTGACCTCCTCAAGGTCAAACCCTTGAGGAATGTCGAACTTGTGTGAAAGAACCTTCAGTCGTGAAATTAATAACTGTTTTTGTAACGGGCTTGATACATTTAAAAGCAAAAATATAGACATTTGAATTCAAATTTATTGAATAAGTACATTTAAATAGATTTTACGTTTAGTTTATTTCTTTTGACAGACATAATGATAAAGATAATATGCACTTGTGTTAGTCATTAAAAAGATATTTTTGAATAAATAATTTGAGTTTTACGTAATCATTTATTTTGAGATAACTCGTGATCGAACGACATTTTTTTTAAATACATTGACTGTTTTATTTATAAAGAGTAGTAAGCACTAAATAATTTATTATATTTTTAATTTTATTTATGTTAATGATTATGGGAGGAGGGTATGGAGTCCTCAGGTAAATTTAAAACCTTAGTTCCCGACCAGCACGAATCTGTTCTCCTTCAGAACAATGACACGTTTTCTGAAATCAAGCAAAAACACAGCTCCATTATTAGTACTTTAAAACGTTTGTGGATTATCAGGTTTTAACGATTTAAATTCAGCCAATTATTTTATTTAAAAACGTTGCTTGCTTTTGGGTTTTCCAATTTTTTGTATTATCATTTCAACTAAATACGGTTTAAAAACATCTATTTGATTTACACAGAGTAAAAAAATTAAATGTATGGAAATTTAATTGTTGACAGGGGTACTGCATTTTATATTTATACAGTCCAGCTCCGTCCACTTCGCTCTACTTATCGCTCCGCTATTGTATGTTACTGTGTGCACTGCGTGATTTATCTGGAATTAGCTTGGTCAGTTTTATTTTAATATTTTTTTTATAGTTAAAATGGTGTCCAATTGTGGTGATGTTTGTGGTGACGACAACTCTGTGAAGTGTGTTGGTTGTGAGAATTTGTTTCACATCCAATGTGTGCGTACTGAGGGCATGGAAACACGCGCGGGAAATAACGACTGGAAGTGCGAGAAATGTGCAATAAAGAAGTCCTCCTCCTTTCTCTGTAGTAAGTCGTCTACATCCTCCACTAATATCACTAAAGAGTTCTTAATTTCTACCATGGAATCGTTCAAGAGAGAAATATTCCAAGAACTGAAGAACTGAATATTTCTTCAATTCAAAATCATACAGCACAAATGGATGAGTTTAAAACCTCAGTACAATTTATGTCAGATAGGTTAGATGCTTCGAACTCACTCATGGCAGAAGTAAGAAAGGAGTATGCGGAACTTAAAAAGGAAATGATTGAGTTGCAGTAAGAAAATCAAGAGCTAAACAATCATATTGTAAACCTTCAGGACAAAGTGAGGGCCCTAGAGCAATATTCTAGGAGATCCAATATAGAGATCAGTGGTATTCCTGTAACACCTGGAGAAAACGTATTTGATGTCATTAAAGATGTGGGTGCTTTCATAGGTCAAGAATTGCAGGAGGTGCATGATTCAGCAACTCGCCGCGTTCCCAGGACGCCATCCCTAGTTCTGCAGTTCAGCAGCCGCCAACAGCGAGATGCTTGGGTTAGCAGCTACAAACATAAGAAGGTACTTACGGCCAAGGAGGTAAATAATCAGTTCCCTTCCTCTCGCGTGTGTAAGTGAACACTTGTCCCCGGAAAACAAAATCTTTTTGGCGAAGTTGAAAGAAGAATGTAAAAAATATAACTTTAAGTACGTCTGGTCTAGAGAAGGAAAGTTTTATGTGCGTAAAAGCGACGGAGAGAAATGTTTCAAAATCATTAATCTTAAAGAATTAGCAACCATTAAATAATAATAATAAATAAAAATGAAATAAATGTAACTATACCAAGTGAAGTGTGGATTAATTCAGACAAGTTACAGTATTATTTGCCTGGTTATACACTGTTTGGTAACTGTAATGACTGTTCTCTACAGAGCTGGAGGAGTGGTTTGTTTTGTTGATAAAGATCTAAACGTTAAAGAAGTTGAATTTACTATGGATACTGCTGATTGTTTGTTATTAGAATTTAAAATTAACAGTTATACTCGTTTTTATCTTTTATCAATATACATCACTTCACTCTTAATATGTTCACTAATGAACTGAAATTAAAATTACTTGAACTACATCTTAATAAAATCTTGAAAGGTGATGTCAATATTGATTTACCTAAGTCTGATACATATATTATTAGTTATTGTAATATGCTTATTGTATGGGATATTCTATGCTCATAAATAAACCTATAAGAATAACGCAAGACTCTTCGTCTTGCGTAGATCATGTCTTTGTTAAGTGTAGAAATGTAAATATTTTTAAAAGAGCAATTCTTGATGTGGGAATAACTGATGATTGCATCTTGGCACTATTGCTAGAGGTCACTAGTAAATTACATGTAGGCCTAAATCAGAATTATAGGATTAGAAAGATATATGACTTTGATAAAATAAATAATGACTTGTTGGGACTAAATTGATATGCTCTTTTTGACACAGTGAATGTAAATAGGTGCTACTAAATTTTTTTATGAAATCATTAAGAATACAATCACCAAATGTTCCTTAGATATTAAAATGTTTAGTAAACTGCAGAAAGCCAGATCAATTAGTCCACGGATGAACTCAAACATATTAAATAGAATTAAAAAAAGATCTAAGTTATATAGTAGTTATAAAAAAGACCGAATGATTTAGTTTTAGGAGTTACTTTACTAAACTTTGTAATAAGCTGCAAACCGATATTGACATGGTAAAAAATTACTACTATGCAAGACTAATAAATAGATGTAACGGAGATTCAAGCCAACAATGGAAAATAATAATCAGTTTGACAAATGATTTTAAGGAAAAAAATAACCAGAATTATTACTAATGATGGGCTAACGGTTGAGGACTCTCTATTATACAAGGATTAAAAAACAAGAAGTCTACCGACTATGATAATATTTCGGTAAATTTAGTAATAAATATCGCTAGCAGCATTGCTCGTCCGCTTTCCTATATTATAGTTCTTCAGTTGATCTCTTTCCAGATGCACTGAAAACAAGTATAGTGGGCCCATTATTAAAAAAGCAAAACTGTTAATATTGACAATATACGTCCTATAAGTTTACTTTCAATCTTTTCTAAAATGTTTGAGGAATGCATGAAAGTAAGACTGATCAGATTCCGAAAATGGCAAATAATAAGTAGTATATGTCCCCAAAACAAAAACAAAAATCCCCTAAAATAAAAAAGTAGTACTAAAATAAAACATCCAAGTGGGATATCAAACGATAGGTATTTATCTCGTATATCACATAATACCATAATATTCTGCTCCCCCCCTCCTAAATATAAAATATACTCCAAAACCCAAAATTGAACAATACTGTATTGAACTAACACACCCACGTGGGGTAACAAATTAAAGGTATTCTTCTCTTAATTACTAATATACAATCAGATTTTAGAAAAGATTATGTTTACGGGTTATATTACTCCCAAAATAAAAATCATGGTCATACTGTTTAAGAATCTTGGCGAGGCCGTAGGCCGATCTTCCTCACGAGTGAAGTGAGTGACGATGTTGGTACGCAAAAATTGCAGGGGTGTCCCCTAGTCTATATATATAAAGTCCAAATACCACTTACTCACTGACTGACAGATCACGAAATCTCAAAAACCACCGAACGGATTTCCACGAAATTTTAAAGGAAATTAGCCTCAGTATCAAAGGGACCCACTAAGAGAGGATTTTTCGAAATTCCATTCCTAAGGGGTAAAAACAGCCCCTCAAAATTTCCTTTTTTCCATAAAAATAACATTGGGTTGTAAATAAATAAACATGTTTATTTTATATATTTGACATTATCCTGTTGATGCATTAAGAATTTAATCTTCAGCTGTTAAATAAAACCACAAATGAAATAAACACGTTTGAAATAGACTAAGTAATACCCTATACTAATAAATAGGTTAGGTTAGGTAATAACGCAAGTAGTGTGAGTGAAATACTCACATATTAGATATTTAATATTGTAATTTTACGTTATACAGATAATCTTCTATTATTTACAGTCAAAGTCGCATGCCGAAGCCGAAGGCCGAGCTGTATTGAGCGCAGCGAGAGTCGAGGTTGACACACGAATCGTGCTGGGGTGTACCCTAGTTATTTATATAAAACTGTCAAATAGAATAGTATTAAAAAACTTATGATTTAATAAAATACTAAGAATAATAATTGATTTCTGTGTAATGGATGGATATAATAACACTGCAGGCACTGTATACACACTGCCCGCAGTACACTTGTGTTGTGGTGTTGCGTCTACACCGATCACGGCGCTCTGAGAACACACCAGTCAGACCTTCCGACAGAATACAGTGAGAAATACACAAGACTTCCTGACCCTGTCACGTGATGTGCGCTCTGCGCAGGTCATTTGGCGCATCAAGTAGACCTACAGCAAATGCTATTTATCATCAAAAAACTAAAACCCTTACAAATTTATATGATTCATTCACTTTTTGTGTATAATTCTGATGAATTAATTTATAAAAGACATATAGATATCATACTCAATTATTTATCAGGCTTACTGATGACGATCAAACTTGTAATTCTTACTAACAAAATTAAGTATAATTTCTCGACAATTAAGTAAAAGTGTCTATGCTGATCATACAAATATTGCTGTAATTTAAAAATATTATACTGTGAATATTTTTAGGATAGGTTTCACTTATAATTATGACACAACTTACAAACTTTCATTTCCTAATCACAAGCTCAAAAATTAAACTTTACATTTTCTTTCTCTGTAAAAGAGTTGTCTTAATATTTTTAAAAACTGACACTGGAACTCGAGACAGCATATTAGTTGTGTAGGGAGGGGCAATAATGGGATAGACAAGGTGTAAACATGTTTACACCCAAGATATTCAAAACCGGCTGGCCAGTCGTAGGAAGTGGTGTAACCTTGAAGGCAGGCAGATGTAGTCAGTTGGCGCGTGAAGGTCACGCCGTATCAGTTGTGCTCTGTGGTGTTATCAGTGAGAGCGATGCAGTGTGGCAGTGAAGGTGATGGTGTTGCCATGGGAGGAGTAGTGTCGTTGGTGTCTAACCAGAAGCCCTTGCTGGCCAGGCAGGTGTCCTTCCGGGACCAACCTCCAGATTCAGACGATGAAGTATTTCTTCCAGGCAAGTCACAGTCCACTGACATTATTAACTTGAAACAAAGCATTCAACGTTTTAGGTTGCTATTTATTATTTAAATTAGTTTAACAAACACTTATTCTGTCTCACCTCCCAAATATTTACCTAAGTTCATTGAAAAACCGAATCCCAAGTTAAATATATTTTAATTATTATCATCATCCTTTGTAAAAACTACGTAGTCAATAATCTTTCACGGAGCTTAATAAAAATACTTATTAAGTTGTAGAAAAAAACAAACAATATTTTATATCTAAACTTACACGTGTACAGTCTTATAAAACATGTGTTTACTGTAAATTATAATGATAAACAGCGAAAGTAGAATAATTATTTTAGAACAAATATTTGAACAATCTTTGCGTTCATTGTTGATGACGTAGAATGGTACTAAATCAATTTGAAATGTCCTTGTGTGTTAACTAACACGAACTTCGAGGACTGTAAGGGTTAGACCTAAGCACATATTTACACAACGTAGTTGCCCTTTAGAAGCAATTACACAAGCATTTTAATTTTATCTGTACTAACACCAAAAAAGAAATCAGTAGCAAAAAATTGAAACAATAATTAACTGGATTGAACGAGTTAAACCTGATTTGGAGTTAATGAAGTCAAGGGATAGTGAAAATACTACGTAGGCCTAATCCTTATTTACTCATACATTTAGGAGGTCTGTATCATGCTTCTCATTAGAGTTTAGCTTATCTGATTAACTTATAGCCAGCTTTACAGGATGTCTCTGATAATCTCTCTTGGTTATTGTTTCTAGTTCATTTAGATTTTAGAATCACAAATATAATATTTAAAGTGTTCAAAACATCTCGGTTATCCTTGCAGCAGCCATTGTTTTTTTGTTTTTTTTTTTACTTTTGAATTTATATATAAAAAAAGTGTTTCAAGCTGGAATTTTGTATGGTACTTTATAACATAAACATACATTTTGAGTAAAATTATTGGTTTTCCTGTATCAAAAGTTTCAAAATGGTAGCCATTTAACATTTTAAATCCTAAATAAATCATAAACCAATAATTATTTAAAAAGATACACAGTATAATGGTTTTTTATTAAATTAAATTACAAATCCAATCATATAACGTTTTTAAAACCGAATGAAAAATAACAAAGAAAAGATCGTTTATGTGACATTATGTACAATGCAAAATGCCAGTACAATAGGCAAAACACATGTAACAGCTGATAATAAAGTAACGTTTGATTTAATTAGATGTTTACATTACCTTTGTTGTTGTATTAGTCAACAGATTTAAGACAAATCACGTTATTACTATCAGCTGTTACACGCGTATTGCCAATTGTTCTGGCATATCACGAGACACCATGTATCAACACGAGGGTTTCCCATCTGTCTGTAATCAATAACGTCTATGTCATTTTTACAACGACTAAAACACAATCACAACAATGCTACAATTGCTTATCTACTTTAAAATTATCTTGACAATTATTGACATTTTAAGATGGCATTTTCCCAACTTACCAAGCCAAAGCTGGAAAGTCGAAAGGCCTGGGAAGCCCTATATTAGCAATGAAATTTCACCGTAAACTGACCAAAACATGCTTTCTATTTCAACAGTACGATTCGTGTTTATTATTATAATAAGCTATAGTGGCAATTTTATGATTTTAAAGGTCCATTCTAGTTGACTATAAGTTGATATATGTAAAATCGTCAAGTATGACATTTAAAGGTCCATTCTAGTTGACTATAAGTTGATATCTGTAAAATCGTCAAGTATGACATTTAAAGGTCCATTCTAGTTGACTATAAGTTGATGTCTGTAAAATCGTCAAGTATGACATTTAAAGGTCCATTCTAGTTGACTATAAGTTGATGTCTGTAAAATCGTCAAGTATGACATTTAAAGGTCCATTCTAGTTGACTATAAGTTGATATCTGTAAAATCGTCAAGTATGACATTTAAAGGTCCATTCTAGTTGACTATAAGTTGATATCTGTAAAATCGTCAAGTATGACATTTAAAGGTCCATTCTAGTTGACTATAAGTTGATATCTGTAAAATCGTCAAGTATGACATTTAAAGGTCCATTCTAGTTGACTATAAGTTGATATCTGTAAAATCGTCAAGTATGACATTTAAAGGTCCATTCTAGTTGACTATAAGTTGATATCTGTAAAATCGTCAAGTATGACATTTAAAGGTCCATTCTAGTTGACTATAAGTTGATATCTGTAAAATCGTCAAGTATGACATTTAAAGGTCCATTCTAGTTGACTATAAGTTGATATCTGTAAAATCGTCAAGTATGACATTTAAAGGTCCATTCTAGTTGACTATAAGTTGATATCTGTAAAATCGTCAAGTATGACATTTAAAGGTCCATTCTAGTTGACTATAAGTTGATATCTGTAAAATCGTCAAGTATGACATTTAAAGGTCCATTCTAGTTGACTATAAGTTGATATCTGTAAAATCGTCAAGTATGACATTTAAAGGTCCATTCTAGTTGACTATAAGTTGATGTCTGTAAAATCGTCAAGTATGACATTTAAAGGTCCATTCTAGTTGACTATAAGTTGATGTCTGTAAAATCGTCAAGTATGACATTTAAAGGTCCATTCTAGTTGACTATAAGTTGATATCTGTAAAATCGTCAAGTATGACATTTAAAGGTCCATTCTAGTTGACTATAAGTTGATATCTGTAAAATCGTCAAGTATGACATTTAAAGGTCCATTCTAGTTGACTATAAGTTGATATCTGTAAAATCGTCAAGTATGACATTTAAAGGTCCATTCTAGTTGACTATAAGTTGATATCTGTAAAATCGTCAAGTATGACATTTAAAGGTCCATTCTAGTTGACTATAAGTTGATATCTGTAAAATCGTCAAGTATGACATTTAAAGGTCCATTCTAGTTGACTATAAGTTGATATCTGTAAAATCGTCAAGTATGACATTTAAAGGTCCATTCTAGTTGACTATAAGTTGATATCTGTAAAATCGTCAAGTATGACATTTAAAGGTCCATTCTAGTTGACTATAAGTTGATATCTGTAAAATCGTCAAGTATGACATTTAAAGGTCCATTCTAGTTGACTATAAGTTGATATCTGTAAAATCGTCAAGTATGACATTTAAAGGTCCATTCTAGTTGACTATAAGTTAGTTGATATCTGTAAAATCGTCAAGTATGACATTTAAAGGTCCATTCTAGTTGACTATAAGTTGATATCTGTAAAATCGTCAAGTATGACATTTAAAGGTCCATTCTAGTTGACTATAAGTTGATATCTGTAAAATCGTCAAGTATGACATTTAAAGGTCCATTCTAGTTGACTATAAGTTGATATCTGTAAAATCGTCAAGTATGACATTTAAAGGTCCATTCTAGTTGACTATAAGTTGATATCTGTAAAATCGTCAAGTATGACATTTAAAGGTCCATTCTAGTTGACTATAAGTTGATATCTGTAAAATCGTCAAGTATGACATTTAAAGGTCCATTCTAGTTGACTATTAGTTGATATCTGTAAAATCGTCAAGTATGACATTTAAAGGTCCATTCTAGTTGACTATAAGTTGATATCTGTAAAATCGTCAAGTATGACATTTAAAGGTCCATTCTAGTTGACTATAAGTTGATATCTGTAAAATCGTCAAGTATGACATTTAAAGGTCCATTCTAGTTGACTATAAGTTGATATCTGTAAAATCGTCAAGTATGACATTTAAAGGTCCATTCTAGTTGACTATAAGCATTGATTTTATACACAAATAGATTTCCCATCCAATGTTAAATTTTGAGTCTCAAAATATCAGCTGTTTTTGTGGTCCGTTGTGGAGCGCTAGTGTAGTCCCATGTAAATGTAATGCAATTTAAACCAGCTGTGGTTGCGGGCCACACAAACTTACAAAATTACTAGCACAAATATTCCTATTAGATGGTTTATCTATTGTAGGTTTATATAATCAATGCTATAAGTTGATATCTGTAAAATCGTCAAGTATGACATTTAAAGGTCCATTCTAGTTGACTATAAGTTGATATCTGTAAAATCGTCAAGTATGACATATAAAGGTCCATTCTAGTTGACTATAAGTTGATATCTGTAAAATCGTCAAGTATGACATTTAAAGGTCCATTCTAGTTGACTATAAGTTGATGTCTGTAAAATCGTCAAGTATGACATTTAAAGTTTCATTATATTAAAACACTATAAATACTCGAAATTTTACAAAAACTAAGTTATGGTCTAGTAGGACATGTATTTACCTCTCAGATGACTCCTCAGTTATTGTCATGGTACGATCATTATTACGAGCAGAATCGTTGTAGGAAACTCCCGTTTTCCGCGGTCTAAAACGGCCAATCTAAGAAGCTTAATGTATTAGAGCTAGTTACTTTCTATCGGTAAAACCAGATAGGTACCTTTCTAATTGAATGTTGAAAATTAACTGTACAAAAAAACAGTTATGTAATTTTAATTGAAACAAAGAAATTTTTATATAATTATATTCAGGTAATAATACGACTGAACTTGGGAAAAGTTTAATTCAATTGTTTGGCAATAGAGGAAACTACTGCTACACACTGTCCTCTTGAAAGTTATTACAAATATCGCTGACCCTACATTTGTTATATCAGAGGTTTTGTAACTAAATGGGCTTAAACTAAAGAGGATATTCATTAAGGAGGGTTATTTTTATTCCTAGAAAAACAATCAAAAACAAATTACGCACTGTCCAGAAAATACGATCTAACGTCTGCTTAAAATATCGTGAAATACACATCCAGGTTAAAAAACCCCGTTATAACTAGGTTTCTCTCAATCCCCACTTACATTGCCTGTGAGTTTTTAACTACTTAAATCACGAGTGTAACGTATATGTATCCAAAACATAAAGTTATTTGTGTTTGTTTTCTTGTGGAATTGTGAACTAGTTACACAACGCACATCGTATCGATAGCTAAATGATCGCTCTCCCAACAATTCCCAGTGGCCTTGAAGATAAGATAAGTGTAACAGAACGGTTGAATGACACAGTGCTCTCTCCACATTAAGGCTATATTATTACATGCTTTTTTCCAGGCCAGTGGCGGCGGAAGGAGTTTTTAGCAGGGGGGTCAATCGGGACAAAAGGGAATGGGGTCTGAGGGCCATCCCCTAGGGGTCGAAATTTTGAAAATTAACACACGCGGAAATCACATTTTCACTAACCTAGTACTTAAACTTAGCTTATAAAGGAAGTATATTCTATGGTAATAATTTAAATACTAGAAACAGTATGAGGTAGTTTTAATTTTATATCTTCTTGTTAGCCTAATAGTCTAAACCTAAACACATTGCCGGAGTAGTAGAATAACTGTCAGAAAACAAAGTAAATGGAACTGTCAAATTAGTCACCGATATTATAAGAAATTATGGGAATTACACACTAATATTCAAAACATTTATTGTATGTTAAGTTTCAGTAGGCCTATCACAAAACAACAACCAGTACTTCGGCTACTTGGAAAACATTGGACTAATATTATCGTGGTACTGTTATAAACAGATATTAGGGCATAATGGGGTTAAATGAAATTTATACTGTGTATTGTAAATCCTGAAATGTAAATGTCACCCCAAAATGATGACTAAACAATGATATCGACACATCAGTCTTTAACAACAATAATAAAATATTAGTCTTGCTGTAGTTTTTTTGGTAGTGTATTCTTTTCTATGAAAGTGAATATTATTTACGCATGTTAGTTCAGCAAGGCGGTCTCAGAGATACCACTGATGACGCCAAATCACAGCATTTACGAAACGTCTTGTAAATATTGGTTATCTTGTAAATAATGTAGATAGCACCTTGACAAGGTTGTCATCGGAAAATATAGATTCTAGTTAAGGCATTTTTCTTAGATTTGTTTATAATATTCAAAAATACTTCTTAGAGCCCCCTCCATTCTCATCGGCTCTAGGCCGCTGCTCCAAGCCGCAACACTACACAACCAACCTTTATACTGTATCATGAATACGACAAGTGCCGTTAATACTCAACCACTCACATACTCTCCCTATTAGATTATTTCTGGACAAGTGCCGTTAATACTCAACCACTCACATACTCTCCCTATTAGATTATTTCTGGACAAGTGCCGTTAATACTCAACCAATCACATACTCTCCCTATTAGATTATTTCTGGACAAGTGCCGTTAATACTCAACCACTCACATACTCTCCCTATTAGATTATTTCTGGACAAGTGCCGTTAATACTCAACCACTCACATACTCTCCGTATTAGATTATTTCTGGACAAGTGCCGTTAATACTCGACCACACACATACTCTCCCTATTCGATTATTTCTGGACAAGTGCTGTTAATACTCGACCACTCACATACTCTCCCTATATGACAAGTGCCGTTAATACTCAACCACTCACATACTCTTCCTATTCGATTATTTCTGGACAAGTGCCGTTAATACTTGACCACTCACATACTCTCCCTATATGACAAGTGCCGTTAATACTCGACCACTCACATACTCTCCCTATACGACGAGTGCCGTTAATACTCGACCACTCACATACTCTCCCTACACGACGAGTGCCGTTAATACTCGACCACTCACATACTCTCCCTATATGACAAGTGCCGTTAATACTCGACCACTCACATACTCTCCCTATACGACGAGTGCCGTTAATACTCGACCACTCACATACTCTCCCTACACGACGAGTGCCGTTAATACTCGACCACTCACATACTCTCCCTATATGACAAGTGCCGTTAATACTCGACCACTCACATACTCTCCCTATACGACGAGTGCCGTTAATACTCGACCACTCACATACTCTCCCTATTAGATTATTTCTGGACAAATTCACTCCTCTTCTTTCACTTTATTAAAGTTTACTTTCAGAATATAACTTTACACTGTGGCTATTTATTTATAACTTTGAAATGTGAAATAGCTAAATATTTTTGTAACAACTATCAGTTGAATAAACGTTAAAGGAATTGTATGTAATGTCGTTTTACAACAAAATATTCCAAATTCCCAATGAGAGCGTCACTGATGCACAATTTGTGTTTAGGATCAGTCGCAACTGTTGCGATCAGGTACGTTCTTTGGCACAATTCAAGAAAGCTTCAGCAGCTTACGACCACAGGAAACTAACTCTACCCAGATAGCTCATTCCTGTGCTAAAGAGTGTTAACACATTTCTCGTAGTGCATAAACTGTCCGCTTTAAAGAGCGCCGAGCGGCTGTTAACCGGGTGGCGTTGCCAAATTGAACTCAGTCAACACACATACGCGTCTCGTTAAGTTCACCCACAGAACAGAGTTATTCTTTGCTGTGCGAGTTCACCAACTTTGTCAGTTCAATGCGGCAACGTCGCATCCTAAAATCACAGTCATGTAGTGTGTGTTGCCGACAAACTCCTTTAACAGTGCGTACACTTTCCCCTATATACTGTGAGCTATCTGGGTAGTTAGTTATATGTGCTATAGACATGGCCTGGACAAATGGCCTGTAACTGAAATCTTACAATCTGATCTTGTTCATCGAGTCTGAATTCCATCCTTATTTACAAGTTGATTATAACCTTATATGTGGATTGGGAGCGTGTCTAATGGTAGCAAACAGGTAAAATATCTAACATTTTATGAACAAATTCAAACTTTTGGATATCAGTAGTTTTATTTTTTTTAACAGAAGATATATTCTTTTCTTATGAAATACTAAGATTAACTTTCCTATTCCGATAGTTGAAATAAGGGGACATCATTGTTGTATCATAGTTAATTCCGTGAATGTTTACTTTATAGATAGATAATTATCATTTTAATAATCAAGTTCATTACAAATTTTACTCATTATATGTAGTTGGTGCTTTTTTATCATTGTTTCATTATAGTAACACTAATTTTTTTAAACAAGAAAGATTCAAACTAATATTTATACCTTATTTTATCATCAGACCTGTGACAAATAAAACACATTTACAATGTCAATACGACAAATGTAATCAGTGGCGAAGCGTGCGGTTGATAAGAACTTCTACCGTTCTAAAACAATACTTCTACATAGGACATGCAGTTAATTATTATTTATATAATATGATTATTTCTATGAATGTAGTTTGTTGGTAGTTTTACCTAGCTAAACTTCTCTCTACAGCCCAGTTTTTGTTAGGTTAGAAGTGGTAACTCTAACAGCCTTAGTCCATTATTTCTATGAATGTACTTTGTTGGTAGTTTTACCTAGCTAAACTTCTCTCTACAGCCCAGTTTTTGTTAGGTTAGAAGTGGTAACTCTAACAGCCTTAGTCCATTATTTCTATGAATGTACTTTGTTGGTAGTTTTACCTAGCTAAACTTCTCTCTACAGCCCAGTTTTTGTTAGGTTAGAAGTGGTAACTCTAACAGCCTTATAAGTAACCTTAACAGCATTATAGTCTATTATTTCTATGAATGTAGTTTGTTGGTAGTTTTACCTAGCTAAACTTCTCTCTACAGCCCAGTTTTTGTTAGGTTAGAAGTGGTAACTCTAACAGCCTTAGTCCATTATTTCTATGAATGTACTTTGTTGGTAGTTTTACCTAGCTAAACTTCTCTCTACAGCCCAGTTTTTGTTAGGTTAGAAGTGGTAACTCTAACAGCCTTAGTCCATTATTTCTATGAATGTACTTTGTTGGTAGTTTTACCTAGCTAAACTTCTCTCTACAGCCCAGTTTTTGTTAGGTTAGAAGTGGTAACTCTAACAGCCTTAGTCCATTATTTCTATGAATGTACTTTGTTGGTAGTTTTACCTAGCTAAACTTCTCTCTACAGCGCAGTTTTTGTTAGGTTAGAAGTGGTAACTCTTACAGCCTTAGTCCATTATTTCTATGAATGTACTTTGTTGGTAGTTTTACCTAGCTAAACTTCTCTCTACAGCGCAGTTTTTGTTAGGTTAGAAGTGGTAACTCTAACAGCCTTAGTCCATTATTTCTATGAATGTACTTTGTTGGTAGTTTTACCTAGCTAAACTTCTCTCTACAGCCCAGTTTTTGTTAGGTTAGAAGTGGTAACTCTAACAGCCTTAGTCCATTATTTCTATGAATGTACTTTGTTGGTAGTTTTACCTAGCTAAACTTCTCTCTACAGCGCAGTTTTTGTTAGGTTAGAAGTGGTAACTCTTACAGCCTTAGTCCATTATTTCTATGAATGTACTTTGTTGGTAGTTTTACCTAGCTAAACTTCTCTCTACAGCCCAGTTTTTGTTAGGTTAGAAGTGGTAACTCTAACAGCCTTAGTTCATTATTTCTATGAATGTACTTTGTTGGTAGTTTTACCTAGCTAAACTTCTCTCTACAGCCCAGTTTTTGTTAGGTTAGAAGTGGTAACTCTAACAGCCTTAGTCCATTATTTCTATGAATGTACTTTGTTGGTAGTTTTATCTAGCTAAACTTCTCTCTAC
This sequence comes from Stictocephala bisonia, assembly GCA_035578905.1. Taxonomy (NCBI): domain Eukaryota; kingdom Metazoa; phylum Arthropoda; class Insecta; order Hemiptera; family Membracidae; genus Stictocephala; species Stictocephala bisonia. The sequence goes on from JAQJVL010000375.1 coordinate 468,025, forward strand.
AGCCCAGTTTTTGTTAGGTTAGAAGTGGTAACCTTAACAGCCATATAAGTAACCTTAACAGCATTATAGTTCATTATTTCTATGAATGTAGTTTGTTGGTAGTTTTATCTAGCTAAACTTCTCTCTACAGCCCAGTTTTTGTTAGGTTAGAAGTGGTAACTCTAACAGCCTTAGTCCATTATTTCTATGAATGTACTTTGTTGGTAGTTTTACCTAGCTAAACTTCTCTCTACAGCGCAGTTTTTGTTAGGTTAGAAGTGGTAACTCTAACAGCCTTGGTCTATTATGTATAAGGCAGAACATTAATTATAATGTGCGTACTTGGCAAAACATTAAGTGCTTCATTATCTACCAAAGTACCATTGACTTTGAAGTTGCACCGTTTAATGACATAACTCTTTAGTTGATTAGATTAAATCATCAACAGTAAACATTGTTCCAAGAATTGTTATTGCTATTTATTTAAATTAAAAATGTTTCGCAGTAGCAATAGTAAAAAAAGCAATAAATTGTTCATACACTGCTAATAAATGATTAAGGTTATATATTTACTGCTTCGGAATATATATACTGTATATATATATATGACTAATTTGTCCATATATAATTAATGTAAGTGGGGGAGCCTTTATTAATTAATTACAAATCAATAAAGTTATTGATTCTTACATTCCAATTTCCCGTTATTTATTTATTTGATAGTTTTACGTAGCCCGGAACAGTGGCGGCGGAACCGGCGGTCAGCTGATCCCCCTAGAACTGTAAGAAGGGGTCAGGATGGTCATAGAAGAAACATCTATTACTAATAATTATGAGCAAAAGTAAAAAAAAAGATTAAATTTGGCATCACATAAAAAAACTCAATAAAAATACTTAAATTTTGAAGTGACTGGTTAATTTAATATACATTTAACCTAATTTAAATTCTAATTTATCTAAATATCAGAAAATTAAAAAATTAACTAACTTTAAAAAGCGAATCTTAAGAAAAACGTTTCTCTCTGAAATTGATAAGAATCTGCAGAGGCTGTCGGCCATGTTGGTTTTATCACATAAGAACAACGTTATTTTCTTTATGAGGTTAAGTGTAAGAGAGATTGTTGCCATACGTCCCGGTTTTCCGGGACTGTTTCCGGTTTTGCTTTGAATGTCCCGGTGTCCCGGTTTTGGTGAAATTGCCTAGGTCTACGCTTACCGAAAGTAAACACTGAGGGAAACTGCATAGTGCCCTGTAGGTTAATGTATGTTGTGTTGAACATTGACATCTTGTGGTGTTTCAACAGACGTCAGCAAAAAGCTGAAAGATATACTTCCTCGTTCAATATTGCTAGCAAAGTAATAAAATTTGCTTCACTGAAAATTGAAACTTCAGACATTAGCCGTTACTGCCTCACAAGCTTGGCCGTAGTAAACATCCCTTTAGGTAAATGTTTATTGTTTTGTGGAGACCACACAAATACTAATATTGGTGGTTTTAACCACAAGGGGGTGAATAACATATTTCACAAACTTAAAGGTAACCTAGAAAGAGATATTGAAGGTGTTGGGTGTTCACACATTTTGCACAACTCAAGTTTAGAATTGTCATTTATTTAAATTGTTAAAAGTTTAAATAAGTCATGGTAAGTCATGAACCGATAAGTAACATGTCATACCCACTTCTCATGCATGGTATGTCTGATGTCAGGTTGGCACCGGGGTGATATGGCAACCCTAGTAAGAGGGGACCTGATGGTTCTAACTTTGCCTCATTAAATAAAGCACATTTTATTTTATTTCATTTTCGAACTGGATATACGATCGCCCGTATCAAAAATAGACAGTTATTTTTAACGGATTTTTTCAAAACAAATTTCATTTGGTAAAGAATGAAATTGCGCGTTGGAATTCCTTTGCAAATTCCTAATTAGTTTTACAGAAAAGATTTAGTTTGACGTTTTTATTTTACCTATTTTTCAAAATGTGCCTTATGTATTCAAAACATCAAAAGCAAACCCAATGCGCATTATGATAACGTTTCAAATGACACCTCAAACACATCTTTTGATCAATAAATAACGAAAACATGTGGATTCACATAATAACATTGTTCTTACGGGATTAAAACTAACATGGCCTCTGCAGACTCTTGTTGCAGATATACCTACAAAAAGCCGCTTAGGTTGTCAAATTGCTAATTGTCTTTCCAGCATCTTTTGCAAAGGCTGAAAGAACCTTTTCTTGCTGTTGACTGAAAACGTGGCTCCACTCGACGACACAAAAGATGTTGAACCATCTTGCCCGTTAATAAAGATATTGCAAAATGTATAAATAACAATAAAATTGCAAGACTGCCAGTAAAGTGGAAAGTAGACGTTTAGTTTTCGGAAATTTTAAGACTAATTCTTGGAATATTTTGTTTTTAAATACCGGTAGTAGACACTTATGCCTACTTATAGCTTATATCAGCAATTGTACAACATTTTTAATTTCTAAACAGTTAGATTTTATGTTAATACAGAACTTCCTGCCTATTATTATAACTCGGATAAAATATTGTCTTGTTTTATAACTCTTTCTAACCTAAACGAGAAATAGTTTCAGTAAACTACGTTAGGCTGCAGCACTGACTTCAACTCTGGCTTGTAATGGAGTCGTAAATGTTGGACCTATGATGACTACAATATAGATTTAAATATTTATAAACTTAACTTATTCCTTGACGGTGCTACTTCGAAATTTTTTACTATTAATTTGGTAATTTATAATATACTCTTTTGATTTAAAATAAAATATTACGATTATTAAAAGAGTAAACCAATTGTTTATAAGATCTATTATTATTAAGTTAGGCTCACTATGAACAAACAATAAAACAATCAAATTATGTCTAATACTTGTCACCCAATTAGTTGAGCAACGTTTCTCAACTAAATAAACGGAATTTACGAATATTAATGGTCCCAATTAATTAAATTCTTTTACTAGCCAACAAAACACAATATATACAAGAAAATTACAAGCTTGCATAGTGATAATAGTTTGCATAGGCATACAAATTTGCTCAATCATAGTTCAAATTTACAATCATATAAACTAATGTTTCGGAATAGTCTCTTTGGCAAGTTATTTCTCTTAATTAGGGCTAGAAGATATTTCACTAGAAGATAAACACTATTACCTGTTTATTAGTGTAAACCGCATCAAAATAGTCCGATGACGTTTTAGGCCATTTCTGAGAACCAACCACATGTTTCATCTATGACAAGTATGCCTATGTTCAATACTGTCAATTTAATTGGCATTTTGTTTACAAAACAACTGTTTGATAACATTAAAAGACCTCTAGAACGTAGTGGTAAAACTAACTATGGTGTGTATTAATCCTGTAATTTTTATAGCATTATAATAATATAAATATTTTATATTATGTAGAAAGTAATATTAAATAATGTTTATGGAATGAAATAGCTGTTTTTAACCGTAATTATATCACTAAATATATATATAATTACCGCTGGTTTGTGTAAACCGCACCAAAATAGTTCGATGACAGCTGTGGCATGTGAAACCCCCTCCTCACTTATCGCCCAGCAATGTTGTCAAATATAAATTCGATGAAAATATTGATGATTTGTCTAAAAATCTGTTGCAATAAACAAACATTATCATTTGTTATTATAAACCACGGTACACAGAAAAGAAGACGGTAGGTACTGGATCACGCACATCTCCAATGACGTCACATTGGCGAAATTGCACAAATAAACATAAAAATACTGTTCTATTTCCCATAATTATAATTCCAGCTCATAAATGGTAAATAACTTGCTTAACTATTCAGCTGAATTCTTCTATGTAATTAGTAGATTTAGTTACCAGTATTTAATAGAATAAACAAACCAGCTGATTTCGCCCATATGACGTTACAGTCTACTGCGCAGTCTCGTCATGATACCTGACGTCTTATCTAAATAGTTACCGTGTTTGTGTTATAATGCACGTGTTTTGGTTTTATATATATTTAGTGATATAATTACGGATAAAAACAGCTATTTCATTTGATAAACATTATTTAATATTGCTTTCTACATAATATAAAATATTTATATTATTATAATGCTATAAAAATTACAAGATTAACACATACCATAGTTAGTTTTACCACTACGTTCTAGAGGTCTTTTAATGTTATCATACAGTTGTTTTGTAAACAAAATGCCAATTAAATTTACAGTATTGAACATACGCATACTTGTCATAGATGATACAAGTGGTTGGTTGGTTCTCAGAAACGATATGGCAACACCGCCTAAAATGTCATCAGACTATTTTGATGCGGTTTACAATAGTAACATTTTAACAGTTCTATGTTGAAGATGGAGGTATATTGGTTTTCTGTATATAATTTTTTTTAAATAGAACAATTTAAACCAATAATAACTTTTAATAGTGAGGCCTTTCGATAGCAAGGCTATCATCGTCAGACACATCACAAATAAATATACAAAAAGTCTTTAAAGATGTGTCTGACGATGATAGCCTTGCTATCGAAAGGCCTCACTATTAAAAGTTTTTATTGGTTTAAATTGTTTTATTTAAAAAAATTATATTTTAACAGTGTTAAATTAATACGTTTCTTATTTTTTTTAAATAATCGCAACTAAATAAACAAATAACATATGTTTTTAACATTTTAAAAATATATTTTAAATATTATTATTATGACCTAATCAAGCGTAAACTGAGTACCCTTTTCTATAACAGTTTTATTTAAATTGTTTCACAACATGATCGACCAAATAATAAGAAACAAAAAGAAGAAAAGAAATAACTCTTCAACAAATCAAACAACAACAAACCCAAAGAAGATAACATTTATAAAAGTGCTATATAAAACAAGTTTAAACAAGCTGTATAAAACAAGGTTTGTATCGGGAAACATTTCAAAATACAAATTAAGCTTCTCAATACACAACAAAACGTTGCAAATTTTAAATAACAAATCACAAAAAGAACAAAATAATGGCAACATTTACAACAAATCAGGTCTTTACAAAATTAAATGTAAATTCACGTACAAACATATTAAATCAACGATAGTAACATTTTAAACTAGGGTTAGAACAAATTTAACTAAGGTTGCTGAAACTGACAATTACTCTAGCATTTAAACTATTAAGAATACTTCATTACAAGTCAATTTAACAATCGAGTCAATTGATTAAATAACACATTAGCGGACTCAGTGTAGATGGCAAGTGGGGTCGTTGTTGTTGTGACAGATTCATGCTTCTAGTAGTGACTGTACTAAGAGCACATGACAGTGCGTGGTGGGTGACAAATTCTGTTGCACATGCGCTGTTCGCAGACCATCAAACATGAGTCGGATACAGTGGACTCTGCGAGAACGGTTAGGCGGATATATTGGAGTATCTAAATAACCATTTCCGTAAACAATAAATATTTATACTAAAACCAAACAGATGTATTTTTCCACATTTGTACTTTATACCATATGCGTTAGCATAGAGAAAGTATTATGAATGCCCAAAAAATATTTATACAAGTTGGTCTAAAATCCATTTTAGGGTACCCTGAAGCCAAAAAAGTATTTTTTTCGAAAAAAATTTGATGTCTGTCCGAATGTGTGTCTATCTGTAAGTATGTTCAGTTCATTGGAGATCAAACGGATTGATACGTTTTTATGAAATTTCGTATGTAGGTGTATTTAGCCAGTATCTCCAGAATATTATAAAATTTTTTTGAAATTTTAGATTTTTTAAATTTGTATGGGCATAGAATTATGTAATTTTCTAAAAACTAAAAAACTGCTCTAAAGATTTTGATTAAATTTTCAGGAAAGATATAAATATTACAATTAAAAATATTTTAGTAAAAACCACATGTCTCTGACTTGACTAGTTTATGACCACAGGTATGACCATAGTTATGACAAAAAACATATTTGGGAATCAAACTGGTAGTTTTCAGAGTTCTTATTTTTTAGGGTTTAATATGGGAGAACGTTTGTGCCAATTCTTTGGAACCATTTATTATTCTTAATGCGATCATATTATAATCAACTTGTAAATAAGGATGGAATTCAGACTCGATGAACAAGATCAGATTGTAAGATTTCAGTTACAGGCCATTTGTACAGGCCGTATCTGTAGCACAGATAACTAACTACCCAGATAGCTCACAGTATATACGGGAAAAGTGTACGCGCTGTTAAAGGAGTTTGTCGGCAACACACACTTCACTATCGTGATTTTAGGATGCGACGTTGCCGCATTGAACTGCCAAAGTAGGTGAACTCACAGAGCAAAGAATAACTGTGTTATGTGGGTGAATGAACTTAACGAGACGCATATGTGTGTTGACTGGGTTCAATTTGGCAACGCCGCCCGGTTAACAGCCGCTCGACGCGCTTTAAAGCGGACAGTTGATGACTACGATAAATGTGTTAACACTCTTTAGCACAGGAATGAGCTATCTGGGTAGAGTTAGTTACCTGTGGTCGTAAGCTGCTGAAGCTTTCTTGAATTGTGCCAAAGAACGTACCTGATCGCAACAGTTGCGACTGATCCTAAACACAACTTGTGCAACAGTGACGCTCTCATTGGGAATGAGGAATATTTTCTTGTAAAACAACTTTACATGCAATTTCTTTAACGTTTGTTCAACTGGATGGTTGTTATTACGTGTATTTCCTGGCACACATTATAAACACACATACGTATATAAAAGTGTACATATATAAATACATAGATACGAACACGTATGTACACTAGCACACACGTTCATAAATGAAGGACATAACTTAGACATGGATTACGACCAAGGTATGTCATTTCTTACAGATACTCAAATAAATTACATGTCACGATGTGTAAACAGTGATTAAGAGTTTGTCTTAATGCCACTTCAGCGTAATAACAAAACAATTTCCTTATAATTTGCTGCACATATAAAAAAGTTAAGTGTTTGAAACAGGGTTTTAATTAAATATATTAAAAATAATCCCATCATAAAATTTACTTCTATAACTTGTTCAAGATTATTCAGACGGTAAAAGTGCACAAAATGTCAATTATTTAAAGACATTATTATGTTCTTGAAATCCATTCAGTTATTCTCAAATAAAAATAAACATAAATTGATATCTTTATGCTCTTAAATAAAAACAAATTAAAAAAAGTTAATCCACCCATTCTGTTGAATTAAAAATGAGGAGAAAGCTCTGAAAGATATCTAGCTCAGCGGTGGAAAGATTCCCCTCTGCCGCTGGAACCCTTACACGCGCTAAATATAACACGCAGGTTGCTTTCTTCCCGGCCCAATTGTAGACTTAAAATGCAAAGAGAACTTACAATATGTATAACAATGTGTCCACAATATAACAATTGCGTCATCATTGACTAGTCCATAGCAATGAATACAATTTGTATTCATTGTCCATAGTTCTGGGCGTGTGGTTCGAGCATGCGCATCATTAGATTTCCCTCTCCAATGACAGTTGTACATTCATGTTAAAAAATAAACCTCTCGGACACGGTAACTAGAAATTACTTCCACGTGATTGGTAGATTTAGTTACCAGTATATAATAGAATAATCATAAAACATATGTTCAATGATTAAATAAAACGTATTATAAATCACTTAATTTCAATAATACAATTTCTGAAACCCGGTCGGGAGAGGAGTGGCTAAATTATGGGGTCCCACAAGGCTCTATACTTAGTCCGCTGCTCTTCTTGATCTACGTCAACGATATTGCCTCATCCGCACAACAAGGAAGGACAAATTGTTCAATATGCAGATGACACGACACTCTGCATGAACGCAAAAACAATCCAAGAGCTCGAAAAGGTGACCTTTTTGGAGCTCAACAGCGCAATCTAACATTTCAATAATCTCAACCTCAAAACCAACCCAACAAAATCAAACTTCATCAAATTTGATTTGCGTCAAAAAGACTCAGAGATACCTACAGTCATGCTGGATGAAACTGAGATCGAAGAGGTCTACTCAGCCAAATTCCTAGGAATATACCTAGTTCAAGGATTGACTTGGGATTGCCAAGTAGACCACGTTTGCTTAAAACTGTCCTCAGGAATTTATGTTTTGAGAAAACTGAGAAAACTGTCAGAGTATTGCTCAACTCAGGTACTGATGACGGTGTACTACGGAGTAATTTACCCACATCTCTCCTACGGACTGGCGGTGTGGGGAGGTTGCTCCAACGCGAACCTCTCAAGAATTTTTGTTCTTCAAAAAAGAGCGGTTCGAATAATCGCAAAACTTAGGCAGAGAGAGTCGTGCAGAGCAGCATTCAAAAACCTGAACTTGTTGACATTACCCTGCCTCTACATTCTTGAAACATGTCCCTTTTTTAAATCAAAATGCGAGTCCATAAGAGGTTGCGACATACACTCTTATGAGACTAGAGGCAGGGGTAACTACCGAATAGGAAGACACAGGACGGTAGCTTACGAACGATTGCCCTCACAGGCAGGTGTTCAATTTGTCAACAAGCTGCCAAATTCAATCAAATGTGCTCCTACGTTGAAGGCGTTCAAATCTCGTCTGAAGCAAGTGTTGGTTGCAGAGGCATTCTACAGTTCAGACGAGTTTTTGGCACATAACTGGGAGATCTAGTAAAATTGCAAGAGTAGGCTGGCTGAGTGGGAAACATTTTTTTTTCGTTTTTTGAAAGAATGGGTATGTGAATGCATGCTTATTGTACGTATGAATGTGGATCTGGATGTAAGCGTGGATGAATAATTTTAGCTTAGTTCAAATATTTCATAGAAATGACGATTACGATGCATTATACAAATGTAAAAATATGCAAAAAACATTTATTATTATTATTAAAAGCACCATCATCAAAACTATACAATCATAGCAGCCAATTTAATTATGATTTTGAACAGACTGTACACAATAGACGTAGGAGAAGTGTGGTGGGGGATATTCACTACCTCTCTCGTACTACCTCTTCTAAACGCCTAGAACTATTACATTCTTTATAACGCCCAGTCTTTATTACATTCTTTGGACCAAAATGTTTCATTTGTAATTTATTGAGGGCCTACCAATAATCGTAAAATCAACATTTCTGATTAGCACATTTGAACATGGGTGCAATATACAGTATATATATATGCTATCTCTTTCAGATATGCTGTTTGGGAAAGAGAACTGATTATTAGGATTGTCAATTGGCTAGAAATCAGACCATACTACGTGATTTGGATGCCATGCTAAGCTGCAAGTCCCTCAGTTGACCTGGCTATTAATAAATGGATCTTTCTAAAGAGCAATCCACCTTAGTTAGTAACAATGACTACACTCATCACGCTCATTCGCCACTCATATTCAACCATATCTAGACGATCAATTTTTTATTAATAAGTAAATAAATAAAATGTGGGTGATTATGAGGGGTGAATGAGTGTTTTCCATTTCCATCAATTTCCGTCAATAAGCATGGAGTTTTGAATACAACTTGAAATGATTAATAAGGCAGTGCAATAAATTAATCTCTTTTAAAATTTTCTGGACTTTGACTGGAATAGAATGAGGGAACGCACGAACGTGAAACTATTCTACATCAATCCAGAGCATTACGAGGATGAGGCTGGAAGGCTGTAATTTAATTATCATTGACGATTACCGACAATTGAGTGGTTGTTTTCTTAATTGAAGTAAATATAATTACATCCAATACAGCGATAAAACTGAAAGGAAGTTTAAAGTTATCTTAAAACGAATTTATCAAAGGTCATATTTACTGTGCTGATTTTGAAGAAACGTTTGCCTAATTAATACCTAATTTATCAAAGGTCATATTTACTGTGCTGATTTTGAAGAAACGTTTGCCTAATTAATACCTAATTTATCAAAGGTCATATTTACTGTGCTGATTTTGAAGAAACGTTTACCTAATTAATACCTAATTTATCAAAGGTCACATTTATTGTGCTGATTTTGAAGAAACGTTTACCTAATTAATACCTAATTTATCAAAGGTCACATTTATTGTGCTGATTTTGAAGAAACGTTTACCTAATTAATACCTAATTTATCAAAGGTCATATTTACTGTGCTAATTTTGAAGAAACGTTTACCTAATTAATACCTAATTTATCAAAGGTCATATTTACTGTGCTGATTTTGAAGAAACGTTTACCTAATTAATACCTAAATTATCAAAGGTCATATTTACTGTGCTAATTTTGAAGAAACGTTTACCTAATTAATACCTAAATTATCAAAGGTCATATTTACTGTGCTGATTTTGAAGTCAAAAGTTTCAAGTTTTTCTTGATTTAGTCACTTATTATTTTAATCTGGCATTTCCAGAAATGAAAAGAAAGTGGAAGACCAAATCATGCCCCACAAAAGTAAAATTGAACAAAGCACTCTTGAATTTAAGAAGAAGAATGATTGAGATGTACTCTTTAACAAAACATCTCACCTCTCGTGATCCCTTAAAAATACAATATCTCAATCTCAAAAAGGAATTCAGGGATAGTATCAGATCAGCCAAGTCAAGCTCAACTCTTCAGACTTTGATTCGCTCGGATAATGTCAATAAGGCTGCTTGGCAAATTACCTTAAACCCAAGTAAACGAAATAAACCGTTTACCCCGATTTCAATCATGACTAATGATAAATCTTTAACACAAGAGCCAGAATCAGTTTGTAATAGTTTCAATACCTTCTTTAATCAAGTTAGTAATAGGCTTTGTAACTCATCCAGTTCTCCTTCTGCAACTCAAGCCTATGGAGTTTTTCAGGGTGTTAGCTCCTCTTTGTTTCTGTCACCAACGTCCAATAATGAAGTTTTAGAAGTTATTAAGTCTCTTAAACCTGGCAACTCGGCTGGAGCTGACGGAATCTCATCCAACACTTTAAAATCATGTGCTGACCTCCTCGTTCACCCTCTCACCCACTTGATAAATGCCTCCTTTGAACATGGTGTTTTCCCACAACGGCTCAAAAAAGCAACTGTCAGGCCTCTGCTTAAAAAAGGTTCTCCTCAAGATCCGGAAAATTATAGACCTATAGCAATACTTTCTACCTTCTCTAAAGTCTTAGAGAAGCTATTTCTCTTGCGCTTGGAATCATTTTTAAAGTCCAACAATGTAATCTACCCGCAGCAGTTTGGCTTTAAAAAGAATGTTTCAACATCGGACGCAATATTTAATTTTATTTCCAAAATCACATCTTCACTCGACAATCATGAGCACACATGTGCCTTGTTCTTGGATCAAAGCAAGGCTTTTGATGTTGTTCCTCACAACCTCCTTATTGAGAAACTCCGGAATCTCGGATTAAGGGGGAAGGCTAGTGATTGGATTTCATCTTTCTTACTTGACCGTAAACAAACGGTAACTATTCCCTATATTGACGACTCAGGCTGTTTCTCAAGGATGTGTTCTAATGAACTAACAACCATGACGGGAGTACCACAAGGTTCCGTTCTTGGGCCGGTACTCTTCATCCTTTTCATTAATGACATATCATCTTGCATAAACGGTGGAAATTTATGTCTATTCGCAGATGATACTTCGTTTAGCGTTTCTAATGTGGACCGGAATAAACTGGAGGTAGAATTATTTCTACAAGGAAGCTCAATATTGCAATGGCTGAGTGAAAACAAGTTATTTGCAAATCCTGGTAAAACACAACTTATTGAGTTCTACCTTAGGTCGTCTAAGAATTCTGACTTTGACTGTTTTGATATCTTCCTCGGCGAATCAGTTCTGAGCCCGAGTTATAGCACCAATTTTCTAGGTATTCAAATAGATGCAAATTTAAATTTTCACCTTCATATCGAAAAAGTTACCAAAAAATTAAGCAGCAGCATTTTCTTACTTCGTAGGCTAGCCACTTTTACAGATATGAATTCCTTGCTTTTAGCATATTATGGTTGCTTCTATCCGTTCATGATGTATGTCATTATTATCTGGGGCCACGAGACCACAAGAACTGGTTATGTATTCAAACTACAGAAAAAGGCTATTAGAATCATACTTGGCCTTTCAAAATCTCAGTCATGTGTTGGTAGTTTTAAACAACACAACATATTAACATTCACGAGCTTATATATTCTAGAATGTGCTGCTTTTGTTTATAAAAACAGACACATTTTTCCGGTCCATAACTCCATTTATAAACTCCGTCATCCTGATATTATCCCCATTCCTAAACATAGAACTACCTTTTTTGAAAAACAAGCATTCTTTTCTTGTATAAAAATATACAATAAACTTCCAAAAATATATAAAGTTTCTAAAGACCTAGTGTCATTTAGGAGAAATGTGAAAGAGTTTTTGTTGAGGAGAGAGTATTATAGTTTGGATGATTATTTTTATGATGAGACATGATTTTATTTATTTATCTATATTCTCTCTTTTGTATCTTTGTATCATTGTACTCTATATTGTATTACCCTGTAGTTTTTATACTTAGTTTTTAAGAAATTGACCTTTGTTAATGCAATTGAGTTTGTCAACAGCAATAAAATATTTTGACTTTGACTTTGACTTATTTTTAGTTTTTATAAACGATTTACTGGAACTATCCTTTCAAGGTCAAAAAAGTGCTTTTGCGGACGACATTGCTTTTTTTTATTCAGAGAAAAGTATTAATGATATCTGGGAGAATATAAATAAAGATTTAGAACTATTAAGAGTATGGTGTTGTGAGAACAAAATGATAATTAATGTTAAAAAAACAAGATATGTAAATTTTAGTTTAGTTAATAGTTTTGAATTTCCTGCAGAGTTAATATTTCACAACTTGAGTTGTGCGTCAATACGTTGCAAATGTGAAGTAATAGAAAAAAATAATTGTTTTAAGTACCTGGGTCTTAACTTAGACGAAAATCTAAATTGGCAACCCCACATTTCATTATTACATAAGAAAATCAAACTTTCGATCAGAACCTTTTATTTTTTGAAGAATTTTTGTGAACCCAGTCTATTACGAATGCTTTACTTTGCTCTAATAGATTCCAGGTTACAATACGGTATACAATGCTGGGGGGGAACTTACAAAAACTATTTGGAAAAACTCAGAGTATCCCAAAAACATATTGTAAGAATAATACTCAACTGTCGCAAAAGAGAGAGCTCCTACCCTTTGTTTTGTCATCTGAAAATATTACCCATTAACCACTTATTTGTGTACAAAGTCTTAAAGTTATTTTATATTAGAAGTGGCAACACTGGTACAGAAAACCTGTCTTACCAAACAAGAAGTAATTTCCAAAGAATATTTAGGTTACCTAAAGTCAATACATCTAATTTTAAACAGTCTTTTCAGTGTGTTGCTCCTAGGTATTTTAATCAATTGCTACCTTATATTAAATATTGTTGCAACTTAAATTCGTTTTTAAATCAAACAAAACATTGGCTATTTTCTAATGATGACATGTCCTTTCTAAATGCTACTCTTGCATAATTAATTAATTAGATATATATCTTTTAAGTTTACTACCTGCCTACTCTAGTTGTTTATTTGTATATACTTTGGAAGGAGTCTTATATGATATACTGTTTAAGCAAGTAGGCCTATATGATATTAATTATTAAAGTAAGAACTTTAATTACTAATTGTAATTTTTCCTTTTTAAATTAATGTTATTATGTTATAATTTTTATTACTATGTTTTTTGGTTCTTTGCTTCAACACAGGCGCCACGGAGTGCGAGTTTTTTATTTTGCTGCTGGACTCACAATTAAATTGTTTGTATTGTGCTTTTTTAGAATTAACGTTGGCCACAAATACTGGATACTGTGGTCAACTTTCTATTCCTACATTGTCATTGTTTTTGTGTTTTACTTTTTTAAAGGAATAAATTTTCATTATTTCATTATTTCATTATTTCTTTGACTTTGAAGAAACGTTTACCTAATTAATACCTAATTTATCAAAGCTCATATTTACTGTGCTGATTTTGAAGAAACGTTTACCTAATTAATACCTAATTTATCAAAGGTCATATTTACTGTGCTGATTTTGAAGAAACGTTTACCTAATTAATCGCAACGTTTTGACTCTTGGACTCTTACAATTCATTTACTTGAGATATCAATAGTTTAAAAAGTTATAACAAAGTTATGGGCACGATTAAAATTGCATTGTTTGTGTTCTTTAGTGCGTTTTTTTGTATTTGTTTTCTTCTTTATATGTACATTTTTTGGAAACGCGGGCGTTGACATTTTCTAAGTTATCATTCATAGTTTTGAAAACTTATTGTGCCATTAAAACTGTAAACATTTAGAATCGGTAATTTCAGATAGCATAATTGTATACATGAAATGTTAATCAATTATAGAAATATTGAAGTAAATACATTATGGTTCTCACTTTAATGTCAATTGCAACTGTTTAAGATATTAAGTTGAAAAACATTTAATTAAAAATATTTTGATAATATTATGAGCATTCCAATTATCTAATAAAATACTTCCAACATTCTAATTAGCCTTTTTACAGATTCATGTTTTAGAAAATAAGAATTCGTAAGAAAGCTATCGCGTAGCCTCTTTTTATTACAAAGATTAGGTCTAAATATAAAAATGGTTAGTAATTAAACCTGCTTTTATAATAAGGGTTGATATATTGACTTATTGTTGAGTTGCAAGCATTGTTTATGTAACATCTCAATTCATTTTAATTTTGTACTAACGCCAATACCAATTCAAGTGAATAATAATGAGGAGTATATTTCAGCTTTAGAAGATTCTAAAACATGTCATGGCGGTCAGTTGTAGTAAAACATGTCATGGCGAACAGTTGTAGTAAAACATGTCATGGCGGTCAGTTGTAGTAAAACATGTCATGGCGGTCAGTTGTAGTAAAACATGTCATGGTGGTCAGTTGTAGTAAAACATGTCATGGCGGTCAGTTGTAGTAACACCTGTCATGGCGAACAGTTGTAGTAAAACATGTCATGGTGGTCAGTTGTAGTAAAACATGTCATGGCGGTCAGTTGTAGTAAAACATGTCATGGCGGTCAGTTGTAGTAAAACATGTCATGGCGGTCAGTTGTAGTAAAACATGTCATGGTGGTCAGTTGTAGTAACACCTGTCATGGCGAACAGTTGTAGTAAAACATGTCATGGCGGTCAGTTGTAGTAAAACATGTCATGGCGGTCAGTTGTAGTAAAACATGTCATGGTGGTCAGTTGTAGTAAAACATGTCATGGCGGTCAGTTGTAGTAAAACCTGTCATGGCGGTCAGTTGTAGTAAAACATGTCATGGCGGTCAGTTGTAGTAAAACATGTCATGGCGGTCAGTTGTAGTAAAACATGTCATGGTGGTCAGTTGTAGTAAAACATGTCATGGCGGTCAGTTGTAGTAAAACCTGTCATGGCGGTCAGTTGTAGTAAAACATGTCATGGCGGTCAGTTGTAGTAAAACATGTCATGGCGGTCAGTTGTAGTAAAACCTGTCATGGCGGTCAGTTGTAATAAAACATGTCATGGTGGTCAGTTGTAGTAAAACATGTCATGGCGGTCAGTTGTAGTAAAACATGTCATGGCGGTCAGTTGTAGTAAAACATGTCATGGCGGTCAGTTGTAGTAAAACCTGTCATTGCGGTCAGTTGTAGTAAAATATGTCATGGCGGTCAGTTGTAGTAAAACATGTCATGGCGGTCAGTTGTAGTAAAACATGTCATGGCGGTCAGTTGTAGTAAAACCTGTCATGGCGGTCAGTTGAAGTAAAACCTGTCATTGCGGTCAGTTGTAGTAAAACATGTCATGGCGGTCAAATGTAGTAAAACATGTCATGGCGGTCATTTGTAGTAAAACCTGTCATTGCGGTCAGTTGTAGTAAAACATGTCATGGTGGTCAGTTGTAGTAAAACATGTCATGGCGGTCAGTTGTAGTAAAACATGTCATGGCGGTCAGTTGTAGTAAAACATGTCATGGCGGTCAGTTGTAGTAAAACCTGTCATTGCGGTCAGTTGTAGTAAAATATGTCATGGCGGTCAGTTGTAGTAAAACATGTCATGGCGGTCAGTTGTAGTAAAACATGTCATGGCGGTCAGTTGTAGTAAAACCTGTCATGGCGGTCAGTTGAAGTAAAACCTGTCATTGCGGTCAGTTGTAGTAAAACATGTCATGGCGGTCAAATGTAGTAAAACATGTCATGGCGGTCATTTGTAGTAAAACCTGTCATTGCGGTCAGTTGTAGTAAAACATGTCATGGCGGTCAGTTGTAGTAAAACCTGTCATGGCGGTCAGTTGTAGTAAAACCTCTCATTGCGGTCAGTTGTAGTAAAACATGTCATGACGGTCAGTTTTAGTAAAACATGTCATGGCGGTCAGTTGTAGTAAAACGTGTCATGGCGGTCAGTTGTAGTAAAACGTGTCATGGCGGTCAGTTGTAGTAAAACCTGTCATGGCGGTCAGTTGTAGTAAAACATGTCATGGCGGTCAGTTGTCGTAAAACATGTCATGGCGGTCAGTTGTAGTAAAACCTGTCATGGCGGTCAGTTGTAGTAAAACATGTCATGGCGGTCAGTTGTAGTAAAACATGTCATGGCGGTCAGTTGTAGTAAAACATGTCATGGTGGTCAGTTGTAGTAAAACCTGTCATGGCGGTCAGTTGTAGTAAAACCTGTCATGGCGGTCAGTTGTAGTAAAACCTGTCATGGCGGTCAGTTGTAGTAAAACCTGTCATGGTGGTCAGTTGTAGTAACACCTGTCATGGCGGTCAGTTGTAGTAAAACATGTCATGGTGGTCAGTTGTAGTAAAACATGTCATGGCGGTCAGTTGTAGTAAAACATGTCATGGCGGTCAGTTGTAGTAAAACCTGTCATGGCGGTCAGTTGTAGTAAAAGATGTCATGGCGGTCAGTTGTAGTAAAACATGTCATGGCGGTCAGTTGTAGTAAAACATGTCATGGCGGTCAGTTGTAGTAAAACATGTCATGGCGGTCAGTTGTAGTAAAACCTGTCATGGCGGTCAGTTGTAGTAAAACATGTCATGGCGGTCAGTTGTAGTAAAACATGTCATGGTGGTCAGTTGTAGTAAAACATGTCATGGCGATCAGTTGTAGTAAAACATGTCATGGCGGTCAGTTGTAGTAAAACCTGTCATGGCGGTCAGTTGTAGTAAAACCTGTCATGGCGGTCAGTTGTAGTAAAACCTGTAATGGCGGTCAGTTGTAGTAAAACCTGTCATGGCGGTCAGTTGTAGTAAAACCTGTCATGGCGGTCAGTTGTAGTAAAACCTGTCATGGCGGTCAGTTGTAGTAAAACCTGTCATGGCGGTCAGTTGTAGTAAAACCTGTCATGGTGGTCAGTTGTAGTAAAACCTGTCATGGCGGTCAGTTGTAGTAAAACATGTCATGGCGGTCAGTTGTAGTAAAACATGTCATGGCGGTCAGTTGTAGTAAAACATGTCATGGCGGTCAGTTGTAGTAAAACATGTCATGAAGGTCAGTTGTAGTAAAACATGTAATGGCGGTCAGTTGTAGTAAAACATGTCATGGCGGTCAGTTGTAGTAAAACCTGTCATGGCGGTCAGTTGTAGTAAAACATGTCATGGCGGTCAGTTGTAGTAAAACATGTCATGGCGGTCAGTTGTAGTAAAACATGTCATGGCGGTCAGTTGTAGTAAAACATGTCATGAAGGTCAGTTGTAGTAAAACATGTCATGGCGGTCAGTTGTAGTAAAACATGTCATGGCGGTCAGTTGTAGTAAAACATGTCATGAAGGTCAGTTGTAGTAAAACATGTCATGGCGGTCAGTTGTAGTAAAACATGTCATGGCGGTCAGTTGTAGTAAAACATGTCATGAAGGTCAGTTGTAGTAAAACATGTCATGGCGGTCAGTTGTAGTAAAACATGTCATGGCGGTCAGTTGTAGTAAAACATGTCATGAAGGTCAGTTGTAGTAAAACATGTCATGGCGGTCAGTTGTAGTAAAACATGTCATGAAGGTCAGTTGTAGTAAAACCTGTCATGGCGGTTAGTTGTAGTAAAACGCAGGATATGAGTATTTAATCATCATAATACACAATTGAGGTGATAAACTCGTTATAAGGCAAAATAGAAAATATAATATCCATTAACATAAAAAAAAACTCATACTTTAAATCGTGTATTCCAAAGACAAAACAACTTTTAAAGTTTACAAACATTATATCAATAACCATTTCATAAGGATACAGACAGATTTCTCATCCAATGTTAAACGTTGTGTCTTAAATTATTAGCTGTTTCGTGATCCCTTGTGGAGTGCTAGTGTAGTCCCATCAGTGGTATCTGATCCCTTGTGGAGCGCTAGTGTAGTCCCATCAGTGGCATCTGATCCCTTGTGGAGCGCTAGTGTAGTCCCATCAGTGGTATCTGATCCCTTGTGGAGCGCTAGTGTAGTCCCATCAGTGGTATCTGATCCCTTGTGGAGCGCTAGTGTAGTCCCATCAGTGGTATCTGATCCCTTGTGGAGCGCTAGTGTAGTCCCATCAGTGGTATCTGATCCCTTGTGGAGCGCTAGTGTAGTCCCATCAGTGGTATCTGATCCCTTGTGGAGCGCTAGTGTAGTCCCATCAGTGGTATCTGATCCCTTTTGGAGCGCTAGTGTAGTCCCATCAGTGGTATCTGATCCATTGTGGAGCGCTAGTGTAGTCCCATCAGTGGTATCTGATCCCTTGTGGAGCGCTAGTATAGTCCCATCAGTGGTATCTGATCCCTTGTGGAGCGCTAGTGTAGTCCCATCAGTGGTATTTGATCCCTTGTGGAGCGCTAGTGTAGTCCCATCAGTGGTATTTGATCCCTTGTGGAGTGCTAGTGTAGTCCCATCAGTGGTATTTGATCCCTTGTGGAGCGCTAGTGTAGTCCCATCAGTGGTATCTGATCCCTTGTGGAGCGCTAGTGTAGTCCCATCAGTGGTATTTGATCCCTTGTGGAGCGCTAGTGTAGTCCCATCAGTGGTATTTGATCCCTTGTGGAGCGCTTGTGTAGTCCCATCAGTGGTATTTGATCCCTTGTGGAGCGCTAGTGTAGTCCCATCAGTGGTATTTGATCCCTTGTGGAGCGCTAGTGTAGTCCCATCAGTGGTATTTGATCCCTTGTGCAGCGCTAGTGTAGTCCCATCAGTGGTATCTGATCCCTTGTGGAGCGCTAGTGTAGTCCCATCAGTGGTATCTGATCCCTTGTGGAGCGCTAGTGTAGTCCCATCTGTGGTATCTGATCCCTTGTGGAGTGCTAGTGTAGTCCCATCAGTGGTATCTGATCCCTTGTGGAGCGCTAGTGTAGTCCCATCAGTGGTATCTGATCCCTTGTGGAGCGCTAGTGTAGTCACATCAGTGGTATTTGATCCCTTGTGGAGCGCTAGTGTAGTCCCATCAGTGGTATTTGATCCCTTGTGGAGCGCTAGTGTAGTCCCATCAGTGGTATCTGATCCCTTGTGGAGCGCTAGTGTAGTCCCATCAGTGGTATTTATCCCTTGTGAAGCGCTAGTGTAGTCCCATCAGTGGTATCTGATCCCTTGCGGAGCGCTAGTGTAGTCCCATCAGTGGTATCTGATCCCTTGCGGAGCGCTAGTGTAGTCCAATCAGTGGTATTTGATCCCTTGTGGAGTGCTAGTGTAGTCTCATCAGTGGTATTTGATCCCTTGTGGAGCGCTAGTGTAGTCCCATCAGTGGTATCTGATCCCTTGTGGAGCGCTAGTGTAGTCCAATCAGTGGTATCTGATCCCTTGTGGAGCGCTAGTGTAGTCCCATCAGTGGTATATGATCCCTTGTGGAGCGCTAGTGTAGTCCCATCAGTGGTATCTGATCCCTTGTGGAGCGCTAGTGTAGTCCCATCAGTGGTGTCAGACATCAGCAATTAATCAGATTACTGGAACATATATTCCTATTACATTACATATTTTTATTGATTTCCTTTCCACTATCGAAGTAACTGCCTGATGACAAAGGATGCCACTCAAAATAATAATTAAATGATGTTATGCTATGGTGGATTCGGTTGGAGGAATTATGAAGTGATGGACGAGATGAATGCTTGTGAATAAAAGTATCTTTAGATGTTGGTGCCGATAAAACGGACCAACGAAAAGATTGAGATACAGGTGTTTAAAGGTGTGATTTGATTATTTTAATAGACATTCGAAAGGTGTTCTGAGCAACTGTTTTTGCTAAGTTGAAAGGTAAATTCAACTCTTTTAATGTATTGAGGGAGAGGTCAGGGATCGTACCTCTTGCTCCGATCATCAATCCTACCACTTTTACTTTCTTGATTGCGTATTTCCCCTTGAAATATGGTATTGTTGGACCGTACATTGCTCTCTTTTCCTGTCTACTAGCTCCGGTTGACGAATGTTGTCTTCAAAACGAACTGTTGGATCAAGAATCAAGCCTTTTCTTGTCAACCTATCATAGGCTACGATGCCAGCTCGTCGACGTGAGCCATTTTACTCAAGACAATGGACCTCTTCGTAAACCTCCATACCACAATCTTTTAAAGCTCCTGCAAGTGTACGTCCGATCCAGTAGTGACGTTCATTTCTCAGAAGTTCACCAAATTCACACTTACCCAGGATATGTGGAACGGATCAACTGAAGGGCTAGCTCGGAGCCACATCTACGGCACCGGTTTCCGTCCCGAGATCTCCCAGGGACTGCTTTTGCAGCGATTGAATTTGTAAGTTATAATATAATCAAGGGTCCAACTATACATACAAGTGAATAAGTATCAATAAGTAGAATTAAATGCATTACGGCATATCATCCTTCGTGTATCTACTAAGCATTCGGATTCCACGTAAAGCTGTAGGACCCATAGTTGCCCTGGCTATTGGGCTATTAATAAATAGTCCTTTCTGAGCTAAGTCAAACTCAGATAGTAACAATGACTACACTCGTTCATCTACACTCATCACACTAATTCACTCCTCATATTCACCCATATCTCTACGATCGGCGTCTTACAGATGAATAATATTGAATTAAAATTATATAAGATTCTTGTACTAAATAATAAGACTATTACTGGATATATTCATTAGTTTTATGTTGATTTTATAGAATGGATTGATAATGATTTTAAACAGTAAATCAAAATATATCCAGTAAAAGCCTTGGTAAACTTAATCTTATATACAGGGTGTTGGAAAAGTATGAAACCACCTTCATGCTTTACTATCACTGTACGTGTATGAGTGGGTTCTATCACTGTACGTGTATGGGTGGGCGGGTGGGTCCTATCACTGTACGTGTATGGGTGGGTGGGTGGGTACTATCACTGTACATGTATGGGCGGGCTGGTGGGTACTATCACTTGCGTGTATGGTTGGGCGGGTGGGTACTATCACTGTACTTGTATGGGTGGGCGGGTGGGTACTATCACTGTACGTGTATGAGTGGGTTCTATCACTGTACGTGTATGGGTGCGCGGGTGGGTCCTATCACTGTACGTGTATGGGTGCGCGGGTGGGTACTATCACTGTACATGTATGGGTGGGTGGGTGGGTACTATCACTGTACGTGTATGGGTGGGCGGGTGGGTCCTATCACTGTACGTGTATGGGTGCGCGGGTGGGTTCTATCACTGTACGTGTATGGGTGGGCGGGTGGGTCCTATCACTGTGCATGTATGGGCGTGGGTGGGTACTATCACTGTACATGTATGGGTGGGCGGGTGGGTACTATCACTGTACGTGTATGGGTGCGCGGGTGGGTACTATCACTGTACGTGTGTAGGTTGGCAGGTGGGTACTATCACTGTACATGTGTGGGTGGGCGGGTTTGTACTGTAACTGTACGTGTGTGGGTGGGCGAGTGGGTACTATCACTGTACATGTATGAGTGGGTTCTATCACTGTACGTGTATGGGTGGGCGGGTGGGTACTATCACTGTACGTGTATGGGTGGGCGGGTGGGTACTATCACTGTACGTGTATGAGTGGGTTCTATCACTGTACGTGTATGGGCGGGCGGGTGGGTACTATCACTGTGCATGTATGGGCGAGCGGGTGGGTACTATCACTGTACATGTATGGGCGAGCGGGTGGGTACTATCACTGTGCATGTATGTGCGAGCGGGTGGGTACTATCACTGTGCATGTATGAGTGGGTGGGTGGATCCTATCACTGTACTTGTATGGGTAGGCGGGTGGGTACTATCACTGTACGTGTATGGGTAGGCGGGTGGGTACTATCACTGTACGTGTATGGGTAGGCGGGTGGGTACTATCACTGTACATGTATGGGTGGGCGGGTGGGTACTATCACTGTACGTGTATGGGTGGGCAGGTGGGTACTATCACTATAACCTACAATAACCTAGATTACAGTTATTGTAGGTTAATATATTCACACAACAATCTTAAATGAAATTTATTATAACTCTGTAGACATTTTTTTCCTATCTTTTGATGCAGTTTGTATTTTTTTCAACCTAGTAAGGAGGGCCCGTAGAGGATATTGTAAAAAGCTTAAATGAAAGGATATGATGAGATGCCCATCATTTAAAAGCCTTTTTTTCTTTATAAGACGCCACTAGTTTCTAGTCAAAAGAACTACCCTATCAGAAATGGTGACTTGTTAACCTTTCTTAGCAACGATATTTGAGTGGGAATTCGACATGTTGTAAAAGCCAGTTATTTGAATAAAGGAATGAAAAATTATCCTAAAAGATGTTATCGACATAATGGTACAAATAACTTATCAACAAAATGTGGTTAAAATTAACAAAAATTTACGTATTGTTAAATGAAGACTATCTTAATTCAGGAACTGGTTACAACAAGTGTTCATCATGCGCTATAGTCTGACAGTGTGCAATCTGTGTGTAGAACTGGTTACAACAAGTGTTCATCATGCGCTATAGTCTGACAGTGTGCAATCTGTGTGTAGAACTGGTTACAACAAGTGTTCATCATGCGCTATAGTCTGACAGTGTGCAATCTGTGTGTAGAACTGGCTACAACAAGTGTTCATCATGCGCTACAGTCTGACAGTGTGTACTCTGTGTGTACAACTGGTTACAACAAGCGTTCATCATGCGCTACAGTCTGACAGTGTGCAATCTGTGTGTAGAACTGGTTACAACAAGTGTTCATCATGCGCTACAGTCTGACAGTGTGCAATCTGTGTGTAGAACTGGTTACAACAAGTGTTCATCATGCGCTATAGTCTGACAGTGTGCAATCTGTGTGTAGAACTGGTTACAACAAGTGTTCATCATGCGCTACAGTCTGACAGTGCGCAATCTGTGTGTAGAACTGGTTACAACAAGTGTTCATCATGCGCTACAGTCTGACAGTGTGCAATCTGTGTGTAGAACTGGTTACAACAAGTGTTCATCATGCGCTATAGTCTGACAGTGTGCAATCTGTGTGTAGAACTGGCTACAACAAGTGTTCATCATGCGCTACAGTCTGACAGTGTGTACTCTGTGTGTACAACTGGTTACAACAAGTGTTCATCATGCGCTACAGTCTGACAGTGTGCAATCTGTGTGTAGAACTGGTTACAACAAGTGTTCATCATGCGCTATAGTCTGACAGTGTGCAATCTGTGTGTAGAACTGGCTACAACAAGTGTTCATCATGCGCTACAGTCTGACAGTGTGTACTCTGTGTGTACAACTGGTTACAACAAGTGTTCATCATGCGCTGCAGTCTGACAGTGTGCAATCTGTGTGTAGAACTGGTTACAACAAGTGTTCATCATGCGCTACAGTCTGACAGTGTGCAATCTGTGTGTAGAACTGGTTACAACAAGTGTTCATCATGCGCTACAGTCTGACAGTGTGTACTCTGTGTGTACAACTGGTTACAACAAGTGTTCATCATGCGCTACAGTCTGACAGTGTGCAATCTGTGTGTAGAAAGCTGATACTGTGTTATCTAATGGCTGTTGAGGAATTAGTGTAGTTTCTTGTACAATTCGTTGTCTTAACTCACCTAAATCGTGAGTCTTGTTGTAAACATTATTTCTCAAATATCCCTAAAAGAAAAATCCAATGATGACAGATCGGGTGATCTTGGAGGCCATTCTATGCTGAGGGGGGGGAGCAGTTACTGTAAGAGAAATGAAGGTGGTGGTTCCATACTTTTTCAACTCCCTGTACAATACGTAAAGCCGTTTTTTGTCAACGCAACTTCTCCCTCATTTCTTGACCAATTAAACGGTTGTGGTGTCAAAACATTTGCATTTGTTCATATTTTTGCAATAAGGTCTTAATTCTTCAAAATGTTCACCCTGCAGGGTATGGGATGCCCTGAAGGTACGTTTTTCGGCCATAAAAATAAAATTGAAAGAGATTTAAACGAGTAGAAAAGTAACAGCTGTTCAAATGTAAATGATGATTTCCAAACATTTTTAACAGCCGTTGGAAAGTATACAATGGTGTTTGTAATAGTGAGAAGGTTAGACCTTTTATAATGGTAAATCAGGGAAGGTTTATTCATATTCGATTTTAGGGCTCTGCACTTCTAGACTTGAAGGTTTCACTGGTAATCTGATTGAGTTATTTTATTTATTTAATTATTCTTCAGCTGTTAAACAAGACAAATGCAATGAACATGCTTGAAATAAGTAAAGTTTATCGGGTGTTTATACTAATAAATAGATGCGCTGGCAACACACGTAATGTGAGGGAGATACCGTAAATCAACTTTAATATTGTGATTTTACGTTATAAAGTTATCCTTATTTGTGTCAAAAGTGTCTCAAGCGCAGAGAGTGACGGGGTTGGCACGCAAAGCGTGCAGGGGTGTCCCCTAGTATAATGTAAAGTTTGAGTGACAAGAAAATATAAATATATTCCAGAGAAAAATAGACTAATAGTGGACGATTCTTGCTGGTCAAAGATCTGTTGTTTAGTAAGCCATCTTGGTAACGCTGTTTTAGGTGTCTTACATTCTTGTTTATGAAATATGGAGGTAGAAGATCATGCAGCTTGGTTCCTCTGAGGCATGGATTCTTGTCAAATTGTGACATTCGGTGTCCTGGGAGTTGTCCTGGATTTGCTTTGATACCAACCAAAATGCGTACCGAACCTGATTAACGATTCCAGTTGGAGTGTGCAAGTACTCGCCCTTTCTGTCGTTAGTTGGAAAAGTAAGATAGTTAGTCTTTATTGTCATCTGATACTTTTTAGTATATGATTGTTTTATAGTTTATGGTTGAACTAACATTCCCTATAGGGACTTCGCATACGAAGTAATAGATGAATGTTTTAAAGAATATATGTAACTAAATAAAAATGTTAGGTAATAAAGGAAAAATTTACAAAAAATATTGTTAACTTATGATAAATAAGCCTATAAAGTTGTTTATATGAGTTTCCCTTCAATTAAATTCCTACTGTTTTTATCTTTGCCTTTAAATTAATTTTTATTATTAATTAGTCGTGTTGATGATAAAATAAATACAATACTTACAACATCACCTGGTTGAATTTATTTTTACTTGTAAATATACTTTCCATTAATGGTTTTTTTGTGGGAATATTTTAAGTTTAGGAAGTCCAAAGTAGTCCCGAGGGCGGAAAGGAAATGTTTTCCTAAGTGCACATCTGCGGACCAAGATCTACTGAACCAAATATTATTTCTTTATTTATTATTGTTTTTTCTAGATTTTGATAAATCAGCAATTTAGTAAGTAGTATAAAAATAATAATTTATTATAATCTAACCTAATTTTATAATAACTAAAACACATGTGTTTGGTCTCCTGTATTCTAGTTACCGTGCAAATACATAACGGATTTGATTGGTTAGGTAAATACAAGAATTTAACATTCTCTTTAAAAACAACTTATTACTCTATGACTCTTTAATTTTATCTAGCTCTATTTGTTTATTTACGTCCAAATTATTCAAATGTAATGAAAACTAAGATTAATTTCTTGAAAATTTGTGTTGAACTGTAAAGTAAATGGAAGATAGTTATTTGATCTTTAGAATCAGGAAGGACTGTGGTTATGGTTATGAAATCAAGAATAAAAGTGTAATCTGGAGTTTCGTAAACCTAGGAAACCTAACCTTGCTGATTTTGTGTTTGCTGATCATAGTTGGTCTAGTTCAACTGCATCAGTATTTGAAAAATCGGAAGAAGAAAAAGGATGAAGGGAGAAAAGGAAATAAGAATCCAGAAGGCAAAAGAAAAACTGAGGCTCCTGGCTGATAACAAGATAGTTAATTATTTATCTCAAATATATAAAGTTCACATTCTAACCATAAATATAAGAATTTACAGTTTAAAACTGTAATTTATCTTAATGTAGCAAATAAATTAATATGGTCTCTAATAATGTATCCGTATCCATGAATATTAGGAAAGCGCATTTGATTAAATGCGTAATTCGCATGAAATACAAAGCCCAATGTTATTATTTTGTAAAATATATACACAAAGGGCAACAGTCAGAGGCAAAAGACAATTAACAGCCAAGGATTGTAATGTAAATACATACAGGTGGGCTGACCTTCTCACTCCAATGTACAGATATGATTTAATAAGGCATTCCATTTCCATACACACATAAAACTATCTAGAGTGACAAGGGTACATTGAACCTTCTCTATTATATGAAGACTGTATTTCGTAATCTGTAGGGAAGTACAGGAGCCATCTGGCACTCAATTCTCCTCAAATGAAATTTGATGGCTCTCCAATTCCTAGATCACACATAGTATTTGAGTGATGCCTCTTCATTATTCTGCAAACACAAACTACGTTTGATGGCTCCCCGTTTCCCTGCAGACATATACGACGTTTGGTGACTCTCCATTTCCTTGCATTCACAAACTACGTTTGATGGCTCCCCATTTACCTGCAGACACAAATTACGTTCGAGAGCTTTCCAGTTCCCTACCTACACAAACTATGTTTGTTGGGTCTCCATTCTCCTGCTCAAACAAACTACGTTTGAGGGCTCTCCATTATCCTGCACACACATACGACGTTTGAGGTCGCTCCAGTTCCCTACAGAAACAAACTACGTTTGTTGGCTCTCTAGTTCCCTACAGACACAAAATACGTTTGTTGGCTCCCTAGTTCCCTACAAACACAAAATACGTTTGTTGGCTCTCCTTTTTCCCTGCACATAAAAACTACGTATCATGACTCAGCAGTTACCTACACACACAAACTACTTTTGATGGCTTCCCATTTCCCTGCAGACACATACGATGTTTGATAGCTCTCCATTTTCCTGTAGACACAAACAACTTTTGCTGGCGCTCCATTTCTCTGCACACACAACTACATTTGAGGACTCTCCATTATCCTGCAAACAAATACGACGTTTGATGGCTCTATATTTCCTTGTAGACACAAACTATGTTTGCTGGCTCTCCATTTCCCTGAAAACATAAACTACGTTTGATGGCTTTCCAGTTCCCTTCAGAGACAAAGTACGTTTGTTAGCTCTCCATTTCCCTGCAAACTTATACGAAGTTTGATGGTTCTCCATTTTCCTGCAAAAAAAAAAAAAAAAAAAAAAAAAAAAAAATACGTTTGAGGGTCTCCACTTCCCTATAGACACAAACTACGTTTGATGGCTCTCCACTTCCCTATAGACACAAACTACGTTTGGTGGCTCTCCATTTCCCTGAAAACATAAACTACGTTTGATGGCTTTCCAGTTCCCTTCAGAGACAAAGTACGTTTGTTAGCTCTCCATTTCCCTGCAAAATTATACGAAGTTTGATGGTTCTCCATTTTCCTGCACACAAAAAAAAAAAAAAAAAATACGTTTGAGGGGTCTCCACTTCCCTATACACAAACTACGTTTTATGGCTCTCCACTTCCCTATAGACACAAACTACGTTTGGTGGCTCTCCAGTTCCCTACACACACAAATTACGTTTGAGGGTTCTCCAGTTCCCTACTGACACAAATTACGTTTGTTGCTTCTCCAACACACTAAGAGTGATAATCCACTCAGCCGTAAACATATAGACCATCACATGGTCCACCCACCCTCTCCATCGTATGAAGAGTTATGTTCCACATATCATCTTTATTATATAATGAGTTGTGATCCACCCTCACTCTCTATCATATGATGAGTTATTGTCCACCCACAATCTCGATCACATTGATGAGTTACGTTTCACTCACCCTCTCAATCATATGATGAGTTCTGATCTACCCGCACTCTCAATCATATATGATGAGTTAGGTCACCTACTTTCTCCGTAATATTATGAGTTATGGCCCATCCACCTTCTCTATTATATGTTGAGTTATGGTCTACCCACATTTACGATCATATGATAAGATATGGTCTACTCATCCTCTCCGTCATATAATTAGTTTCGGTCCACCCATCCTCTCCATCGTATGAAGAGTTGTGGTCCACCCACCACCTCGATACACGATGAGTTATAGACCATCCAACCATCATATGAAGAGCTGTGGTCCACCCACCACCTCGGTACATTATGAGTTGTGGTCTACCCAAATTTTCCTTCACACGATGACTGGTAATCCACTTAAGCCTAGTCCCCACTTACAAACATGTTTCCGGAAACAGTGTTTGTAAACTATTTATCAACTGGTTCCAGTATTTTTATGTTGTTTTTGTGATATTTCCCAACTGTTTGCAAATATTTAAGCGTGTTTCTGGGACCTTTGCTAGTTGTTAACGTGATCACCAATGAAATGGACAAATAAATAAATAAAAGTTTTGAAAATACAATTTCTACATGAAACAAGGCATTGAGCGAGAAAAAATGGCAGTTCGCCAAAGAAAGTGGGATGGTTCTGATACGACCCACTAAAAGAACGTCTTCTGTCCACATCTCGGGAAACACGGTCCTGATAGTGTGGACATCAGTGAATGACATACATTTATATTTCTCTGTTGTTTCATAACAGTTTGCAAACTGTTTACAAACATGAAGAAGAAACAACAAATTGTTTGCACGTGAGGACTAGGCTCCTTACTGAGTGGTGGATATTCCACTCACACTCAGACATGTAGGTTTTACACTCTTCACTTCGCACACGATATTAATTTATCAATGACCGAACATTATAAGTCTGTGCTGGACATATTATTTCCTACTTTGACCCTACTAATGGTGTATTCAACATTTAATTACAACTAATGGCAGTTTATTATTCCTAAACCTCGTTACACATACGACTTTTAATGGCACAACAAAACAACGTATTTATTATTTTATTTTTCATTCACAGTTAACATTCCTGTTGATGGATGGCTTGGTTCTTGATGGGCATACTGTTGGCACGTGTCGAGAGGGACTGTGTCTGACAGGTCACTTTAACACCTCTTCTATAAAGCCACTTAGTTTCCCTCTGACAGCGATATTTCCAGACATGAGTTCGATGATTACTGTGATGATTCTCTAGATAAAAATAAGTTTAAATACTTATTTATTTTCCATATAAATAAAAAGATTTGAGTAAGCTAGAATTGTGCAGAACAGATTTTCAATATTACGATACTGTCAATCTTATTAAAAAAATCTAATAAAGGTGGTAATGATGGAAGACTTCACATTTAATAAATATTACGGATAATATTTTTCATGGAATATCTAACTTCAATAGTAAAGGCGGGGAAAAAAAATAATAAATTGCCTATTTTTAGAACACTAGAATTAATATACGGTTATATTTCATACGTGCATATGTAAAATAAGAAATTACAAATTTACAGGTGTTACAATGGCTAGTGTGTTAATAATGTTAAACACTATCATGTAAAACCATTTTATGAATTAAAATATTGGTATAAAAATGCGTATCTGTATCAAGCATACCAGTGACGAAAAGTCGAAAAAGTGGATAAGATTTATCTAACCAACTAAAAATAATCAATAAATATTAACTCCATAATAATTCACTCTAAATAATCGGGTAAAATAATCAAATGACAATGATTTTGAGTTTCTAAAATCAATCTCAATATATAATAATTTTTCAAACAAAATGTCTTTTCTTGATATGAACATTTCATTTATACCCTGTGAGATATTTATTTAAGCTTTGAACACGTTTGTTGTTGATAAATAACAAATAGTAAATATGGGAGCTGAAATGCCCATACCAGAAGAACAACTTGGAAGTTATTTCCCATATCTATGTTGGTCAATAACGAGGGATGGTTCGATAATTCCTCCAATCCAATACTTTGTATCGATATCGAATCAAAAAAAATAGCATCGGAACCGACGTGGTACTGCATCAAAAGTATCAATACCACGATTATTAGTATCGGAAGAGTATCGCAAGGAGGTGACAAGGTATTGGTATCGCATGGAGGAGACAGAACAGGGTACTGGAATGGTATCGCAGGAGATGACAAGGTATGCGAATATACGATATTCTAATAAATTTTATATGTTTAATTAATTAAAAAACCTTAATTCATTTACCTTGTTCATGAATATGCCATAAAAAATTATTAGTGCACTACTAATTACAAATTACTAAGAAAATATAATGTCTGAAATTTAAAATATTATGTAATAACAAAACAATAACATAAACATTTTTGTCGATAATTTCAATTACTAATATTGTTAATTATATGAAACATAATGAACATTGAAATAACATTAACATTATAACTTTAACACAAAGTTTCGATGACGTTGCGATATTATTTTGGTCACTGTCCCAATACTTTTACTAAAAATAACTAACAAGCATGTCAAAAATATTTAATAAATCTTCTATCAAAACGTTTCACGTCTTTCTATAAAGTTATTATAAAAGTGTTCATCATCTCACTCGACACTAAAGAAACCAGTTTTGTTTGGTACAATTTCTTCCGCAGAAGAAGACGGGTTTCGATATTTTTCCGATACCGATACTGCCGGTATCGAAAGAAAAGTATCGATACCAAGCAGTATCGTAATTATCGAAAAGACTATATCAATAACTTAAAGACAATCCATTGGCATCCGTATTTCATGAATAAGGCGCTATGAGGCAAAACGGGTGCAGTATTTCTATTGCCGTTCCTTCTATTTTAGGCGCTAAGGCCGATGATGAAAACATCGCTAAAGGCCGGTATCCTTTACTCAGCCGATATCCTTTACTCGGCCGGTATCCTTTAATCGGCCGGTATCCTTTACTCGGTCAGCATCCTTTACTCGGCCGGTTTCCTTTACTCGGCCGGTATCCTTTACTCGGCCCGTATCGTTCACTCGACCGGTATCCTTTACTCGGCCTGTATCCTTCACTCGGCTGGTATCCTTCACTCGGCCGGTATCATTTACTCGGCCATTATCCTTTACTCGGCTGGTATCCTTTACACGGCTGGTATCTTTTACTCGGCCCGTATCGTTCACTCAACCGGTATCCTTTACTCGGCCTGTATCCTTCACTCGGCTGGTATCCTTCATTCGGCTGGTATCCTTTACTTGGCCATTATCCTTTACTCGGCCTGTATCCTTCACTCGGCTGGTATCCTTCATTCGGCTGGTATCCTTTACTCGGCCGTTATCCTTTACTCGGCTGGTATCCTTTACTCGGCCATTATCCTTTACTCGGCTGGTATCCTTTACTCGGCCGTTATTCTTTACTCGGCTGGTATCCTTTACTCGGCCGTTATCCTTTACTCGGCCGGTATCCTTTACTCGGTCAGCATCATTTATTCGGCCGGTATCCTTTATTCGCACATATGTGTAGTTTGTGAAAGGTGAAATGCGTTTTTTCTAAAACAACAGGTTAATGTCAGTTAATTTTATTTTTACTTTTTTATTTCAATTTTTGGTACATACTTTCCTGGGTTGTATTTTTATATTCTCATATTCCCACTGTACATATTTATTTAAATTGTCAATAATCTGGGGGACTAGGTACTATTTGTGTTTTTATACATAGGTACATTTATGCATAGGCTAAATATTTACGCATGTACATAAATAGTGATGAAAGTACGTACTTAACGAACCTTTTAGTAATTCTGTTTTTAAATGTTGCAATTATTAGAGCAAAACAATTCATTCTTCATTCAAGAGATTTCAGAGGGTGTTATAAAGAATTAATATTAATTGGAATATGAAACACGATTTATATGAATTTTATTAAAACTTCAATTTCGATACTTATGGATTATGTTATGAGAAATTATGACGGAACAATATTGTTTAGTGGCTGTTATTAAAAGAGCCAAATACTTTAAACCCATTTCACCACGCGTCATCAACCCCAACCCCACCAACCCCACCTCGAGCCGATACCTTCACTAACAAAGGACATTTGTATTCATACTTTAAACGTTTTAAGGAAATCGTCGAAATTTGAATACCTTAGAAATTGAAAGGTCAATCTCTTTTCAAAGATCAGGTTTCCTTGACGATCACCTATTGTAAAGCTTTCAGATTGTTCTTGTACAGTTCACGATCCCATCGATAACCATAGTAAAAAACGATAACCTATAATTAATGTACAGCTCGTGATCCCAACGATAAACTATAGTAAAACTCACATAGTTAATGTACAGCTCACGATCCCAAAGATAACCTATAGTAAAACTCACATATCGTTAATGTACAGCTCACGATCCCAACGATAACATATAGTAAAACTCACATATCGTTAATGTACAGCTCACGATCCCAAAAATAAACTATAGCAAACCTCACACCTAGTTAATGTACAGCTCACGATCCCAAAGATAACCTATAGTAAAACTCACATATCGTTAATGTACAGCTCACGATCCCAAAGATAACCTATAGTAAAACTCACATATCGTTAATGTACAGCTCACGATCCCAAAGATAACCTATAGTAAAACTCACATATCGTTAATGTACAGCTCATGATCCAAAAATAAACTATAGCAAACCTCACACATCGTTAATGTACAGCTTACGATCCCAACAAACATATAGTAAATCTCACACATAGTTAAGGTACAGAATACGACCTAACAAACCTATAGTAAAACTCACACATAGTTAATGTACAGCTTGCGACCTAACAAACCTATAGTAAAACTCACACATAGTTAATGTACAGCTTGCGACCTAACAAACCTATAGTAAAACTCACACATAGTTAATGAACAGCTTACGATCCCGACAAACCTATAGTAAAACTCACACATAGTTAAGGTACAGCGTACATCCCAACAAACCTATAGTAAAACTCACACATAGTTAATGTACAGCGTACGACCTAACAAACCTATAGTAAAACTCACACATAGTTAATGTACAGCGTACGATCCCAACAAACCTATAGTAAAACGCACACATAGTTAAGGTACAGTTTATGACCTAGCAAACTTATAGTAACACTCACACATAGTTAATGTACATCTTACGACCTAACAAACCTATAGTAAAACTCACACATAGTTAATGTACAGCTTGCGACCTAACAAACCTATAGTAAAACTCACACATAGTTAATGAACAGCTTACGATCCCAACAAACCTATAGTAAAATTCAAACATAGTTAATGTACAGCTTATGACCTAGCAAACTTATAGTAACACTCACACATAGTTAATGTACACCTTACGACCTAACAAACCTATAGTAAAACTCACACATAGTTAATGTACAGCTTGCGACCTAACAAACCTATAGTAAAACTCACACATAGTTAATGAACAGCTTACGATCCCGACAAACCTATAGTAAAACTCACACATAGTTACGGTACAGCGTACATCCCAACAAACCTATAGTAAAACTCACACATAGTTAAGGTACAGCGTACATCCTAACAAACCTATAGTAAAACTCACACATAGTTAATGAACAGCTTACGATCCCAACAAACCTATAGTAAAATTCACACATAGTTAATATACAGCTTACGATCCCAACAAACCTATAGTAAAACTCACACATAGTTAAGGTACAGCGTACATCCCAACAAACCTATAGTAAAACTCACACATAGTTAATGTACAGCGTACGATCCCAACAAACCTATAGTAAAACGCACACATAGTTAAGGTACAGCTTATGACCTAGCAAACTTATAGTAACACTCACACATAGTTAATGTACAGCGTACGACCTAACAAACCTATAGTAAAACTCACACATAGTTAATGTACAGCTTGCGACCTAACAAACCTATAGTAAAACTCACACATAGTTAATGAACAGCTTACGATCCCGACAAACCTATAGTAAAACTCACACATAGTTACGGTACAGCGTACATCCCAACAAACCTATAGTAAAACTCACACATAGTTAATGAACAGCTTACGATCCCAACAAACCTATAGTAAAATTCACACATAGTTAATATACAGCTTACGATCCCAACAAACCTATAGTAAAACTCACACATAGTTAAGGTACAGCGTACATCCCAACAAACCTATAGTAAAACTCACATATAGTTAATGTACAGCGTACGATCCCAACAAACCTATAGTAAAACGCACACATAGTTAAGGTACAGCTTATGACCTAGCAAACTTATAGTAACACTCACACATAGTTAATGTACAGCGTACGACCTAACAAACCTATAGTAAAACTCACGCATAGTTAATGTACAGCTTACGACCTAGCAAACCTATAGTAACACTCACACATAGTTAATGTATAGCTTATGACCTAACAAACCTATAGTAAAACTCACACATGGTTAATGTACAGCGTACGATCCCCACAAACCTATAGTAAAACTCACACATAGTTAATGTACAGCGTACGATCCCGACAAACCTATAGTAAAACTCACACATGGTTAATGTACAGCGTGCGATCCCAACAAACCTATAGTAAAACTCACACATAGTTAATATACAGCTTACGATCCCAACAAACCTATAGTAAAACTCACACATAGTTAATGTACAGCGTACGATCCCAACAAACCTATAGTAAAACTCACACATAGTTAATATACAGCTTACGATCCCAACAAACCTATAGTAAAACTCACACATAGTTAATGTACAGCGTACGATCCCAACAAACCTATAGTAAAACTCACACATGGTTAATGTACAGCGTACGATCCCAACAAACCTATAGTAAAACTCACATATAGTTAATGTACAGCGTACGATCCCAACAAACCTATAGTAAAACTCACACATGGTTAATGTACAGCGTGCGATCCCAAAAATCCTATAGTAAAACTCACACACTATTAATGTACAGCTTACGATCCTGTACATGAACAAAGCTCTCAGATTGTTCATGTACAGTTCACGATCCCATCGATAATCATAATAAAAAACTATAACCTATAGTTAATGTAAAGCTCACGATTCCAACGATAACATATAGTAAAACTCACATATCGTTAATGTACAGCTCACGATCCCAAAGATAACCTATAGTAAAACTCACACATCGTTAATGTACAGCTTACGATTCAAAAGATAACATATAGTAAAACTCACATATTGCTCATGTACAGTTCACGATCCCAACGATAAACTATAGTAAACCTCACACATCGTTAATGTACAGCTTACGATCCTAACAAACCTACAGTCCAACTCATATATTGAAATACAATTTATATGATATAAATATATGGAAGAGAGGAAAATTGAAATGAGACACTGTATTACATCTGGGAACAAAAAATAAATCACTAGATCTTAAATTATTACGAGGTATGTAAAAATAAATCTTACTCAATAAATAAGGACTATCTATTTATTCAAATTACTGCAACAACTTTGAATAAAATTTATAACAAGATATCTCTTCTTAGTGAAAATAAACGACAGAAAACATTGCTGGAATGTTACTTGTCATACAATATAAGTTATAATTGCAATTAAATCTTTTATAAAACCTAATAATGTTAATAATTAACTTAATAATAAATAAGTTTATCTTAGTAATTTATTTTGTATCGCTTCCCGATTGTTCATATAAAATTGCATTAAAGGAGTCCACACAGTTGAACAATAATCAAATCTGACTAAAGAAATAAACAAATGGTAAATTATATTTGTATTTGTACAAAATTTGTATTTCTAAATAAAAATAGTCAATAAAACTTAGCAACAAAAAAAGTTCATAAAACTTAGCAACTTGTAAGACTCAGATTCAATAAAGTTATAGTGAATATAAAATTTTAATGTAACATAAAAAATTACACTCAGATCTTTCATTTTGTAAATACGTAATCTCATATTCTTGCATGGAAAATGTGCTTTTGTCAAGTATAACTCATGAAGAAACACTTTTTTTATTTAAGAGCATGTTATTCTAAGAATACCAAAGAAACAACTTATCAGCGCCAGGGAAGGTATCTTACAGGAATGTTAACTGTAAGTGGTAGCGACGTACTATTGACATATGTTTTTGGTATAAAAGTGAGCATTTCATAGAAATATTTATAGTTGCCATCCTTTCAAGTAAAAGTGCTTAAGATTTGATTTGATCAAGTGATAACAAAACCTCCAAAGTGCAACAATACTTTGTGCCTAAGTGTTGGCTGCAAAGGTATTTTTCAAATTCACATTAGTTATTGGTATTAAATAGATTTCAAAATATACTGTTCTTTAAAATTTTTCAAAGGCGTGCGAATTTTTAAGCTATATTAAAAAACACACAAGTTTATATAGTTTTCAAAAGGGATAATATTACAATAAATCTACATAGTTTTATTATTTCTCTAAGTAAGCTGTTTCTTGCCTCAATAAGTAACACAAAGTGTCTCGCTGCTTTTCATTACGCAGTCAAGCAGAAAACAACATGGCTGCTTTCCTGAATACTGTATTGTTGATGAAAGAGTACCTGAATACTGTACACTTGTTAAAGTTGCCAAGAAATTCTTTGAGCTGCAAGTCTTTTACCAAATAGCAAATAGCTTTGTGTCGTTTTCTTTAAGGCTTTTGAAAATCATGCATCTTTCAAGTAACAAACACTTGTTAAACTTCAATCTAAACATAATAAACGTGGCCCTGTATCTTATTTTTATCACAATTTCTTAAAAATAAATTTGTTTTAGGACAATTATTAATTTTAAGGCAAGAACTGGGGCGATATCAAGCAAATGGCTCAGAATCGTGCCAGGTGGAAATCATTTGTTACGGCCCTTATTCTAAGGAATTAAATGAAATGAGTCGAGTTAAGAACATATTATATGGGTTTCAGACCATAGAAGATTGCAAGTAGTGGACCATGGAAAATAGTAAGTCCTATTTTTCTTTCACAGTTTTGTTAATACGAGAAGCCTTTGCGTGGACCGCAACCTAAGCAATGTGATTAATTGACATGTAACTATCATTAGTAAGCCTACTGAGTCAGTTGCATGTAACTATCATTAGTAAGCCTACTGAGTTAGTTGACATGTAACTATCATTAGTAGGCCTACTGAGCCAGTTGACATGTAACTATCATTAGTAGGCCTACTGAGTTAGTTGACATGTAACTATCATTATAGGCCTACTGAGTCAGTTGACATGTAACTATCATTAGTAGGCCTACTGAGTCAGATGATATGTAACTATCATTAGTAGGCCTACTGAGTCAGTTGACATGTAACTGTCATTAGTAGGCCTACTGAGCCAGTTGACATGTTACTATCATAAGAAGGCCTACTGAGCTAGTTGACATGTAACTATCATTAGTAGGCCTACTGAGTCAGTTGACATGTAACTATCATTAGTAGTCTACTGAGTCAGTTGACATGTAACTATCATTAGTAGGCCTACTGAGCTAGTTGACATGTAACTATCATTAGTAGTCTACTGAGTCAGTTGACATGTAACTATCATTAGTAGGCCTACTGAGCCAGTTGACATGTAACTATCATTAGTAGGCCTACTGAGCTAGTTGACATGTAACTATCATTAGTAGGCCTACTGAGCCAGTTGACATGTAACTATCATTAGTAGGCCTACTGAGCTAGTTGACATGTAACTATCATTAGTAGGCCTACTGAGTCAGTTGACATGTAACTATCATTAGTAGGCCTACTGAGTCAGTTGACATGAAACTATCATTAGTAGGTCTACTGAGCTAGTTAACATGTAACTATCATTAGTAGGCCTACTGAGTCAGTTGACATGTAACTATCATTAGTAGGCCTACTGAGTCAGTTGACATGTAACTATCATTAGTAGGCCTAATGAGTCAGATGATATGTAACTATCATTAGTAGGCCTACTGAGCTAGTTGACATGTAACTATCATTAGTAGTCTACTGAGCTAGTTGACATGTAACTATCATTAGTAGGCCTACTGAGTCAGTTGACATGTAACTATCATTAGTAGGTCTACTGAGCTAGTTAACATGTAACTATCATTAGTAGGTCTACTGAGCTAGTTAACATGTAACTATCATTAGTAGGCCTACTGAGCCAGTTGACATGTAACTATCATTAGTAGGTCTACTGAGCTAGTTAACATGTAACTATCATTAGTAGGCCTACTGAGCCAGTTGACATGTAACTATCATTAGTAGGCCTACTGAGTCAGTTGACATGTAACTATCATTAGTAGGCCTACTGAGCCAGTTGACATGTAACTATCATTAGTAGGCCTACTGAGCTAGTTGACATGTAACTATCATTAGTAGGCCTACTGAGTCAGTTGACATGTAACTATCATTAGTAGGCCTAATGAGTCAGATGATATGTAACTATCATTAGTAGCCTACTGAGTCAGTTGACATGCGATAAATCTAGATTCAAGGCTATCAATTTTGAAGGTCTTCATAAAATATGTATCATTTTAATTTAACTTTAATGCATAAAAGATGCATTTGTTAAAAGATGGTGACATATGGTTCTTATCTCTTTAAACCGTGTGCAGCAAATCAAGAAGTTAGAAATCACAAACACATAACAATTAAGGTTTAGCGCACTATATAGAAAAGTGAAAGGTTTTGTTTTGTACCTCTAAATATTAGTTAATTGTTACCTGGATTATCAAATTATTCTAGTAAAATTATTCAACCTGGGTAATTTTGTAGTTACTTTCACATTCCTACAGATCTCTACACTTTAATGAACCTATGTTTACTACTGTTGAGCCAGATAAAACACTTGTACGCTTTAAGAAGTCGTTTGAGACTGTCCTTAATCTGCCAGACTGTCTTCTCGAGTCTCCAGAGGATATCGGTCATCATAGTTTTAATTCCATAAGAACAATGTTATTTTCAAACCGGATATACGAACGCGGGGATCCAATCAAACAGTTGTTTTTGAACGGACTTTTTCCGAACAAATTGTATTTGATCAAGAATGAAATTGCGCGTTGGAATCGCTTTGTGAATTCCTAATTAGTTTTGCAGAAAAATTATTAAAAACTTTGAATTTGAAGTATTTATTTTCACCTGTTTTTCTAAATTATGCGTATGTATTCAAAATATAAAAACAAATCCAATGCGCAATATATGTTAAGTACCAAGCAATATAATATTTGGTCAATAAATAACTAATAAATATGGTATCGCAAATAAAATTGTTTTTATATGATTAAAACCAACATGGCCGACAGACTCTGCAGACTCTTAACTAAACAATAACGGCTTATTCGTCCATTTAATTGCGTAACTAATCAAATTTTGTAATATCGTCATACAGCTACTAATTCTGACAGTAAATTTGATTCAATAAATTTTCTCAGGTTGAGTTTATCTTCATCTTCTGAAATGAAGGACCGTCGTAACTTCTGAACAACGTGGAGTTAACTTTAGACTTAATACAGAATTCGTTAATGTGACCATCGTCATGTCTTGGGTTGGCTATAGAATTCGTTAATGTGTCCTTCGTCATGTCTTGGGTTGGCTATATAATTCGTGGATGTGTCCTTTGTCATGTCTTGCGTTGACTATATAATTCGTTAATGTGTCCTTCGTCATGTCTTGGGTTGGCTATATAATTCATCAATGTGTCCTTCGTCATGTCTTGGGTTGCCTATAGAATTCGTAAATGTGTCCTTTATCATGTCTTGGGTTGGCTATAGAATTCGTATATGAGTCCTTCATGATGTCTTGGGTTGGCTGTAGAATTTGTGAATGTGTCCTTCGTCATGTATTGGGTTGGCTATAGAATTCGTGTATGTGTCCTTTGTGATGTCTTGGGTTGGTTGTAGAATTTCTGAATGTGTCCTTCGTCATGTCTTGGGTTGGCTATATAATTCGTTAATGTGTCCTTCGTCAAGTCTTGGGTTGGCTATAGAATTCGTGAATGTGTCCTTTATCATGTCTTGGGTTGGCTATAGAATTCGTATATGTGTCCTTCATGATGTCTTGGGTTGGCTGTAGAATTTGTGAATGTGTCCTTCGTCATGTCTTGTGTTGGCTTTATAATTTGTGAATGTGTCCTTTATCATGTCTTGGGTTGGCTATAGAATTCGTATATGTGTCCTTCATGATGTCTTGGGTTGGCTGTAGAATTTGTGAATGTGTCCTTCGTCATGTCTTGTGTTGGCTTTATAATTTGTGAATGTGTCCTTCGTCATGTATTGGGTTGGCTATAGAATTCGTGTATGTGTCCTTTGTGATGTCTTGGGTTGGCTGTAGAATTTGTGAATGTGTCCTTTGTGATGTCTTGGGTTGGCTGTAGAATTCGTGAATGTGTCCTTCGTCATGTCTTGGGTTGGCTTTATAATTCGTGAATGTGTCCTTCGTCATGTCTTGGGTTGGCTATATAATTCGTGAATGTGTCCTTCGTGATGTCTTGGGTTGGCTTTAGAATTCATGAATGTGTCCTTTGTCATGTCTTGGGTTGGCTATTTAATTCGTGAATGTGTCCATCATCATGATGAAATTAAACGTCATAAAAAATAACAAATTCGACATGACTTGGGTTGGTTATACCTAAGGGACGATTTAATATTTAAATGTAACGTGACATTTTTAAAGCATATTATTTTAAAAACATGTGTTCTTTGTTTATAAAGTGATTATTTTGTTAAGGGAGCTGTTCAGAAATAAAATGATATTAAGTCATACTATAAACTAAGTGCTCTGATTTTAAAACTGTCGCTTTAGTTTTAATTAAGTCTTCATAATTTGTCTTCAGAGTATACATTGGGTTTTTACTCTTGTGGGCAATGCGTGGTATCCATTTCATATACTTTATGTTAAATTTAACAAACTTTGAATTCATTTAAATGAATTAAATGTTTAAAATAAGTAGAAACGCAATGATAACACATAAGAAAGCCACTCTTGTGGGATTGCGAGGATACAAACTTAGTCAGACTCCAAGAGTATGCTAAAAATATAAGTTAATTTGTGTACACGTGAAATATTCCACTGAGACCTCAGACTGCAATAGTCTTGGTAAGTTTGAACCTCATTGAAAGTTACTTCAATCTAACCTGATATTTAGAAACTACTTGTAAGGACATATAAACTCACAAAACGTTTAAATTATAAAAACTTCAAATCAAGATTAAGAAACATTTAAACAGAACATTGTTTATATAAAATTGAAGGATTCTCCGGATTAATGAAGATCAATCCTGCAGTACTACAATTTGTTATAGTAGTGTATTTTTAATTTGTATACTTTTGTATGTTCTATAAAATTGTATACATCAATAGATGTCAATAAAGTATTTTTATTAAACAAAACTGTTTTGTTTAATAAGAATATTTATTTATTATTGAATTATTTATTAATGAAACCAATAGTTAAAATTCTAGCCAAATTATGTTGGGTACATTTTTTATTTTACCCAGAAATAACCCTAAAGTAGATACAGCTTTGCCTACTTATAAAACATACTCTATTACTACATGTCATTAAAATATTTTAAGAGGACAATTTTAAATCGGTTACCTATCCTTTGGAACACGTTAATTATCAGGCTGTTGTAAAATAACACTGACAGTGTTGCTCTTGAAAAAACAGGAAAATCACGTTTTGTAGTAGTGCTCTTAATGCTGTATTCTCTTTGCCTGCTATTTTCATAAACGGCAATAAACACATACAGTTAAATGATAGTAAGAATTGTCTACAAAAGTGGCTAAACCTTTTGTAATGTAGGTATAGTTAATGTATTTCCGATGTAGATGTTAAAGTGATCAAGCTTGAGAGAAACTACAAAGTTATTATCTTGAGACATGTTGAGACTAAATATGTTGATTATCATTTCTTTAAAAACCCGATAGGTTAATGGTAGAGGGCGCTTGTAGGCACAGAGAAGAAGCATATCGTACGATCGTGTATTAAGCCCTCCACCCGCCCATACACGTACAGATTCTATAACCCAATATATCGTACGATACGTATTAGCCCTCCACCCCGCCCATACACGTACATATTCTCACCCCACTATATCGTACGATAGTATTAGCCCTCCCATCCGATCATACACGTACATATTCTACTAACCCCAATATATTGTACGATTGTATTAGCCCTCCCACACCGTTCATACACGTACAGATTCTAAAACCCAATATATCGTACCATAGTATTAGCCCTCCAACCGTTCATTACACGTACAGTTTCTATAAACCCAATATATCGTACGATAGTATTAGCCCTCCCACCCGTTCATACACGTACAGATTCTAAAACCCAATATATCGTACCATAGTATTAGCCCTCCCAACCGTTCATACACGTACAGATTCTATAACCCAATATATCGTAAGATAGTATTAGCCCTCCCACCCGTTCATACACGTACAGATTCTAAAACCCAATATATCGTAAGATAGTATTAGCCCTCCCACCCGTTCATACACGTACAGATTCTATAACCCAATATATCGTACGATAGTATTAGCCCTCCCAACCGTTCATACAAGTACAGATTCTATAACCCAATATATCGTAAGATAGTATTAGCCCTCCCACCCGTTCATACACGTACAGATTCTACAACCCAATATATCGTACGATAGTATTAGCCCTCCCATCCGCTCATACACGTACATATTCTATCACCCAATATATTGTACGATTGTATTAGCCCTCCCACCCGTTCATACACGTACAGATTCTAAAACCCAATATATCGTACCATAGTATTAGCCCTCCCAACCGTTCATACACGTACAGATTCTATAACCCAATATATCGTACGATAGTATTAGCCCTCCCACCCGTTCATACACGTACAGATTCTAAAACCCAATATATCTTACGATAGTATTAGCCCTCCCACCCGTTCATACACGTACAGATTCTATAACCCAATATATCGTACGATAGTATTAGCCCTCCCAACCGTTCATACAAGTACAGATTCTATAACCCAATATATCGTACGATAGTATTAGCCCTCCCACCCGTTCATACACGTACAGATTCTACAACCCAATATATCGTACGATAGTATTAGCCCTTCCATCCGCTCATACACGTACATATTCTATCACCCAATATATTGTACGATTGTATTAGCCCTCCCACCCGTTCATACACGTACAGATTCTAAAACCCAATATATCGTACGATAGTATTAGCCCTCCCAACCGTTCATACACGTACAGATTCTATAACCCAATATATCGTACCATTGTATTAGCCCTCACACCCGTTCATACACGTACAGATTCTATAACCCAATATATCGTACCATAGTATTAGCCCTCACACCCGTTCATACACGTACAGATTCTATAACCCAATATATCGTACCATAGTATTGGCCCTCCCAACCGTTCATACACGTACAGATTCTATAACCCAATATATCGTACCATTGTATTAGCCCTCCCACCCATTCATACACGTACAGATTCTATAACCCAATATATCGTACCATAGTATTAGCCCTCCCAACCGTTCATACACGTACAGATTCTATAACCCAATATATCGTACCATAGTATTAGCCCTCACACCCGTTCATACACGTACAGATTCTATAACCCAATGTATCGTAAGATAGTATTAGCCCTCACACCCGTTCATACACGTACAGATTCTATAACTCAATATATCGTACGATAGTATTAGCCCTCCCAACCGTTCATACACGTACAGATTCTATAACCCAATATATCGTACGATAGTATTAGCCCTCCCAACCGTTCATACACGTACAGATTCTATAACCCAATATATCGTACCATAGTATTAGCCCTCCCACCCGTTCATACACGTACAGATTCTATAACCCAATATATCGTACCATAGTATTAGCCCTCACACCCGTTCATACACGTACAGATTCTAAAACCCAATATATCGTACCATAGTATTAGCCCTCCCAACCGTTCACACACGTACAGATTCTATAACCCAATATATCGTACCATAGTATTAGCCCTCACAC
Organism: Stictocephala bisonia; assembly: GCA_035578905.1. Taxonomy (NCBI): domain Eukaryota; kingdom Metazoa; phylum Arthropoda; class Insecta; order Hemiptera; family Membracidae; genus Stictocephala; species Stictocephala bisonia. The sequence continues at coordinate 512,184 of JAQJVL010000375.1, forward strand.
CCGTTCATACATGTACAGATTCTAAAACCCAATATATCGTACGATAGTATTAGCCCTCCCAACCGTTCATACACGTACAGATTCTATAACCCAATATATCGTACCATAGTATTAGCCCTCACACCCGTTCATACACGTACAGATTCTAAAATCCAATGTATCGTAAGATAGTATTATGAACAACCATTAGTGTGCTGAATGTGTGTCGAGTTGTTATTACTCCAGCTTGCCATGCAGGTAGCAGGCCAGCAGCTTGTTGACTCCTTAAACCTTCCCAATCCTCAAGGTTAAACGTAGTAATCTTTACTACAGATAGTTGTAATTTATTTATAACTATCACTTACTAGTAGGCGTTCGCTGTGGACAAACGAAAGCGAACTCTTTCTTTTTCTCTCTGTTGAGGGCAGTTTAAAGTGTAGTTTCTGTGCTCCGCTGTATATACGAAGGTACCAAACGCGAGAGGGACCAGACTGATTTAGAGTAAATTAGTATCTACCTAAACAGCCACAGCGTTGATTATATATATTATAAGTGAATGAATAGTGACAGAAGTAAGGCGCTTGTAGGCTTTGTAGGTGGGCTTTGACGTATTGTCGATGACACTAAGAATAAGAGAAACTGTATAATAGTAGAATTCTATTAAAACGCATCCGTATTCCATTTATTAAAACCATGAAACCAAAAAGTGAAAGTACAGAAAGTTAAGACAATTATCTTGTCAAAATACATTTCACAACGTAATCTAGTTTACAACATAAGGCCGAGTTAGAATAATAAAAATAAATCACATTAATAGATGTTTTATATTCATAGAATAATCCATAATATTAAAAAAAATTAAATTCGTCTTGGGTAAAGATTGTCTCAAGTTAGTGCAAACTTTATAAAAGGAAATTAATACATATGCTATGTTTAAACTAAAAATGGAATCATTAATATACTTGAAATATGTAAACAAGTTTATTAATTTATCAAGACGAATATCGTTGCTATTTATAATTCATGAAGAGAACCAAGGATGGTAATTTAATCAGCATATTATTACGACAAGCATTCGAAGTTTTCCTCGCTGCATTCAAAGTTTCGGAGTAGGATTGAAAGGACGCAATTTAAAAAAATAAAACTACCAAAGACATTCAAATTTAATAATATAACTTCAAAGTTGAAAGAGGTGTTAAAACACGAAGTAATAGAATAGCTCTAGATTTGGAAAATTAATTTAAAATAAAATGTAACTTTTCCACACATTAAAAAAATGTTGACATAAATTATTAAAAAGTGCTTAACTTTAAAAGAAACAATAATTTACTAAAATATTAAACGAAGAAAATTGATCGTAAGTCAATAAATGAACGGTTGTAAATAGCAAGCAATTTGGGGATAAATTGCCAAGTTGTGTTTAGTGTTCTTTAATTAACTAACGTTATCTGTTCATGTGTTTATTTGTGATATGGGATGTATGTGTAAACTTAGAAAGTTTATAAATGTACTCTGTACACGTGATTAAATACTAAATTTAAGATAAATACCTAAGTATTTTAATAGACTAAAGATCAAGTTGGGAAAAAATATAAAATTTGTCAGATGGAATCCACTAAGTCCAACAAGATAACTTAGTGTACATGTACACTAAGTTATCTTGTTACTTTAACAAACCTATTCGTGTTTTTTTGAGTCTTTATAAGTCTTAAAATTTGAATGTATCAAAGAATTGGACAAAGGAACTGAATACTCTTATTTATAAGTGGATCTTTTTTATAGTTTTATTATTATATAAGAGTAAATTTAACAAGAAACTATAACTAACTAAAATCTTAGATTTTATGCTGCAAAGTTTTTAATTTATTAAAAAATTATTTACTACTGTTTACGAAATAAAAAAAATTCATTAAATATTAATTGTTTTTCGTATTAACAAAATCAAAATATTTATTAAGATGCATTAATTGATTGATGCCAGTAACTCCTTATATGTATGGGCGGGCAGGTAGGCCAGAGACGTATCAGTACAAGTGGTTTTTTATTGTCTCTGGTGGTTTTGAGAATCACTGACAATGAAAAGTGTATGCGTGTAAAAAAAATAATATTTGCTAATAGAGTTCTGTAAATTTACTTTACTTTCGTTGAATTACAATAATTTATTGACTTTTATGTTGGGGGGTAATTTATTAACACAAGTAAAACTGATAGAGGAAAGGCTAACTTGAATGATTTTAAGGAAAATAGCATGCAACGTACACAACCGCCTGTTGAGCAGTCAAACATAATGCCAATTATATGCACGTATAAAGTACAAAGATTGTTATTATTTCATAACCAAGAAATCAAGTGGACACATCTATATAATAACACAGTAATGCTAGTATTTCAAGTGATTTAACTTTATTTCGGAAGATTTATTCGTATAATACATCGAGAATATTTAACTTTTTACCATCTGAATTAAAAAAAAACACACACAGTAAAAAATCAGAAGACTTGATAAATTATTTTAAAAGTTAGTATTTTATTCGGGCCGTCACTCCAGGTTATAGCCCTCCAACGTACGAGACTAGTGGTTATAAAATGAAACAGTTTATTGCTATTTGAATGTATTTTATTTATTTTTACACGTAATAAAATAGTTTTTTTCTTGAATATTTGGCTGTTTTGAACGAGTTTACTTCAAGTTCAATATAAGTAGTCCGTTGGGGCTACAAACTATCACACATACTTCGTGATCAAGGAGCTACTCTGTGTCAAAGGTATCAAATAAAGATACTCCAACAATATATAATAGAGTATATTAAAACTATAATATTAGGATTACATTAGTGAATTATAAATAATTTAAATATTCTCAAACAATCCAATAAAATAATTTGTTCTCACGAGGCCTTTCTCATGGTAAGCATTATCAGATATCGACAAAAATTAATTTTAAAGCAACGGAAATTAATAATTGTATATAAGTGTTCCGAGCATTAACCTTTGAAGACTCATTGACGTAAGTTGGAGTTAAATTCATAAAATATTTAGTTTGTTCTTGAACATTCAGAACAAGATAAGTACGTATAAAACTATATTAAATTGTACCGTGCTAAACTCTTTCTTTCTTCCGTGTACCTACTTTTCTCTCCGTGCATGTCCAGAGAGTGCAGCAAGCGACCTGTTCGAACTCCTTGTACATTCTTGGCTCCCTATAATTTAGGACACACCACAAGGCTCATGAAATAATCACAACTCTGTCTGTAAAGGGGGGGGGGTATTTGTCATACAGGTACATTATAATGTAGGGGAGACTGTTGTACCTTGGACCACTTTTTACACTTTTGCTTTTTATTGCCAAGAAAAAATCAGAGTTTTGAAACTTAATACGTCTGTAATTACAGTTCCAGCCTTCCCGCACAAGATAGTATGGGTATATTTGCCACAATTGCTAACCATAGACCACAAAAAATACCATTCAGACCCTTTTGAAAAGTGGTCCAAGGTACAAGATGGTCGTGTACCTTGGAACATACCTCATGTACCTTGGACTAGGTATAATAAACTAAAGGTTTAATAAAGAATTGTGTATTTAAATATATGTTTTAGGTTTATTATGGTTTTACGTGAAATTATATAAAACAAACATGAAATATGTAAGAAAAACATAGGTTTTCACTCATTTATCAGAGACATTAAGGTTTATTTCTGTCTTTTTTCACAAAAGTCACACAAATATACTTTCCATTCCTGCCCTTCAATTCCGGCGCACAAATAGTGCACCCAACGGCCACATGACGTGCATTTGCACCACTCTTCTCCATCTTGATCACTCAACTTAGAAGAACCACAATACAAGCATTCTTCTTCGTCGCTGTCCTCATTATCAGTGGAAACAAGGCTTAACGCCCTATCTGAATCAGAGGATGAGCTATATTCCTGTTTAATTAACTTCATCTTCTTGGCTTGATTTTTATTGATTTTTTTCTTAATTTTCTTCTGTTCGGTAGTCTCAAAGGAGGATCCAAGATCTTTTGAAACACTTTTTCTTTTATTTACAGCCTCTTTTGTCTTTACTCGTTTGGACTTTTGTTCCTTAATTGCATTTTTCTCTGGCGTTTCCGTAGCAATCATGGTTCTCCCTGGTCGTCTACCTTGTCTCTTCTTCTTACGTTGCTCCGCCTTCGGATAAGGTCGAACCTCTTCAGGGGTAAGGAATGGTTTTGGTGCTTTTTCATGTGTAGGCGTATTTGATGTTGTAAATAAAGTTGCACACGAAGGCTGAGGAACTGATGATGTGCATGATAGTGGAGGACAAGAAACGACTGATGATGAACTAGATGGTCCAGGATCTAAGAACGAACAAGAAGTGGTTGCTGAGTTGGACGGTTCAACGATTGGAAAGGTCACGGGGATAGAGCTTGAAGAGGATGGTTCTGCGCTTGGAGCATCCATAGGTCTATCAGTCACGTAAGAGCACAGGAAAAACCACTTCATCGAATGGAAATATTCCTGATCTCCTAAATCCAGACATCACATTACTTGGAGTGAATGCTCTTGGATAAGCCGTGCCTAGGGCTTCTGCAACGCTATATATATCAAAGGGCTTTCCCTTGTTGTTTAGCAGCCATGCTTCAACAGCTTGATTGTAGTAAGTCTTCAGAGGACCGTACACGGACAGGTCTAAAGGCTGTAGCCTGTGTGAAGTATGGGGGGGATAAGTAACCATCACAATGCCTACGTATGATGCCTTGTCGAGGACTTCTGGAGTAAGATGGGTCTCATGATTGTCTAAAAGTAGCAAGACACGATCATCCTTCGAGCTCTTGACAGTGTTCAAAAATTGGTCCAAAAATTTTATAAAGGTCACTTCAGTTGACCATCCAGAAGGATTTGCGGCCCCAATACAACCTGTTGGTCCCCCAAACAGCATTCTATCTTTGAAATGAACACGAGGAAAAATTAGCATAGGGGGCAACGAGTTGCCAATTGCATTTACAGCAGCGATCATTGTCACTAAGGACCCTCTTTCAGCCGCCGTAGCACTGCCTATCTGTTTTACCCCCTTTGAGGCAATTATTTTAGATTGCTGTTGGACTGTGCTGAGGCCCGTTTCGTCCAAATTCCAAATTTTTTCAGGTGCAATAGGACCATACTTTCTATGGACTTCTTTTATATTGTTAAAAAAGCCCGACATTGGTTCTGTTGAAGCTTGTCATGCGACTCAAGCTTGTTGCCTCTGGTTTTCGAACTGACAAGTCTGTGTGCCTTTTTAAAAAACCCCTCATCCATTCTTCACCGGCAATTTCTTCCTCACTCCAGTTGTCAGGCATTTTATTCTTATTGGCTCTAGCATATTCAAAAGCTAAGAGTCTCACACCCTTTTTGGTCAATCCGTACTGCATGCGGGTGACATTTTTAATATAGATCACTAGGCCATTTTCTTCTTCTTCTGTAAATACCTGCTTTACCGCGTACTTAGGTGAACAGTACGCTGATTCATTGGGATTATCAGCACTTTTAAATTTAGTGACATATCTCAGTAGGGTAGTTTTACTTATACCAAACACTTTTGTGGCCTCCCTGTAGGACATTTTTTCTGGATCATTTGAGATTACAGCCTCAATAGCCTTTTTCAAAGAAACTTCGTCTACCGGAGCTCTTTTCTTTCCTTCTTTACTTCGCGGCATGATATATTTCCCTCCAAACACCTGTAACATAAATACAAAACACATGTCATAAGGTCTTGTACCATGGACCAGCGGTCCAAGGTACATGATGACGTTTGTGTCCAAGGTACACGATGGTCTAATTTTTAGCAAACATGGCCGCCTACAAGAAATACCTAAACAATTTGCAAAACAAAGTGGGTGGTTTACTCACCAAAATGTGTGTTATTCACGTAGTAAGTCAGAGGTAATCCTAGTGCACACTCTCCGGAAGCACGGCCACTCAAATGGTACGCGAAAATGTTGCTTTGGTGACTTGAAATCAATTTTATTTACGCAAACCTGAACAAAACAACGCACGGCTCCCAAACTCAACAGGTGTACTGGCTAGACCACAGTGGTGAACAGGGTTCGCCTAGAGTCCGCTAGGTTGCAGCACTTACTAGATACGCGGACTGGTCCGAGGTACACCATATCTAAGGTACACAGTCTCCCCTATTTACTATAAGTATATCTCTTGATTTTCACTGGTTCACCAAATTTGTTTCAGTGTTTTTAAGTATTTTCATGTCCATATAATACACGCAAACTATAGGCAGGGCCGCCCAGAGGGGGGGGGGGGGCAAAAGGGGCAAATTGCCCCGGGGCCACACAGACTTAGTTCACAGGGGGGCCACATTTCATACAACAAAAAAGAAAATACTTAATAATCTACTAGATAAGATATGATTCAGGCCTGTATCAAAATATCAAAAGTGATATTAGGCCAGATAAGTCTTCCAGTTTTAGTTTTAAAACGTTTAAACTAAACCATTGGTTTTATAGCAACCAGGGAGCCTTTTGGAGCAAGTTGTACACTGGTCTTTGAAGTTTGTCAGCGGTCGACATAGTAGTGTGACAGCATACGCTCTGGTTGGTGCGTGACTGCAACTGTACTCCTCGCCAGTTGTCTTGTTTGCAAACAAGTGTAAAGGCCAGCTTGTGAACACATCAAAATATAAATTCCAGATTGCGAACATATAAATATTCTTGAGTGGTGTGTACAGTGGGCCACCTCTATGAGATGTCCTGTTTTCGTACACTATTTATATAAAACATGTCAAAAGACCCACTAACTTTACATTTGTATTACTCAAAACTCCGTTTTTGGACGTGTTTAATAAAAGGTGGACAAGAACGTTTCTGTATGTTTTATTTTTTAACTTTAATTTCAAAAGTATATGCTACTTCAAACAAAATTGTTTTACTTGTCCTAAATTCAACTCTATCTTGGCTTTTAGTGGTAGGAAAATCAATCACTTGGTCACGTTATTATCCTTACAAAACCATTAGTTATGATATATTACTATTATAAACTTAAGATAATACAGCAATTGCGAATTGATTTGTATTTGTAGTGGTTTGTTGATTAAGCGTTTATCCTTATTATTTTGTATTTTTTCACAAATTCTGTTTATGTAGATAAATAATCTTGATTTAGTGTTTCGAAAATCCCTTGACTCATCGTAGCAAAATAATAGATCTATATAATGTGAAAACGAGTGATCAGTAACCTGCGGCCTAAAGTATGCAAATCAATAAATTGTAATAAAAAAAGTGGAATCCTAAGAACAACACAATTAAATAAGCAAACAAAATTACAGTAAAAACATTTTAAATCTGTCATTTTAAAAAGGTCGAAAAGTCTTTATGAGGTTCTTACAAACTTGGTTTCAAAGCTGGTAGTAGGCGGCGGCACTCCGTTCGAACGTGGTAACGTTGCACTCTTTCCCGGCATTGATCAGCTAATTTTTCAATATATGCACTAAATTTAAGAAATAGTAGTCGTATTTCAGTAGTAACTGTGTTTTGCATCCCAAAAAACCCACAGGCAAAATATACGATGTTGTAAAACGTGGCTGGAAGAGTTCAATGAAGGCTAGATCGGGGACATCATCAATCATTAGTCTGTTTGATTACTGTCGTCCTGTAAAGAAATATTTTGTTATTGTTGTATTTTATAGAGTGATATTTCTGTAATTTAATGCGTTCTTTTGGATTTCATAGTAAACTACTATAATTATCAATTAATTTAATTTGCTATGATTCATATTCCATTTAAAGATTTTGAGAGAACAAAAAGCTAAAGTTTAGGCCCAGTAATTTATGGTAACGTTTTATTGAAATCAATAAAAATAGACTATAAATGTTTCAATATAGTATTGTAATATACTGCAAAGTAAATTATATATTTTTTCACTACACTACTATGAGTTCAGCTGTTTTCGTTATGTGTTTACAACCTGCGAAACATCATATTTTCAACAGCTGTCTATTGTTTACTACCGAAAGTAACATTGTTTACAACCGAAAATTTTCCACAGTCAACAACACCTGTTTTTATTCCGTAGTGTTGTGAAAAGTATCGTTCAAAACTCGAGTGAAAGTGTTTTGTATGTTCTCGACCATTCGAAGTGCTCGACAAGTCTCGCACTTCAAACATATGGTCTCGAACATGCAAAACTCCACTTTCCACTCTTGTTATGAAATATACTATTACAGTATAAAAAGAATAAATTAACAATGAAACCACTAAATTACAGTAGATTTCTAGGTACTTAAATCTGGTAAATATGCATACAACATCACCGCTCGCTTACCAGATGTGCAACAATATGTGTGTATGATGCATTACATTCTACTTGCCCTACGCTATCGCGGGAGGAATTGCGTGGCATAATCTTGTCTAAAAATTATAATTTTGTTACGTTCTGTACTATCCGGATTCATCTTCCATCATATTTAACCGGTTAACCAGAGTTTACTGTACATGCAATTTTTTTACTTTCTATCTACTGTAATGTTTCCTTTGACATTTTAAAATTTCTAGTTATTATGACATGGATGTTCGTAAAGACATTTTACCCATATATTATGACATAGGTCTTAATGAAAAGAGGAGCTCTTAAGTACGCCGTTAATAGATAAAACAGCTTCATCATTGTTCAGATTTGTACAACTCCTTTTGAATAATATTTATTTTGTGACATTTAACTTGTTGTAACTCTTTTATTGTCTGGTTTAATTTACCCTGAAACTGTAACAGGAACAGGGGTGTATTCTCAACATATTCAGTAGAGTAGTTCTTGATTAAAAACCAATTATGCCCACGTACAGGTTGTTCCCAAACAAATAGCATAATTGATTAATGTTGTCATTCATTAACATAACAAATCTACAACCAATCAAAATAGTTTTCATAATTTTTTACTGGCACTGACGAACGAGTAAGCCATTTATATTTTTGACAATCATTAATACAGTATTTATTTATTGTTTGTTGCGTGATAAGTGAAATTAACTAAGATTGAACCACTGTACGTGTATTGTTGAGCGGGAGGGTCAATACCACTGTTCGTGAATAGGTGTGTGGGTGTATCAATACCACTGTCACTGTACGGAAGTGTACACTGTGATGTACATCAATGACATAGTATCCAATTTGACAGACATACATTTTACTATGTTTTATGCTGAGAAAATTGAGTTGGTACAAGATACCTTTTATGCCTGTGAAATAAAAATTGAATAGTATTAAAGTTTAGCACAAAGACAAACTAAAATCACGAATATAAACTAGATGTTTTAATGTCCAACATCAATCAGTTACGTACCCAGTGGTCTACAACCTGTTTTGAAAACAATAACATAACCTCAACTCTCAGTTGACTGTTTTTAAAGCACTAGATGTTCGCGCTCGCCAAATTATTTTACTTCGTGAACATTCGGCCACTTGCTCTTTAGCAAGCAAAGCCAAGTGGCCTATACAAATTTATTGGCCCCTCCCTCCCTCACCCACAGCTAATATCATTGACGAGGATGGCTCCTCAACTGGCAAGCCCTGTTAATAACAGAGCTGCTGCGCCCAACTATGCAACTGCCTATGCAACTGACTGTGGCATTGCTTGGTTCGTTATTATTTATTTAATATTAAAGAATAACAGTTTTGATATAAGAGATTGATATTATTGTAGCGGTAATACTTAAGGAAATGTTTAAAAAGTATATGAGAATAAGAGAAAACTTACCGGAGCTTCGCAGCCAGCCCTGAGAAAACGTCCATGAACAAGAATCTTAATTACAATAGTAATCTTACGAAAGAGATGGTAAGAATATCGTAGAATGCGCTAAAAGTAAAATTGTAATTGATATTGATATTTCAATATCAATTATAGTATATTTGACAATCAGAGTAATTAAATTTATTTTGAAGTGAAGGAAGAGGCCACATGGTAAACACTGCCCCGGGGCCACCAAAAGTCTCTGGGCGGCCCTGACTATAGGTGGTCAAAGTAACCATCACAGACGTTCCCGGATATATCCAGAGCACAAAGCATTCCTTCTACAGCCGTACATTATGAATTCTCTAAGCTATGTACTAACATATGTTTCTATTAACTCTATGGGCTAGCTGTTCAGCAACTCAGGTATCAATTTTATTCTTATGTAATATTCAGAACATTTTACTATTATATAAAAATCTAATGGCGTCTGTGTGTGTGTTTTAATCAATCACGCAAAACCTACTAGACCCATTCATGAAATTTTGCATGGACATTCTTAGGGTCCCTGGTTAACATATAGGCCTATCTTTATTTTGAAATTCAACCAGGAAACTTCCCTAGAAGCTCTAAGAAGTGTCAGGGGAAACTAAGCTGTAAATATTGTTTATAAGTCTGTTTTATACAACTTTCTTTTTTATAAACATGATTATATTAAATATTGTATAAACAACCTAGAGTTAACTTATTTCACCCATGTTTTGTATTACTGAATGCAATAAGCACAGTTTAAATCAATGTAAACCCCTTACGAAGGATGGGTGCTGTGCTAGTTCTAAATATGTCTTTCAAGTCAAAAGTTATAACGTGACTAACAATTTATAACATATTTATTTTCAAAATTCTGTTCTTCCTTTAAGCGTGGGTCTAGCTTATCACGGCTTCATTGTTGCCATTCGGACAAAATATTTTATTATACAGTCTTTCTAGTCTTAAAATTTGAATGTATCAAAGAATTGGACAAAGGAATTGAATACTCTTATTTACAAGTGGATCTTTTTTATAGTTTTATTATTATATAAGAGTAAATTTAACAAGAAACTATAACTAACTAAAATTTTAGATTTTAATGCTGCAAAGTTTTTAATTTATTAAACAATTATTTACTACTGTTTACGAAATAAAAAAATTCATTAAATGTTGATTGTTTTCGTATTAACAAAATCAAAAGATACATTAAGATGCATTAATTGATTGTTCAATATTGATAACAAATTGTTTTCCACGTTGAGGAAGTTTAGCGGGCGTTTTAGGAAGGACTTCCAAATCAAATCCATAATAATTCCATCCAAAAAACTGTTTCATTTCAACTCCGTCCACTTCCAGAAGTTTTAAAAATCCTTTCAAAATCAATTTTATAGGAAAGTATAAGAGCCTTTTTGATTGTTACTATATTATCAAGAATGTGTTTATCATCATTAATTGTTTATCAATTTTATAGGTAAAGTATAAGAGCCTTTTGATTGTTACTTTATTATCAAGAATGTGTTTATCATCATTAGTTGTTTATCAATTTTATAGGTAAAGTATAAGAGCCTTTTTGATTGTTACTTTATTATCAAGAATGTGTTTATCATCATTAGTTGTTTATCAATTTTATTTTTGTATCCTAGATAATTTGAATATTTTTATAGTTATACAAATATTTAACAAAAGTTTAACAGATTACGCTGTTTAGGCTACATACATCCATCCATACTTAAAGGAATGTTCTAATGACGTTAGACGATATTAGTAACTAGACAGTTCTTCGACTAAAGAAGGAAAATATAGAAATATGTTTTTATAAATCTATTTTATTTTCATCCATCGGTGAATTATTATTGACAACCTAATAATTTCCAACAAATGCAATCGCAAATCAAGGAAACTTATTAAATCATTGGTCAATGTTTACATGCATCGTATTGCCGGCAGCTGTGTGATCACGTTGCAGATAATCTAGCAATTAGTTTGCTACAATAAATGAAAAAAATTTAATTAATTGTTATAAACAAATAATAATTGTAGCTACGAATGAGTGATTGTTGGATGAACAATTTACATACGATGCATGTACATTTCAAAACAGATAATTCTACTAAACATTGTACTCGTATTATTGTTAAAATGTTGCACTCGACGTTCATCTGACACACACACACACACACACGCGCGCGCGCGCGCGCGCGCGCGCACGCACGCACGCAGTCACTTTATTTAAACGGTCTTGTATTTTATTAGCCTGAAAATATTCCAATTTGTAAATATGATGGCCCAAAACTATTTTTGTATTTCTATGTTTTAAAAACATAGCCAATGACAATATGCTATTAGAAGATAAACACATTCATAATGTGCTCTAAAACATCTTTATTTAACCAAACAAGAAGAAATTTCCCGGGAGTAAAAAGTTATTTGTTAAAAGCAAAGTAGAATAAATTTATTAGTTAATAGTTGTTTCGTAATAACATATTTATTAGTTATTAACGGTTTCGTAATTCGTTGATCTCTATAATTTATGTTGATCCAGAAAACATAGATCAACTCCTCTTAAACAGTTTATTCAGAGGTGACGTGTCTCGTGCCGTTATTTAACTAAGATCCAACACTCGTACAAGTGCAATGAATATGTATGGCCAGAGTCATGTTCTTATGTTACATACAGTTTATTCAGAGGTGACGTGTCTCGTGCCGTTATTAACTAAGATCCAACACTCGTACAAGTGCAATGAATATGTATGGCCAGAGTCATGTTCTTATGTTACATACAGTTTATTCAGAGGTGACGTGTCTCGTGCCGTTATTTAACTAAGATCCAACACTCGTACAAGTGCAATGAATATGTATGGCTAGAGTCATGTTCTTATGCTACGTACAGTTTATTCAGAGGTGACGTGTCTCGTGCCGTTATTTAACTAAGATTCAACACTCGTGCAAGTGCAATGAATATGTATGGCTAGAGTCATGTTCTGTTTTGAGGTCCTTAGGCAGTATTTGGCTAAGGACCTTAAAACATATATTCCTGTGGAAAGTTTTGAGCAGACATGGTCTACGTGAGCATTCCAAGTCAATATCCTATCCAGGAATATACCAAAGAATTTGGAACAGTTGACGACATCCAGCAGGGTATCATCCAATATGACGGTTGGCCAGTCATTGAGAACTTCTGATCGCAGCGTGAAAGTTAGGACATTTGATTTTAAAGAGTTTTCTTTCAGATTGAGGCTGTTGAAATCCTGGACATAATTGTTGGTGTCAACAAACGTTATATGTTACAGGTTTACTCACGATTTGTTGTTGAATGAAAGCATTGTGTCCAGGAACCCATCAACAAACGTGCCATCAACTTCCAAGAACCGAGTCAGGCTGACATTTCATAAGCAGCTAATTACCGAATTGTTAATTTGTCAGAGTGTAGACGAATCGAAGAATGGACTCAGCACCGGCTCCATATTTAATTTAATGGACCCACCCACTCACCCATACACGTGTAGTGGTACTGACCCACCCATACAAGTATAATGGTAAGGACCACCCGCCCACCCATACACGTGCAGTGATATCTAAGAATAATAGATAAAGCTAATTTACAAGAAAACATTGTTGCTGTTTCTTGGTACAGTATTGGCTGTAAAGTCTACAATATTGTTACATTTATATAACTGTGTTCGCTTCCCTAAAATTGAACTCTCTTCAAGAAATCACGAAGTTATTAAAGAAGTTTTTATTTAACACATTAAAGCTGTTGATTTTCATTGACAAATTTTACAGAGTAAATGTTAAGATTACAATCAGACTGTATGGGCTATACACATGTCATTACAATCAGACTGTATGGGCTATACACATGTTATTACAATCAGATTGTACGGGCATACACATGTTGTTACAATCAGACTGTATGGGCTATACACATGTTATGAAAATCAGACTGTATGGGCTATACACATGTTATTAGAATCAGACTGTATGGGCTATACACATGTTATTACAATAAGACTGTATGGGCTATACACTTGTTATTACAATCAGACTGTATGGGCTATACACTTGTTATTACAATCAGACTGTATGGGCTATACACATGTTATTACAATCAGACTGTATGGGCTATACACATTTTATTCTAGTTTAAACTATTCATTGCCTACTATCTGAAATAGTACAGATTACGGTAAGAAAAATGTCATTATTTCTCAATGTAAAATGGTTCAGTTGCCGGAATTTATAAGAGTCAAAACCAAATAAACAAATAACATAACAATGTATATAAGAAAAATATATTAGCTATTTTCTTATAGACAATATATGCAACATTTAGACAATTCTAAGTTATACAAAAACTATTTTTTATTTATTTAAATAAGACAAGCAGGTCATGAACACAACACAATTAGTCTTGGTTGTCTGTTATATCTACCGCCATAGTTACTCTGTGTCGTGTGTAGTTTTACCTGCCACCGGAGCAGCACGATCGCCGCTCAGCTGACGACTGCTCCGTTCAGTCTGAGCTAGAGATGGGCAAAAATTTACGCAAGGTGCTTTGCCACATTCCCGCATACCTTCTGCTTGTTTGTTTACTTTGCAATGTTTCCCGCTCTTTTTTAATGTTTTGTTTTCATTATTCATGTTTAAGTAACAGTAATAATTTATTGTAATCCTATGTAGGCTATAGTGTACAATTAAATATTATAAAATGTCGAAACGATCTAAATGTAGTTCAATGTGGACTTTCTTCTCAGTCACAGATGCAACTTCAAAAACATGTAAGTGTGATATTTGTGGCTTAAAAATGTCATACAGATCAACAACTTCTAATCTTAAGAATCACATAATTAGAAAGCATCCTACTGTAAATCTAAATTCTAATGAAACGTCTGGCGTATCAGTCAGTTTAAATAAACATTCTGTTGCCAGTCCCCCTTTGGAATTAGAACCCTCTTCTTTAAATACTGGAGCACATAAGAATATCTGTGATACAACTGTTACAACAAATATGTCATTAAGTCAGACTCCTTCCACAAGCTCAATTACCCCACAAACTCAACAAGAAAGCGTAACAGTTCTTAATAAAAGTAATTCATGTTCACAATCGCAAACATTAGTTAGGTCACAGCAATCAAATATTGGTAGCTTCATGACAAAAAAAAATTGGTGCAAGCCAAAAGAAAAATGGATAAATTATTACTAGGCCTTTTCACAGAAGATTTTCAGCCTTTTTCTATTGTGGAAGATTGTGGGTTTGTTAAATTTGTTAAACATTTTAATATTAGTACAGTGTTTTTATTGTATTTGTATTTTAATCCTATCCATAAAATCAAAATATTGCGTTACTCAACTCGATTTAGCTTGTAAGCTGTTTATATGACAAGACGTTGAACAAAACATTTATCTTGTTTCTAGAAAATGTTTGATTTATTAAGCATCATACTCTTTCAATGTATATCAACAAAATTGTGAAATCTCCTAATTAGCTACTAATTGCACCAATCGTAAAATGTAAAATAATTTATCAACAATGCTCTTCTTGCTTAAAAATCTACAGTGTCCACGTGGAAGGGTATTTATCAAACTACCGTATTGCATGTCTGAAGGTCGTTCATTTCCTTAGTATTGAATGGGCACACAGAAGGTAATGTCTTACTTTCAGTTTACTGTACCATGTGTCCACGTGGAAGGGTATTTATGAAACTACCGTATTGCATGTCTGAAGGTCGTTCATTTCCTTAGTGTTGAATGGGCACACAGAAGGTAATGTCTTACTTTCAGTTTACTGTACCATGTGTCCACGTGTAGGGGAATTTATCAAACTACCGTATTGCATGTCTGAAGGTCGTTCATTTCCTTAGTATTGAATGGTCACTCAGAAGGTAATGTCTTACTTACAGTTTACTGTACCATGTGTCCACGTGTAGGGGTATTTATCAAACTACCGTATTGCATGTTTGAAGGTCGTTCATTTCCTTAGTATTGAATGGTCACTCAGAAGGTAATGTCTTACTTTCAGTTTACTGTACAATGTGTCCACGTGGAAGGGTATTTATTAAACTACCGTATTGCATGTCTGAAGGTCGTTCATTTCCTTAGTATTGAATGGTCACTCAGAAGGTAATGTCTTACTTTCAGTTTACTGTACAATGTGTCCACGTGTAGGGGTATTTATCAAACTACTGTATTGCATGTCTGATGGTCGTTCATTTCCTTAGTATTGAATGGTCACTCAGAAGGTAATGTCATACTTTCAGTTTACTGTACCATGTGTCCACGTGTAGGGGTATTTATCAAACTACCGTATTGCATGTCTGAAGGTCGTTCATTTCCTTAGTATTGAATGGTCACTCAGAAGGTAATGTCTTAATTTCAGTTTACTGTACAATGTGTCCACGTGTAGGGGTATTTATCAAACTACCGTATTGCATGTCTGAAGGTCGTTCATTTCCTTAGTATTGAATGGGCACACAGAAGGTAATGTCTTACTTTTAGTTTACTGTACCATGTGTCCACGTGTAGGGGAATTTATCAAACTACCGTATTGCATGTCTGAAGGTCGTTCATTTCTTTAGTATTGAATGGTCACTCAGAAGGTAATGTCTTACTTTCAGTTTACTGTACCATGTGTCCACGTGTAGGGGTATTTATCAAACTACCGTATTGCATGTTTGAAGGTCGTTCATTTCCGCAGTATTGAATGGTTACAGAGAAGGTAATGTCTTACTTTCAGTTTACTGTACCATGTGTCCACGTGGAAGGGTATTCATCAAACTACCGTATTGCATGTCTGAAGGTCGTTCATTTCCTTAGTATTGAATGGTCACTCAGAAGGTAATGTCTTACTTTCAGTTTACTGTACCATATGTCCACGTGTAGGGGTATTTATCAAACTACCGTATTGCATGTCTGAAGGTCGTTCATTTCCTTAGTATTGAATGGTCACTCAGAAGGTAATGTCTTACTTTCAGTTTACTGTACAATGTGTCCACGTGTAGGGGTATTTATCAAACTACCGTATTGCATGTTTGAAGGTCGTTCATTTCCGCAGTATTGAATGGTCACAGAGAAGGTAATGTCTTACTTTCAGTTTACTGTACCATGTGTCCACGTGGAAGGGTATTTATCAAACTACCGTATTGCATGTCTGAAGGTCGTTCATTTCAGTTTACTGTACAATGTGTCCACGTGTAGGGGTATTTATCAAACTACCGTATTGCGTGTCTTAAGGTCGTTCATTTCCTTAGTATTGAATGGTCACTCAGAAGGTAATGTCTTACTTTCAGTTTAATGTACAATGTGTCCACGTGTAGGTGTATTTATCAAACTACCGTATTGCTCGTCTGAAGGTCCTTCATTTCCCGAGTATTGAATGAATGGCCACACAGAACACAATTTATTAATTCCATTTTACTGTGTAACGGAACAATCACTAAATTGGCGACATGAAAGTTCGTAGTATGACGTATAGTGCTTAAATTGTCATTTTATCTTTTTAAAGTATTTATTTAATAATATTAATAAATAAATTTTAATTTACATGATAATGTAATTAATTAATATTACATTATTTAATACGACTGTATTATGTAAATAAAATAATGGCCAATATTTCAATAATTGAGGCATTGACTATCTACGGCTCAACTACACCTACAAAAGAATATACAAATAACACCACTGTTTGTGTAAGGTTGGGTGGGTTAATACCACTGTTCGTGTATGGGTGGGTGGGTTAATAACACTGTTTATGTAGGATAGGTGGGTTAATACCACTGTCAGTGTAGGAGAGTGTGGGTTAATAATACGGTTTATGTAGGGTACGTGGGTTAATACCACTGTTAGTGTAGGAGAGGGTGGGTTAATAATACTGTTCGTGTAGCGGTGGGTGGGTTAATACAACTGTTCATGTAGGGGTGGGTGGGTAGTTTAGTACCACTGTATGCGTAGAAGTGCGTGGGTGGGTTAATACCACTGTACGTGTAGGGGTGCGTGGGTGGGTTAATACCACTGTAAGCTTTCTCTGACGACAACATAGTACACTTACGTTTGTAACCATGTTCATTCTTCATTGCCGAATTACATATTAACAATAAATACATTTTACCTTCACTAAACTTAATAATTTGTTGTTTACAAACACATAATTTTTTTAACACATTTCATTAGTATCTTTATTGTTCCCGAATGATGTTAATGAAATGATGCTTTCTTTTTCGTTTTGTTATGTTTTTCAAACGATATTCCTTTATATCTGCCATTGAAGGAAACTAAAAATATATATAAAATATTATAAGAGGGCTGCCAAAGCACGAAGGAGTTATACATTAAATTCTTGAAATTGAAGAATGTGTCCATGATTTATTTCACTGATAAAATGATCCTGTCATTTGAAAAATTTCCTATCTGACCTAAAAATCGATCTTAAAAAATGTACCATTTGGATTTTGGTAAAATTTTGTAGGTAAGGGCATCACATCACTTCTCTGATATATAAAACAAACTATTTTTAAAACTTATATTTTAACATTGAAATTAAAAAGCTTATAAACAAAATAATTATAACAGTGGATTAAAATTAGTTTGAGAACAACCCCTATGTTGTAAAGTATCTTTGTGATTAGTAAGGAAACTATAGTGAGTAAATGTCGACGTCTTTATCTAACCATGGGTAGTACAAACGGTGCATTACAGAAGAGTACCAGTACCTAGTTATTTCTAGTGGCATACGACTGACGTTTCAGTTGTATCTATATATTATACTTATCTTGTGATTTTAGCAAATAGTGTATTACTTTAATCTATAATTTCCTGTGGAAACCATGTTAGGTGCTACCTAACTATTTACAATAGAACCAGACGTGTGCCTTATGCTGTGATGTGACATCCTCAGTGGCATTGCTAAACCATATTGTATTATTTTAAAATGGAGAGTAGTTTTTAATAAGAATATTTTTTGAGCTTTGTATTTAATTTTGGTTACTACGGTTGATTAATGAAACGAAACACTCAATTAACAATATTTATGATATTTTAAAAATAAAATAAATTTAAATGAAATAAACAGTTTTTTGCCAATTCATCGGTTTGTTAGTGGCTAGACAATTGTCGCACTGGGAGGTAACATGTAGGATACTTGGCAGTTGTGGAACAGTCTTCGTCGTCAGTCGAACACGATTTTTATCTTACATTTTAAGTTACAATTACTCGATACTTAGTATTTGAAACCTATGACAACCTACATGGATCCAGAAAGTACGAAAAGTCCTTTTTTTTAGTACGAAGGATGTGATGTTTTAAGCATGAAAAGTATTGAATTTGATAATTTTAACTTTTTATGATCGTGTGTCAAACACTTAACTCAAAACACGATAGACAGAAGTGTCACCTCATAGACACTGTATGTTCAAAGTATACTACTTGTGTTGTACTGCTTAGGAAACACATTGTGACCAACTCAAAACATGATAGGCAGAAGTGTCACCTCATTGTGTTGTACTGCTTAGGAAACACATTGTGACCAACTCAAAACACGATAGGCAGAAGTGTCACCCCATAGTCCCTGTATGTTCATAGTACACTACTTGTGTTGTACTGCTTAGGAAACACATTGTGACCAACTCAAAACACGATAGGCAGAAGTGTCACCCCATAGTCCCTGTATGTTCATAGTACACTACTTGTGTTGTACTGCTTAGGAAACACATTGTGACCAACTCAAAACACGATAGGCAGAAGTGTCACCCCATAGTCCCTGTATGTTCAAAGTACATTACTTGTGTTGTACTGCTTAGGAAACACATTGTGACCAACTCAAAACACGACAGGCAGAAATGTCACCTCATAGTCCCTGTATGTTCAAAGTATACTACTTGTGTTACTGCTTACTGCCTAAGTATTACTGCTTAGGAAATACATTGTGAGTGGGCCTATGTCTTTGGAAACCCAAGACCGATACAAAACTGGGATCAGTCACTTGAATATGTTACCGGAAAAACCCGATTTTAGGACAAACTAGTTTGGACTAGGATGATCTAGTTTTTCCTGACCGCCCTAGGATAAACTAGTTTGGCCTTATTGATTACAGGCTGAACTGGTTTGGCCGGGTGGCGTTAGGGTAAACCAGATTTGCCTGCTTTAGACCAGGCCAAACTAGTGTGTTCAAACTATAACTAGAGTATCATAAAAAGTTTAAGGGTAATGAATAATTAACATCTCGATATTCTGAGGAACAAAACTAAACGTATTTATTGTTTACTTATTGTTACATGACAAACTGGAATGACATTTAGAATTGAACAGTAAATTTTTCTTTTTGCAAAGGCATCTATTTGTTTTGCAGACTGTTTTACAGGAACATTTTACAAATCCTTGACCGCTACCAATGGAATGTTTTGTTGCTGCCGTTCTCAAAGAAATCTCATTCTCCATATTCACATCATTTTCAGTAATGAATCTTTGGGCGCTCACGTCAAACTGGGTTCTGAAAAAATTCCGCAAATTGTATTCTTGATAAACAATTATGTAAACTTTTAACATTTGTAACCTTATTGCAAACTTATTTTTAGGCTTGTTTTAATGAAAAAGTCATTGAATTCTGGTAAAAATTATGGACGTTGTGGGTAAAATTGTGAGAGCAAACACGGGTTTAAAAAACGTTTTTAAAACTATATTTTGCACTAAACAAATTTTTAAGCCCAATTAAAAATGCACTTAATATAATATACAAAATAAATTAAACGTAGGCCTACCTGCAATAGAGTCTTTGAAGAATTCCATGTTTCGTTCCAATTTTGTACAGCCCCTCATCAGTGATATCAATAACAACGCCAATGATATTCCTTAGGTCAACCTTAGACTTGTCCACATCGGGAATGGGTATCATGATGTTATCTCCAATATTGGCTGGTGGATGTGACTTATCACTGTGTGATTTCATTTTTTTGCTTGCTTTCTTGGACCTTCAGCAGTGGTTTTTCTTGAATGTTTTATTTTATTGTCAGTTGAGGTATGGGGCTGAACCATATTTTCATCTTCTTCCATTATCATCAGCTGCTTCACTTGCAGGTGTTAGGTCATTGTTTATAACCTTTGTAAGATCTTCCTCATCATTTATATCTTTCAAAATTTCAGAGGGCAGAGATGAAGTAGAGAGTCCGACTCTAGGATCCATGCCAAACATAGCTTTATAAGGGGATTGTTTAGTACCAGAATGGAAAGCTCTGTTCTTCATGAATTGTACATACCGTAACCCCTCCGACCACTTTGTTGTCTTGTTATCAGCCATCCAAGATGCGAGCATGTTTTCGATGTCTTGATTGGCTCTTTCAACTGAGCCCTAACTTTGGCTGTGCCGAGGTTTTCTATGCACAATTTTCAACTCTGGCCACAACTGTGTTACTTCAGAAATAACTTTATTAACAAATTCCCTTCCATTGTCAGACTGTAGAATACACGGGGCTCCTAAAGTTAAAAAGATATCATTCAGTTGGTAGGCAACTTCTTCAGCTCTTTTGCTTTGCAATGGACGAAGCAAAACAAATTTTGTTAAGTGATCTTGGTAAACCATTATAAACTTAAATTTATTATCTGGTTGGGTCTGAAAATCGATAAGATCGACTTGGCACCTACTATTCATTTCCGAATGTAAAATTGGTTTTGAGACTAAACCTCGTTTCTTTTTGGTTTTTTTCATGTGACATACTTGGCACATTGACAAATAAAGCTGTATTTCTTCCTTTGTAATATTGGCATATTTCTTTGACGTTTCGGCTAGCATTCTATCGCGGCCACCGTGACCAACTGCCACGTGAGCAGCATCGATAACATCGTACAGTTCATCTACCGTGAGATAGTACTTGATGTCTTCGTTTCTCTCACCGGCCGCCACCAATTTTTTTACCCCTCCAATGTCAACTACACTAAATCGTTTCAGGCGTCTCTGCTGCAACGGGGTCTTCTTATCTGTGTTTGCAGCAGTTTCGACTTCATTTATAAGTTGTTGGTACTTATCTTTTGTCAATACGTTGAAATGTGTTGATTTCTCGTTTTCGCTTTGTAAAACTTTAGTCATGAACCTGTCTCTCCATTCTTTCTGGCTATGCCCACCACTAACAGAATCTTCATAGTCCCAACTACTTAAGTAAACGTTACTTGTACCACTCTTTTAGCTCACACACGATATTCAATATTCACACACGACACACTCCAAAGCACGGTGCAAAGCACAACGAACAACCAAATAACAACTAAGACGCACTCAGATTCGCACTCCACGCACCCCGGATACTGACTGACTGACTGAGCGAGTGAGCGGTAGGAACAATGTAATGCGACGAGCACGTCGAGACTTGCAACCCCCACCCCCCGGCTGCAGCAGTGGTGCACTAGACAAGAGTTCGGCCTGACCTTCAACCCGGCAAAACTAGTTTATCCGTACGCTACCCGGCCAAACTAGTTTGGCCTAACAATTCAACCAGACTAAACTAGTTTATCCTAACGCTATTAGGCCCAACTAGTTTAGCCTGGGGAAAAAAAAGGCCAAACTAGTTTATCCTAGGGCGGTCAGGAAAAACTAGATCATCCTAGTCCAAACTAGTTTGTCCTAAAATCGGGTTTGTCCGATAACAAATACATTCAGTACGGTACAGACTTATTTAGACTCTCTTTGTAAATAACTATTAGTCTTCATATGTTGTAGCACCGTTACTTAACCCTATATATGTATCGCTAAGGGTATCGATATATAAATTTTACACAATCAATAAACTTCATAAACACAGTAGATAGATTGATAATGTTTAATAAACGAAATACACGAAATAAACATTTGAAGATAAATTAATACATTTTGTTAGCTTATATTACAAAGCTGTTACATATATGTCAATGACTGTTACATCCCATAAGACCATATCGGAAAGTACTCTTTCGCTTCTAGGTATTTAACGTAAATTTGACGTATTTTTGACGTACTAAGTCTTGAAACTTAATAAAAATGACACAACATTGATTACAACATTGATTGATTACACTTAAGGAAAGGGGAACTAAAGCACTGCCGTTTGGACAAATACTTGACATGATAAACAACTAATTTACAGCAAAAAAGTACCTAACAACACGTCAAAATTACGTACGATACCTGTGTAGGGTAAATTTGTTTTACTTGTTTATGTGAAACTCCAAGTTGGTAAAAATAAAATGATTTATGGGATGGTACAATTGTTATGAAACTTATTATTATTATTCCTATTCGAACTGTTATTTTTGACCGTTGAAGAAAAACATCAGCTGATCTGAATAAATTTAAAGGCTGGGTCTGGTGTAATTTTATATGATCAAGTTCAATATTAAGTGGAAACACAGTTGTAAAGTGAAAAGGGCTTTCTTTGTCAAACTTTTAATGATGGGTTACATGAACTAATTAAGGGGTTTCATGGAATTACATGAAATTAATTAGTAACTGGTTCTTCACTCAAAATTGACGTAGACAGGCCATGTCAACTAGCGAGGGAAGTTCTTATTGTTTATTTACTTACAAATTTGTAATAAAAAAAGACATTTTAAGGACAGCTAATGTTCATGCTCAATATTTTTAACAATTTTATTTCTATAGAAAATTAAGTTGTATACAACCAATGAATCAAATACAGCACACTAATTTAAAATAGATTCATTAGTTAAATATAGTTTTCGATTTGATTGTATTATAAATTATCTAGATTCATTACATGGCACCGAAAGATGTTTAATTAAATGAGATGTCAAATCAACAATCTGATACTTGACCTTGTAAACATAGACGTTACAAATATTACCAAGAGTATAGTAAACATATAAAAACAAACTAGCAATGATGACACAAGATACCTAATTCCTCATCGATCCTGGTAATTGGTATCTTTTGTTGGAATGAGACATGCAATCATTCCCGTCGAAAACTAATCAAATGTCGCTGACACTGGCAGATCAATCATTCTGGATCAAAATATGGATTTAAATTTTTAGTATATTTATTTTTTTAATGTGCAATAATTAATTGTATTGTATTTATTTATAATTTTATTGTTGCCATCTTGAAATAGAAAAAAATATGGATTTGTCAGTGTAAACACTTTAAACAGGAAGTACATTTCAATAATTCTTTAAAGGTTTTTATAGCAAATTCATTAATTTGATAATAATAACGCATCCTATGACATTTAAAAGCATCTTTCGTTCAATGAAAAGGCCTTAGTAAATTAAACATCTGTACTGTCGGACACAAGCACAATAATGACAGGCTGACATGTAAACTTCTCATTAAAGGAGTACGACGATAACCTCGCTACTTTACAACAATGGTTGGCATCCTCCTGTTTATATTTTACTGTAGCTTAAAACCACAGCTTAGTATAGCATAATATTTAATTGCTTTAATTATTTGTAGAACATGAAAATGAAATTAATTGTGTTTTGATGGTTATTTTAATTGCTGTGACTTGTAGACCAAACGTAAGGAGGTTATGTTTGGATTGACTCTAGGGGATTACCTGAGCCTAGGGTTTTCAGGATAGCTGTTGTCAGTAATAAAGATAAATAAATAAGTAAATAAAAAAGTAAGTAAATCCAATATAAATAAATAAATAAGCTAAGTAAAGAAGTAAAAGTCAAAAGTAAAGGCTCTGCTACAATAAATTATTATTATTTATTTGTTGTTGGAATGTTAGCAGTTAGTGTTTCTTATCTTTATATTTGTTATTTATTAATGTTTATTTTTGTCATCTATTTATTACCATATATGTTAGTTGTTATTTATTTACTTTTGTAGATTGTTGATATTTTCCAATTTTAATGTTTGTTGCCTATAGTATATTGATTTGTTTCAATTTTTTGATTAAAAGTAGAACATCAATTAATATTTATGATATATTATATTAGTCATAAATTAGATATTGTTTCAAGTATTTATTATTTTCAAATTATAGCCTTCATGCATGTCTGAAGTGTTTTTCTTTTATTTATAATATTTATTATTAGTATATTTGTAGTAGGTTGTGTATTTTAAGAATGATAATGGACTTCGACTCTGCCCAAAAGTTATACATTGTTTTACATGTTTGACTGCCCTAATGTTATTGGGTTTATAACACGTTTTGTGACAAGAAAATATAATAAATAAAAATGACCTGCTCAATTATTGTGCTAAGATCCATGAACTACAGCTTGAGAATTTAATACAGTAATAGAACTACTCGTAGACCGTGTGGCACAACTAGGCCTGTTTTACTACAGTAATAGAACTACTCGTAGACCGCGTGGCACAACTAGGCCTGTTTTACTACAGTAATAGAACTACTCGTAGACCGCGTGGCACAACTAGGCCTGTTTTACTACAGTAATAGAACTACTCGTAGACCGCGTGGCACAACTAGGCCTGTTTTACTACAGTAATAGAACTACTCGTAGACCGCGTGGCACAACTAGGCCTGTTTTACTACAGTAATAGAACTACTCGTAGACCGCGTGGCACAACTAGGCCTGTTTTACTACAGTAATAGAACTACTCGTAGACCGCGTGGCACAACTAGGCCTGTTTTACTACAGTAATAGAACTACTCGTAGACCGCGTGGCACAACTAGGCCTGTTTTACTACAGTAATAGAACTACTCGTAGACCGCGTGGCACAACTGGGCCTGTTTTACTACAGTAATAGAACTACTCGTAGACCGCGTGGCACAACTAGGCCTGTTTTACTACAGTAATAGAACTACTCGTAGACCGCGTGGCACAACTAGGCCTGTTTTACTACAGTAATAGAACTACTCGTAGACCGCGTGGCACAACTAGGCCTGTTTTACTACAGTAATAGAACTACTCGTAGACCGCGTGGCACAACTGGGCCTGTTTTACTACAGTAATAGAACTACTCGTAGACCGCATGGCACAACTAGGCCTGTTTTACTACAGTAATAGAACTACTCGTAGACCGCGTGGCACAACTGGGCCTGTTTTACTACAGTAATAGAACTACTCGTAGACCGCGTGGCACAACTGGGCCTGTTTTACTACAGTAATAGAACTACTCGTAGACCGCGTGGCACAACTAGGCCTGTTTTACTACAGTAATAGAACTACTCGTAGACCGCGTGGCACAACTGGGCCTGTTTTACTACAGTAATAGAACTACTCGTAGACCGCGTGGCACAACTAGGCCTGTTTTACTACAGTAATAGAACTACTCGTAGACCGCGTGGCACAACTAGGCCTGTTTTACTACAGTAATAGAACTACTCGTAGACCGCGTGGCACAACTAGGCCTGTTTTACTACAGTAATAGAACTACTCGTAGACCGCGTGGCACAACTGGGCCTGTTTTACTACAGTAATAGAACTACTCGCAGACCGCGTGGCACAACTAGGCCTGTTTTACTACAGTAATAGAACTACTCGTAGACCGCGTGGCACAACTAGGCCTGTTTTACTACAGTAATAGAACTACTCGTAGACCACGTGGCACAACTAGGCCTGTTTTACTACAGTAATAGAACTACTCGTAGACCGCGTGGCACAACTAGGCCTGTTTTACTACAGTAATAGAACTACTCGTAGACCGTGTGGCACAACTAGGCCTGTTTTACTACAGTAATAGAACTACTCGTAGACCGCGTGGCACAACTGGGCCTGTTTTACTACAGTAATAGAACTACTCGTCGACCGCGTGGCACAACTGGGCCTGTTTTACTACAGTAATAGAACTACTCGTAGACCGCGTGGCACAACTAGGCCTGTTTTACTACAGTAATAGAACTACTCGTAGACCGCGTGGCACAACTAGGCCTGTTTTACTACAGTAATAGAACTACTCGTAGACCGCGTGGCACAACTGGGCCTGTTTTACTACAGTAATAGAACTACTCGCAGACCGCGTGGCACAACTAGGCCTGTTTTACTACAGTAATAGAACTACTCGTAGACCGCGTGGCACAACTAGGCCTGTTTTACTACAGTAATAGAACTACTCGTAGACCGTGTGGCACAACTAGGCCTGTTTTACTACAGTAATAGAACTACTCGTAGACCGCGTGGCACAACTGGGCCTGTTTTACTACAGTAATAGAACTACTCGTAGACCGCGTGGCACAACTGGGCCTGTTTTACTACAGTAATAGAACTACTCGTAGACCGCGTGGCACAACTAGGCCTGTTTTACTACAGTAATAGAACTACTCGTAGACCGCGTGGCACAACTAGGCCTGTTTTACTACAGTAATAGAACTACTCGTAGACCGTGTGGCACAACTAGGCCTGTTTTACTACAGTAATAGAACTACTCGTAGACCGCGTGGCACAACTAGGCCTGTTTTACTACAGTAATAGAACTACTCGTAGACCGTGTGGCACAACTAGGCCTGTTTTACCTGACTACGTTACAGCTGATGAGTCCAATGCCTTTTTTAACTCAGTAGATGAAATATTGTTTAACCCTTAAGGGGAGCACTGCACGAAAAAAATATTTTTTGTGAAAAAAAATTTTTTTCTTGCATTATATAGTCCATAATCTCCTCTTTAAAATGATATATAATACATGGCCAACAACATTTTGCAAACGCACTTTTTTTTTATATAAGTGAACATGGTTCCAAGATTTTACGTCCGAAAATCCAGCCATCACGCGAAGTCTAAAAATGAGTTTGATTCTGTCTGGATTAATTCATTTGTTATAGTAATACAGTACTATCCTTGAACATGTATTTTGTTCCTCTTTTTAGGTATCTTTTTTCCTGTACAAATGCCAGATGAGGTTTCTGCTTCTTGTTTACAATATTTACTTTTTACGCTTTTAGTGTTCTTATGATTGTGGTTATATTTACATTGAGTGTCAGTGTTACCAAGTAGACTTTTATTAGCAGTCTGTAATTTAGTATTATTATATAAATAACGTGTTATTGTGTAAAATGCCTCGTAGTACTTCTAAAGTTTTCAAGAAACGAAAGTTTCACGGCAATCAAAGTACAGCTTTAGGTAGAAAAGAACAAACTCCCACTCCATCTAGGCCTAGGCCTACATCTTCATCATTTAAAAAGCTTTGTGAAAATAAAGACAGCATAAAAACCTGCTTAAAAGAAGGCTTGAGGATAAATTTGAGGATGAAGAGGGAGAAGAACCATCATATGGACCAGGATTATACTAACAATTCATGTCAAAGGTAGGTTAATAAAATCTGTTTGGTTATAAACTCCTTGTGCTATTCTCTTTTAGGTTTTCCGAAAACTTGTATTTTTCACACTTTATGTTCCTTTTCTCAGTAATCCTTTGAGATATCATCACCAAAATTTTACTGCTTGTGTATCACACTTATCCTCACAGCTGGAACCGATAATTTATAAAAAAATATTAATTTGACTATGTAATATAAAATAAAAATCATCATAAAAAATATTTTTCTGTTGACAAAATTTATAAAATTTACAAAAATATGAAAAAATGTTAATTTTTAAAAGGTTTTTGGTTCAGTATAAAGGGGAAGTCTTGTACTTTTAGATAAAAAAAACAGAAACAAGTTATCTCATATAGCTCCTGAGAAAAAGGAAAATATGTTAACATGGTAAATGATAGGGCGCAGTGCTCCCCTTAAAATCAATTATATAACCTACCTGGATCCAGTAATATAAAAACCATGGTAGATTTAAATAGAGCTTAGAATATCAAGATAGTAAATAGACAAATTTTATCTGTTAATAAGAATGTACCTAACCTGATAAAATTTCTCATTCATATTTTAGCTGATCTCCTGAATTTTTTATTTAATGTAGTCGAGATGTGGGAGTATTTTATGAAGGAAAATTAGTAGAACAGTCCCTATTCTCAAGATAGGTTCGTATTCTGGGCTGTCTAGTTATAGACCTATATCTATAATACCTGTATTTGTTAAAACTTTTGAAACAGTATTATTTTATCATCTGCATATCCTGTTTCACATTCTCTCCTCCTACCAGCTCAGTAGGGGAGGTTTAACGTTTCAGTGCTGGAATAGATAGTTGAAGACACACTGACGATGTGTTCTTCAGAATGTTAATTTCATTTTCAAAGAGTAAGTGAAGTCTAAGACTAACATAGTTTTTAGTTAACTTTTCATGTTTTCAACATAAATTTTCAATTTTGAAATGTTTACTTCTAAATTTACGATTTTCTACTTTCCTCACAGTTCTCGAAGTGATATGACTGGCCCCGTTTGATTGATAGTTTCTGAAAAGTTTTTAGAATCCTTGTTAAAAACAATAAGCCAGTTTTCTTGTAAACGACCGTTAGCGCTACTCGTTCTGCTAATACGAGCAGAGAGCTGTTCTTTACAGAACTGCCCATATCAAAATGTATAAGTAAGAAATAAAAGTCACTCCAATTCTGCTCCTGCGAATAGAGCTATTAGGGCATTATCGTTCCTTGTGCTCTTTATTTAAAAAAAAGAACAAACAAATTAACTGTGCTGAATTTTAATATTTTACACATTAACCACACCATTGTTTAATTAACCAGAAGCTTTATTTATCAGGAAAATAAATAGATTAAACGATTGTAATATATTTTACTTATAAATGTACGGTACAAATACACTGCTCAACACTCGAAGTAGAACACTTACATTCCTAGTGATTACATTCATAGTCCGCTTGGTCTGTGGCATCTTTTACATTCCTAAAGTGTTCCTATTTAAGTAAGTGAATAAGTTGTGCAAGGAACTTTATTGAAAATACCATTTAAAAACAAATAAACCACTATTTCATAATATTAAAAATTATCCTAAAACCTTTAAGAAAAGAAGAGAATATTTACTGTCATTTATCCTGGTATTTTTCACTAGTGAGTGGGGCCTCCTCTTTTCCTTATTACTTATTGGCATACTGTTTATATGGTCAAAACCTGCTTCTCGTGTAATGCGATCCCCTCCCTCGATAACGGCCTGTTGGAGCTCTTCAAATGTGTCAGGAGTTTGCTCTAATCTACCTCTTCAGACGATCCCAAAGGTTTTCTATTGGGTTCAGGTCTGGTGACTGAGCAGGCCAAATCAGGTGTATTACATGTTCCCTGAAAAAATCGTTAACTGCCCTCGAGCGATGAGGAAGAGTATTGTCATCAGCGTATGTGAACTCTTGTCCGATTCTGGAGCTAATGGCAACACAGAAATTCCACTCCAAATGGAAATTGATCCGCCTCCATAGGCTACCTCATAGGTCACATTAGCATCATCATAGCGCTCACCTGGGCGTCTCCACATTCTATCATGACCATCTGAACTGTGCTAACGTATTCGGCTTTCATAAGCAAACACACAGTTGTTCCACTGGTCAGGGGTTCAGTGTGCATGTTCATTGCAGCCGCCTTTGCCTATGATTTTGAGTTAGTCTAGGAAACTTCTTAGGGAACCTGGATTTTAAGTTACGTTAACGAAGTTTCCTACGTACAGTCTGCGTTGAAATCAATGTACCTGTCGCATATCTAGTTCTGCTTGAGGGATCCTGGCTGTAACATTTCGCCTCCTACCAGCTTGAATTACCATAAAGCGGTCCTCTGCTGCTGAAGTATGTTGTCCACTCCCTCCTCCATCCCAGTGTCACACTAACACTAACATTGGAGTGGTTATCAACTGAACGCATGTTTAGTGTTTAGCATGCCAATGGCTGGGTTAAGAGACTCGTAAGTCAAGCGATTCATATTGAACAAATACACTGGCATAAACTGGCCTGTAAATTACAAGGATACTGACAGAATACTTGTATTCTTATCTTTAAGATAAGAAATGGACAAGAACAGGCCAATGTCCAAGCTCTTACTTTGGAACATCCTGAAATGTCTAAAGATATGGTTTTATCTATGCTTCTTTGTTCATCCACTTAAACAAATAAACTTCACCTAAACACTTACTGGTACTAAGGATAACAAAAATGTGTACGTTTTTTAAGTATTTCTTTATGTTCGTTGAAATATCTTTGTGTTCCACTTTGAGTGTTGAGCAGTTTATATAATACATACAGAAATCCAATGTACTATTTCAATTTAACCATTATTGCCGAATCCCAAAACGTCCATACTCACGTTAAATCCAACCAACTCAGGAAGCTCCTTAACCAAAACAATCAGACTAATTATATTATTTTTGTTTTCTTCATAACAAAATATTATTTGCAACCCAATTTTCAGTATGAAAAATCCTCATTGTACATACGTAATTGTTTATATTAACACTTTTTTTAAATATTCAATCAGGTAGGCTATATGTATGCGTGTGTGTATTTACACACATAAATATGCACACAAAACAATATGTTAAATGAATGTATTTGTTTCAAATTTCTATAATTCTTTGTAAACATTATTTAAAAAATCACTGTAAATGACCGAGAGAAATTTAGGCAGAGCAATTCGATCAGATAACGTTAGCGGCGCTCCTGGCGGTAAAAAGTGGCACTCCTTAATTAACAAGAAAGTTATCACAGGTGGCGCGGAGAGAGGTGACGATGCTCGTGTGCCAGCCTATGGTAGTCTGTTGGCTGTATTGTAGCTCTTATATTCCCCCGTCCTCTAGTCTAGACTTCCAACGAAGGGCAAATGACCCATAATATAGAACATACAACATGAAGACTCACAATGTAACTTATTTAAAGAAGTAACAGTATAAAATACCACACAAAATACTGAAAAGTACCAATTTTATTTTCAAATTTTTAAATGTAAAATTATGTTCAGATCTTTAATAAACTTACCAAATGCAAACAAATGGTTAATAATAAAACATGCCTATTTATTAATCACTTTGGTATTTAGTCAGTTTGTATGTAATGGCAGCCTGAAGCTTGAGTCTTGAGTGTGGAATTTGATAAGTAAGTTCACACTAAAACTGATGGAGAATGGATTGTTAGAATGGACTACTAAAATGGATTGTTAGAATGGATTACTAAAATGGATTGTTAGAATGGATTAATACAATGGATTGTTAGAATGGACTACTAAAATGGATTGTTAGAATGGATTACTAAAATGGATTGTTAGAAATTATGTAAGAAACTTTGCTTCCTTCTTCTGAGAGTAGTTTTTATCAACGGATATATTAACATGAGGAAAAATTAACTATTATACAAATTATTGAAATAAATATCTTAAACTTGTAACTGTAAAGGCTGTTGAATATTTTTCAGCAGAAAAATGATAAACACACAATGATATTGTTAAAAATACGTAATGGTAATATGTGATTAGATGGCCAATACTCACGTTCTATCTCGTGAACTAATAGATGGACATGAAAGATAGTTTTGTATCCAGATTTAAAAAAAAATGTATTCATTTTGTTATTAGTTTAAACAAATGATGGGTATTAGACATGTATTCATAGGAAAAGCAGAAGTATTAAATAGATTTGTTGCGAAAAATGCGATTATGTCAATCCAGACTCCTATAATTATTGCATAATAATTTATAATTCGAGCAAAATTGTAAAGGAGCTATAGCTGATTACAATTTATTCTACGGATTTACTGCTTTTTGGTAAACATTCCATAACTGGGTTATCACCTGTTTTAATTGAATTAAATTATTACTGGTGTTGTGGTTAAGTAGTAGAGACAACTAAATAGTCCTAATTTCATCACATCAATAAAGGCATTTTTTTCATATCATTATATATATATATTAATAAAGAACTTGCTAAAATACTAATTTAAGTATTGATTTAATTTATAAATTTGAAACAGTCGCTTATATTACAAAAATATTCACTAAGTATCATGTTGTTATCGATATGATTAAATTGTATGTGTTACAATCATGTTACGAAAAAATAATACTTATATAAATGTATATAAAGAGAAAACTACTAGTATTGCAATCTCGGAATAGAGAGATTTCAGATAATGCCACTAATACCACGTTGATGGAAAATAACATTGGAAATGGAAAGCCTCCGGGAGAGAAATATCAATATTGTTTCACCAGCCTCAGACCGTGTGTTACCTATGAAAGAGGTTTGTATCGCAACCTCAAATTAAACGAAGATCGAGTTCTATTTGTTCCAACGTTACGGAGTATGGTGCTCCTGACCATTTCTGTCAGTGTTAAATTCTAATACAATTTTACAGTACTTCTTCAATCCTTACAATTCACCAAAACGTCTAAAATGTTTTTCCCTCTGCTTTATAAGAAAAAATTATTCCTAATCAAACGAAGTGATAACATAACATTTCATCTAACTTTATTGTCATAAATAGCAGTGCCAAAAACAGGTATCAATTAATAAAAATATATGAAACAATACAACGAATACAGTTCAATTCCAGTTTCTTAAAAATTAAATTTTTCCATCCAATACCACTATATGTATATAGGAAGGTGGTTGGTCAATATCACTGTACGGGTATGGAAGGGCGGATAGGTCAGTACCACTGTCCGTGAATGGGAGAACGGGTGGATGGGTCAGTACCTCTGTACATGTATGGGAGGGCGGGTGGACCAATACCACTGTACGTGTATGGCAGGACGGATTGTTAGTACCACTGTACGTGTATGGCAGGACGGATGGTTAGCACCACTGTACGTGTATGGCAGGACGGGTGGGTCAATACCACTGTACGTGAATGGGAGAACGGGTGGGTGGGTCAGTACCTCTGTACATGTATGGGAGGGCGAGCGGGTCAATACCACTGTACGTGTATGGCAGGACGTATGGTTAGTACCACTGTACGTGTATAGCAGGACGTATGGTTAGTACCACTGTACATGTAAGGAGGATGGATGGTTAGTACCACTGTACGTGTATGGTAGGACGGATGGTTAGTTCCACTGTACGTGTATGGCAGGAGGATGGTGATTACCACTGTGCTTATATGGCAGGACGGATGGTTAGTACCACTGTACGTGTATGGCAGGACGGATGGTTAGTACCATTGTACGTGTTGGCAAGACGGATAGTTAGTACCACTGTACGTGTATGGCAGGACGGATGTTTAGTACCACAGTACGTGTATGGCAGGACGGATGGTTAATATCACTGGACGTGTATGGCAGGACGGATGGTTAGTACCACTGTACGTGTATGCCAGGAAGGTTGGTTAGTACCACTGTACGTGTATGGCAGGACGGATGGTTAATACCACTGTACGTGTATGGCAGGACGGATGGTCAGTACCACTGTACGTGTAAGGAGGACGGATGATGAACAGTACCACATTACGTGTAAGGAGAATGGATGGTCAGTATCACTGTACGTGTATGGGAGGTTGGAATGGTCAGTATCATTGTACGTGTATGGGAGGATGGATAGTCAGTACCACAGTACGAGTATGGGAGGGCGGGTGGGTCAGTACCATGTATGTGTATGGGAAGGCGGGTGTGTCAGTATCCCTGTACGTATATG
Source organism: Stictocephala bisonia (assembly GCA_035578905.1). Lineage (NCBI taxonomy): Eukaryota > Metazoa > Arthropoda > Insecta > Hemiptera > Membracidae > Stictocephala > Stictocephala bisonia. Next base: position 546,279 of record JAQJVL010000375.1, read on the forward strand.
GGAGGAAGGATGGTGAGTACCATTGTGCGTGTATGTGAGTACGGATGGTCAGTACGACCGTACGTGTAAGGAAGACGGAAGGTCAGTACCATTGTTCGTGTATGGGAGGACGGATGGTCAGTACCAGCGTACGTGTAAGGAAGACGGATGATCAGTACCACTGTGCGAGTATGGGAGGGCGGTTGGGTGAGTACCAATGTATGTGTATGGGAAGGCGGGTGGGTCAGTATCACTTTACGTATATGGGAGGACGGATGTTCAGTACCACTGTACGTGTACGAAGAATATATGTTCAGTATCACTGAACGTGTATGGGAGGGTGTGTGGGATAGTATCACTGTACGTGTATGGGAGGACGGATGGTCAGTACCACTGTACGTGTACGTAGGATAGATGTTTAGTATCACTGAACGTATATGGGAGGGCGTGTGGGTTAGCATCACTGTACATGTATGGAAGGACGTGTGGTCAGTCCCACTGTAGTGTAAGGAGGACGGAAGATGAACAGTACCTCAGTTCGTGTAAGGAGTACGTGATGGGAGGGTGGAATGGTCAGTATCATTGAATGTGTATGGGAGGACGGATGGTCAGTACCACTGTACGAGTATGGCAGGGCGGGTGGGTCAGTACCATGTATGTGTATGGGAGGGCGTGTTGGTTAGTATCAATCACTGTACGTGTATTGGAGGACGGATGGTCAGTACCTCTGTACGTGTATGGGAGTATTCAATACATCTTCATACTTATGATAATAAGTAAACAATGAAGCATATTGTCATTATTGTTCATTGTGATAAGAACTAAGTTTGATCGTACCGTCGAGGTACATATATCGAAGTATGTTATCTAGCTTAGTCTATCGTTAGTTTATTTGCTTAATGTTTGTATGTGTAAGTCACACTAATATTATTAGTATGTAGTTTCTATATAAAATAAAAATCACGAAAATGCTAATTTTTTACAATAATAACAATTTTACATATTTAACATAAATATATAGTTGCCTATTTATTTATTACAATTACATACCAGCAGATTACAAAAGTAAATTACATTCATTACATTTTATTCTTTATATGTCTTTGAAAGACATGTTTATTCCATATTCTAATTCTCTTGGAATAAACCTATCAATACGAGAGTAACAAGTGCTCGGTAGGAGACCAATTGTAGGACTTGCACAGCAATTGAGCCACGAGCCAATTAAGGGCATTGATGGCCGAGTCATTAGGTAATAAAGGCACATCGATCCAGGTTTTTTTTATAACAGTGGGAGTTGAAATAAAACTAGCTAGAATAGGTCTAAAAACACAATCAAGCAAGTACAATCATGTTTTTCTAAAGACTTTGGTTATATTTTAGGTATAATGATATATTAGATAATACGGATATATTAAATGCGTAAAATTAATGATAGCTTAATTGTATACCTTTATATTGGTCAAAGAACTGTTATAATCCAGAATTATTGATTAAATCATTATTACGTGTAGACCAACTTGTGCATTATTAGGCTGCGACCATCGATGAATACAGAGTAGTATATATCGATGTTTGCGACCCATCCGGGAATAGGAGTATGTCATTGCTCTTCGTTCCAGGAGTATGTCATTGCTCTTCGTTCCAGGAGTATGTCATTGCTCTTCGTTCCTAAAGAAATGTCCATGAATTAAATAACCAGGGAATCTTCTCATCATCTCATCAAAGTTATGCAGTAAATACACTGCCTAACGTTGACAAAACTAAGCATTTAAAAACAAATGTCAGCACTGATCGTCTAATTAAATAGATCGTAATAAACTGTTCTCTCTTTAAATTTTCCTTAACAGCTATATAATAAGATTCAAATGTGTTGGTATTTTAACATATACGTTAAAAAGTTGATTTTTTGTTTTTAATATTTTCTTTATAAGGTTGTAAATGAAGATTAGTTTTATGTACATCGACTTAGCCTTTATTAGAAGGTGTGACAAAACAATTTTGCTAAGTAAGTTTTATTAAAAGAGGAACCGCCGTTAAGCTTGTTTCACCACCCGACATAACCTCCCCAAGGCAATCTTTCTACAAAGAAAATGTACTCTCCACTTTTTACTACTCATCGTTTTAATTAAAGCGTTTAATTTTAATGTTGACATACTTGGCGATTGGAAAGTCAATTGTTTTGTGAAAAAAATGTTTTTGTTGAAATTGTGGTTTAATATATTTTTTAAACTGCTGATTTTCAGTCCCCCCCCCCCCCAAGAGACGTATCAAGGTAGATGGTTGGTTTATTTGTACATTCTAACATGAAAGTAATTCAAATATATATTAGTTTACAATAAATTTGCTAAGCAAGGATTGGGAGAGAGTGAGTGAAATTAATTAATTAATTAACAGTTGGAATGTAGATTATAGCATCCTGTCACATGTTACACAGTACTTAACACGTCATTAACGTATAATTCATTGTTATTTGTCTTTTTACTATAAACAACGTATAATAAAAAAAAAGGTAAACATTCTATACCTATGATAACAAGTGTTATCTGTAAAATCCTGGAATCCATCAGCAGATTACAGCAAAATGAAACTATCTATCTGTCAGTGCCTCCTACCGTCTATGAACAGCTCAAAACTAATCCACCCGGCACTGCTTCCCACCATCTATGAGCAACTCCAAACTATCTACCTAGCAGTGCCTCCAACCATCTATTAGCAGCTCCAAACTATCTACCTAGCAGTGCCTCCAACCATCTATGAGCAGCTCCAAACTATCTACCTAGCAGTGCCTCCTACCATCTATGAGCAACTCCAAACTATCTACCTAGCAGTGCCTCCTACCATCTATTAGCAGCTCCAAACTATCTACCTAGCAGTGCCTCCAACCATCTATGAGCAGCTCCAAACTATCTACCTAGCAGTGCCTCCTACCATCTATTAGCAGCTCCAAACTATCTACCTAGCAGTGCCTCCTACCATCTATGAGCAACTCCAAACTATCTACCTAGCAGTGCCTCCAACCATCTATGAGCAGCTCCAAACTATCTATCTAGCAGTGCCTCCTACCATCTATTAGCAGCTCCAAACTATCTACCTAGCAGTGCCTCCAACTATCTATGAGCAGCTCCAAACTATCTACCTAGCAGTGCATCCTACCATCTATTAGCAGCTCCAAACTATCTACCTAGCAGTGCCTCCTACCATCTATTAGCAGCTCCAAACTATCTACCTAGCAGTGCCTCCTACCATCTATTAGCAGCTCGAAACTATCTATCTAGCAGTGCCTCCTACCATCTATTAGCAGCTCCAAACTATCTGCCTGCCAGTGCCTCCAACTATCTATGAGCAGCTCCAAACTATCTACCTAGCAGTGCCTCCTACCATCTATTAGCAGCTCCAAACTATCTACCTAGCAGTGCATCCTACCATCTATTAGCAGCTCCAAACTATCTACCTAGCAGTGCCTCCTACCATCTATTAGCAGCTCCAAACTATCTACCTAGCAGTGCCTCCTACCATCTATTAGCAGCTCCAAACTATCTACCTAGCAGTGCCTCCTACCATCTATTAGCAGCTCCAAACTATCTACCTAGCAGTGCCTCCAACTATCTATGAGCAGCTCCAAACTATCTACCTAGCAGTGCCTCCTACCATCTATTAGCAGCTCCAAACTATCTACCTAGCAGTGCCTCCTACCATCTATTAGCAGCTCCAAACTATCTACCTAGCAGTGCCTCCTACCATCTATTAGCAGCTCCAAACTATCTACCTAGCAGTGCCTCCTACCATCTATTAGCAGCTCCAAACTATCTACCTAGCAGTGCCTCCAACCATCTATTAGCAGCTCCAAACTATCTACCTAGCAGTGCCTCCTACCATCTATGAGCAGCTCCAAACTATCTACCTAGCAGTGCCTCCTACCATCTATTAGCAGCTCCAAACTATCTACCTAGCAGTGCCTCCTACCATCTATTATAGTTCGAATAAAATAACTTTGGTACTGGCGGAACGCCCTCGCTCCACTGGACTGAAATGACAAAACTCTGAGCTTTAATTTGCTGTCAAACTTAAAATAAGTAAGCAATAATTTTCAAACTAATTGTATAGTGTCCACCAGTTTATATTCTTTAAGAAAAAAATATGCCGGAGATTTTTCTTGAGCTAAATTGCTTTTTATAGCGATATTTGTATTTAAAAACATGGTTTTATGAGTGAAATTGGGCGTGAGTCGTCTTCAACCTGTCACTGTAGCAAAAATAATAACAATAAAATAATTTCTTGTGGATGGATAACAGTTTGATTTATTGTGATTAGTTTGGTAAAAGTCTCATTTAATAATTCAAACAGGTTAATGAGAAATTAACTTTTTTGTAAAACCTTGCAAACTCGGAAACGAAAAACGCTAGACAACATTTATTACAGCAAACATTAACTGTGTTATTTATGTATAGTTAAAATAATACTGTGGTACTAATAAAACATGCGGAAAAATAATGAAGAGTTGATGAAAAGTAAACTCATAGTTCGTTTACATCGAGGCTGTGTCGGACGCGTAAGGTATACTCTGCTCAAGGGAAAGTGTAGACTGAATATTCAGTCCAAGCGTAAAACGAATTCCGATCGACGATATTTCCAGATAAGAAATGTTTCTCCAGTAAGAAATAAGGTAAGTTAGTTGACTTTTGACTTTGAGGTGTGTTCGTGTTCAGTTCTTTATCGATTTGACAGTGCTTAGTATAGTTTAATCACTAGTTTGTTTTTATTACAGTTATTTAGTTTTAGTGTTATAACACGTTTTTATTTATTTAGATGTGACAATAATGCTATAGGATTCAGTGTGTATATAATTATCAATGTTTATTGCAATTATAATATTTAGGCTCTTTGAAATTTTAGGAAGTGTTCTATTAGTAGTTGACAAGAAATGTTTGCAATGGAAGAGGCAAGAGCTGAGCCAGTGACTGTACATTGTGCGTGTGGTATCACTGCCACCTTGTTGACAATCGAGTTTTGAAAACTTCTGAATCTTTCTTCCTAATTCAAGAAAATTCTATTTAATACGAGAGTACGATTTTAGTGTCACTTAAATAACACAATTAATTTAGGTTTAAAGAAATTTTATCTAGCGTTTGTCATTATAGAATTTACAAAGGTTTACAAAAAAATTAATTTCTCATTAACCTGTTTGAATTATTAAATGAGACTTATACCAAACTAATCACAATGAATCAAACTGTCATCCATCCACAAGAAATTATTTTATTATTATTACTCTCGCTACAGTAACAGGTTAAAGACGACTCACGCGCAATTTCACTCATAAAACCATGTTCTTAAACACAAATATCACAATAAAAAAGCAAATTAGTTTAAGCAAAATATCCAGCATACTTTTTTCTTAAATGGTATAACATGGTGGACACTATACAAGTAGTTTGAAAATTATTGCTTACTTATTTTAAGTTTGACAGCAAATTAAAGCTCAGAGTTTTGTTATTACAGACCAGTGGTGAGTGGCCGTTCCGCCAGTACCAAAGTTATTTTATTCGGACTATAGCAGCTCCAAACTATCTACCTGCCAGTGCCTCCAACCATCTATGAGCAGCTCCAAACTATCTACCTGCCAGTGCCTTCAACCATCTATTAGCAGCTCCAAACTATCTGCCTGCCAGTGCCTCCAACCCCATCTATTAGCAGCTCCAAACTATCTACCTGCCAGTGCCTCCAACCATCTATTAGCAGCTCCAAACTATCTACCTGCCAGTGCCTTCAACCATCTATTAGCAGCTCCAAACTATCTACCTGCCAGTGCCTCCAACCATCTATTAGCAGCTCCAAACTATCTACCTGCCAGTGCCTTCAACCATCTATTAGCAGCTCCAAACTATCTACCTGTCAGTGCCTCCAATCATCTATTAGCAGCTCCAAACTATCTACCTGCCAGTGCCTTCAACCATCTATTAGCAGCTCCAAACTATCTGCCTGCCAGTGCCTCCAACCCCATCTATTAGCAGCTCCAAACTATCTACCTGCCAGTGCCTCCAACCATCTATTAGCAGTTCCAAACTATCTACCTGCCAGTGTCTCCTACCATCTATTAGCAGCTCCAAACTATCTACCTGCCAGTGCCTCCAACCATCTATGAGCAGCTCCAAACTATCTACCTGCCAGTGCCTCCAACCATCTATGAGCAGCTCCAAACTATCTACCTGCCAGTGCCTCCAACCATCTATGAGCAGCTCCAAACTATCTACCTGCCTGTGCCTTCAACCATCTATTAGCAGCTCCAAACTATCTACCTGCCAGTGCCTCCAACCATCTATGAGCAGCTCCAAACTATCTACCTGCCAGTGCCTCCAACCATCTATGAGCAGCTCCAAACTATCTGCCTGCCAGTGCCTCCAACCCATCTATTAGCAGCTCCAAACTATCTACCTGCCAGTGCCTCCAACCATCTATTAGCAGCTCCAAACTATCTACCTGCCAGTGCCTCCTACCATCTATTAGCAGCTCCAAACTATCTACCTGCCAGTGTCTCCAACCATCTATTAGAAGCTCCAAAATATCTACCTGGCAGTACCTCCTACCATCTATTAGCAGCTCCAAACTATCTACCTAGTAGTACCTCCTACCATCTATTAGCAGCTCCAAACTATCTACCTGGTAGTGCCTCCTACCATCTATTAGCAGCTCCAAACTATCTACCTGGTAGTGTCTCCAACCATCTATAAGCAGCTCCAAACTATCTACCTGGTAGTGCCTCCTACCATCTATTAGCAGCTCCAAACTATCTACCTGGTAGTGTCTCCAACCATCTATAAGCAGCTCCAAACTATCTACCTGCCAGTGCCTCCAACCATCTATTAGCAGTTCCAAACTATCTACCTGCCAGTGTCTCCTACCATCTATTAGCAGCTCCAAACTATCTACCTGCCAGTGCCTCCAACCATCTATTAGAAGCTCCAAAATATCTACCTGGCAGTACCTCCTACCATCTATTAGCAGCTCCAAACTATCTACCTAGTAGTACCTCCTACCATCTATTAGCAGCTCCAAACTATCTACCTGGTAGTGCCTCCTACCATCTATTAGCAGCTCCAAACTATCTACCTGGTAGTGTCTCCAACCATCTATAAGCAGCTCCAAACTATCTACCTGGTAGTGCCTACTACCATCTATGAGCAGCTCCAAACCATCTACCCGGTAGTGCCTCCAACCATCTACTAGCAGCTCCAAACTATCTACCTGGTAGTGCCTCCAACCATCTATGAGCAGCTCCAAACTATCTACCTGGTAGTGCCTCCTACCATCTATTAGCAGCTCCAAACTATCTACCTGGCAGTGCCTCCCAACATCTATTAGCAGCTCCAAACTATCTACCTGCCAGTGCCTCCAACCATCTATGAGCAGCTCCAAACTATCTACCTGCCAGTGCCTCCAACCATCTATGAGCAGCTCCAAACTATCTACCTGGTAGTGCCTCCTACCATCTATTAGCAGCTCCAAACTATCTACCTGGCAGTGCCTCCAACCATCTATGAGCAGCTCCAAACTATCTACCTGTTAGTGCCTCCAACCATCTATGAGCAGCTCCAAACTATCTACCTGGCAGTGCCTCCAACCATCTATGAGCAGCTCCAAACTATCTACCTGCCAGTGCCTCCAACCATCTATGAGCAGCTCCAAACTATCTACCTGCCAGTGCCTCCAACCATCTATGAGCAGCTCCAAACTATCTACCTAGCAGTGCCTCCAACCATCTATGAGCAGCTCCAAACTATCTACCTGGTAGTGCCTCCTACCATCTATGAGCAGCTCCAAACTATCTACCTGGCAGTGCCTCCAACCATCTATGAACAGCTCCAAACTATCTACCTGCCAGTGCCTCCAACCATCTATGAGCAGCTCCAAACTATCTACCTGCTAGTGCCTCCAACCATCTATGAGCAGCTCCAAACTATCTACCTAGCAGTGCCTCCAACCATCTATGAGCAGCTCCAAACTACCTGGCAGTTTTTCCCACCATTTATGAGCAGCTCCAAACCATCTACCTGGCAGTGCCTCCCAACATCTATGAGCAGCTGCAAACTATCTACCTGGCAGTGCCTCCCACCATCTATGAGCAACTCTAACTATGTACCTGGTAGTGCCTCCCACCATCTATGAGCAGCTCTAAACTACCAAGCATATTAACTTATTTATGCTTTATTATGTAGTACCAGAAGACCGTGCTTCGCTCAGTTGAATTTTGCAAACTCAAGAGGTAGCATCCATATTACCCAGAGGTTCTTGAGGATCAAACGAGTTGTTGCTCGCCCATGTATTTTATTATTAAAATTTGGTTTCGGTGGTCTTCCGCGTTTACATTTAGCTCCTTTTTGGAACTCAGCCCGTGGTACGTAGGGGACCTCGGGCTACGGCCTCGCCAAGACGGTTCTGCAACATGCCTCTTTGTGGAACTCGGCCTACGGCCTCATTAAGGCAATCTGCTACGGTCCTACGGTCCTATTTCTGGCATGTCGCCTCGTGAGGAAGATCGGCCTACGGCCTACGGCATCGTACGGATTTCTAAACAGTATGACCATGAATTTGGGTTTTGGGGGTATTGAAGCCCATAAACATAGTCTTTTCTAAACTCGAATGGCATATTGGTAATTAAGAGAAGAATACCTTTAGTTTGGTACCTCACTTAGGTGTATTAGTCTAACATTACCCAATGTTGGGTTTTTGAGTATATTTTATTTGGGAGGCGACAGAGCCCTTAAATGTTGTCTCTTTCGAAATGTAGTGGTATAGTGTGATGTAGCAGATAAATACTTGTAGTTCGGTTAGCAACTTTCTGACAGAAGTTGATAACACTGGACGTTTAGGAGCCTTTGGTATTCCCAGAGGTTTTCCCAGAGTTGAGACCGATGCCAATAGATTTATTGTGGTCAATCCCCCCCCCCCCATAAATTAAAAATCTTTGGAGCAAAAAAATATCATCCAGACGCTGATTGTTTTACATAATAAGATAGTAAACAGAGAATTCAATGATTAATTATGAAATTAAATACAAACAGAATATAAACACATTAATTAATAAGGAGTAAAAAGAATAACAGTGATAGTGAAAAAATCAATCTGATAAAGTATATAAGACGTAACCATATACAAACTTCAAAAAGTAATAAAATATTAAATTCCTCCACTAATGGACAAGTAAGTAAACAAAACACACGTGTTAAAGAATAAATTGTTAAATAATCCCCACATGGGCAGAAATCAGAATTTTCCCCAGGGTTGAGACCGGTGCCAATCGATTTCTCTTGATCGAAAACCCCCAAAAAATGTAAAAATAAAAATTCCTTGAAACAAAAAATGTTCGTCCGAACGTGGTTTTTTTAGATACAGTAATTAGATTTAAAAAATCTGTTTTATCCCGATCCCGAACACTAGACCACTTATACTAAGAAATATGCTATTGCGAAACCATTCAACTAATTATGTTATACAATTAAATCTTCCTCGGTGTCCATAGACCGTCTCTATACCACCAGCTGAAATTTATAATATTTAACTAGGGCTAACCCTTGCACGCATCACGTGCCAAACCCGTCAATTGCTAAACTCGTGAAGGAAGCTCATCCTTCGGCCTCGCCTGGAGACTGCATTTAGCTCCTTTGTAGAACTCGGGCCTATGGCCTCGCGGTGGAAAGTTCGGCCTGCGGCCTCACCAAGACACTCTGCTACAGTCCCATTTTTGGGTCTTGGCAGGTCGCCTCGTGAAGGAGTCGGCCTACGGATTCTTAACCAATTTGACAGTGAATTTTGGTTTTAGGGACAGTAGATCTCATAAACATGGTCTTTTCTAAAATCTGGTGGTATATTAGTAACTAAGAGAAGAATACCTTTAATTTGATACCCCAATTGGGTGTATTAGTTTAACAATACCCAATTTTGAGGTTTGGAGCATTTATTTTTTATTTGGGGGGCATAGCCATTAAACGTTCTCTTCCAAAAAACAATGATATAATGTGATTTGGGATATAAATACCTATAGTTTGATACCCCACTAGGGCGGTTTATATTAATATTACCCTTTTTTTGTTTTCGGAATTTGTTTTTCGTTTTGGGGGCCTCTTATTAATTGCCCTTTCCGAATTATGATGGTATATTTGGATTCAAGAGAAAAGTAGCTTTAGTTTGATAACTCACTTGAGTAGATAATATTAATATTCAAACATTGTACTTTTTAAATTTCATTTTTGGGCCCCCGATACCCCAAATTTTTAAGTTTTTAGGCTGAAATTTGTGAATAAGGTGCGCGTTTGTATCGTGTGTAGAACTCTCAAGTTTTAAAACTTATTCTCGAGATTTTCCTCAAGTTAGGTCAGAAATACTACTGGTTTTGTTATTTCCCCATAAGCAATACGTTGGGGCAGTTTTAGGGGTAAAAAAGGCTGCCATTTCGGAACTATGAAGAATTTTTCAAAAAACCTTCTTATTGCACGCTTACAAAATAGGACCAATCATTCTACAACATTTCCTCGGAGGTTTAGTGGTTTTTGAGAAACAGTGATCAGTGAGACAGTGGTATTTGGCTTTTATACAGTATATATAGATGTGCTGATTATGAGTGTTACAGTTAACACCCTGTATTAATTACTGTTATGGCATATTTAATGTTTTATATGGCATAAAAATGATAAACTGTTCATTGTTTCAGAATTTCTTTGGCTTTCAGAAGTTAGATAGTGCCAGCACTCCATTGTGAAATAAAGATATTTTTATCTTCGATTCGAGTCTAAGACTGGAAGTCCTCCTTCTCCCTACCTTCTTTATAATTAACTTGAGGGAATTATATGCATGTAAGAAATCCCACAACTATTTCGGTTATGTTTGTGGTGTGTGGATTTTTTTACAATTAATACGCCAATCATTAAGATTTGTGTAAATATGATCAAAACGAGTGTTAGTAAATAAGTATATGTTACTGTGATCGAATAATCCTCAGTAAGGGCATTTTATTGATACTCCAATAAGTAGTGCAACGTATATTATAATAACTCAAAAAATATCAAGGAGTACAGTAATAAAATAAAATAAATATTTGTCAACAAGATTGAGTTTATCGTGAAAAATAAATAAAATTTAACAAATTAACAAGACAAAATACTGTATATTATACGACAGCAAATTATGAAAACAAATCATTTGAATAATTTAAATATATTTTTAGCAAAAATAACTATTAAAAATTAAAATTAAATAATAATATTGAATTGATTAATTACTAGTGTGAATTAACTCCAATCAAAGCAATTAAAATTAAATGTTCCTGACATAATAACACATTTGATTTTGTATAATTACCACGTGTGCGTTTAATTTGGGGACATATTTAATTAGATTTGAAGCGATGATATATACCAAATCCAATAAAATATACGAGGGGAAAATTAACTAATAAACTTCAGTTTATTCTCTGATTGAGGTCATGATTCTGGTTTGAAGGCTGATATTTATAAAATAGGAATCCGTGTTAAAAATTTTAATGTGCATATAATACAAATGTTTCGAGTCATCATTCATCCTCAAGACAACTACAAGTTACCGATATAGACCACAAGTTCCGAGTAATCATTCATGCTCAAAACAACTACAAGTATCGATAGAGACCGCAAGTTCCGAGTTCATCCTTAAGACAGCAACAAGTTATCGACATAAAACATAAGCTTGAGTCATCATTCATCCTTAAGACAGCAACAAGTTATCGATGTAGAGCACAAGCTCGAGTTATCATTCATCCTCAAGACATCTACATGTTATCGACAAAGACCACAAGTTACTTTGCAACTCTAACAGTATTACAAAGAATTCGACACATAGGCAGAGTCAATAATCAGATATCTTAAACAGTTCTAACTTTATCATATTGACCAACTTATATTTACTCTCCACTGAATAATTAATCGTTTTAAGAAGCGTATTCCTTTCAAGCAATGACAGAGTTTCATATAGGCTACTTGTTTTTGGCTTTAAGATACCTTATATTAGTGGTCCTTCTGTACTATTATTTTCAAACTTTTTCTGTAGCAACTCATTGTTTCTTGGAAGATAGACTTATATAGCCGCTGATAACGATATCCACATTGAATTCAATTAAACAGGAAACCAATGATTTATATAGGATACTAATACTTCCTACTAGAGTTAAATCCTCTTGTTTTAAAAACTCAGTGACGGATTATCAAGTTTATTTATCCTTAAGGAGTGCATGTTAATGCCAAAAGGGAACGTAACGAGTGACGCTTATAGAAAAAAATATATGGTCTATTTATAACCATTAAACTAAAAATGTTTAGATTAATATTGAAAACAGGTATATCCAATACAGTTTTTTTTCCAAATTTCAGCAACAAACCTGGAGAAGAAATGGATGGTTTGAAGAGAGAAGAAATGGAGAGAAATGGTTTCTTACAAGAAATGGAGTTGCTAATGAGATAAACAATTCAGTTATTTAGATGGTTTATCACACCATAAGACAGTTACAATAAACAACACATCAGATGTCAGCTCCACTTGGACTTTGAGGAATAGAGTTGCTGTCAAGATGGACAATTCAGTTGTTTCGGAGGATTGTCACGCAATATGACAAGTACAATATCCCTTCAGCGTTAGCTGCACTTATTCAGTGAAAATAAAGGCTTTACATGTCTTTAGTTTCGAATTTTATTATAAGTGGTTTAAAATTAATAAATTTGAAAGCCAATTGATCAGGAATTGAAAACCCAGAAGCCGTACATCTTACCTGACGGTTAATCTACAGCCCGTTTTATCTACTTTAAAAATGAGTTTAGAATTTATTAATTATTTTAATCAGGATTGGAACTATTTTATAATCTAATATATCTAAGCTTACCTATTCATAATGAACGGGAAAGATGAATCAGCTGTTTCAGCGGTGTATCATGTTATATGACAAGTACAATACCTACTCACCGGCAGCTAAGCTTATTCTTTGATAAATGAGGTTGTTGTTGAGGAAGATGATTCAGCTGGTTCAGCACTGTGTCATATAACAAGTACAATATCCTCTCATCGCCTGCTAAACTTATACTATAATAAGTGTAGTTGTTATCGAGAAATATGATGCAGCTTTTTCAGCACTGTGTTATGTCATATGAAAAGTATAATATCCTCTCACCGCCAGCCACACCTATACTATAATAAATGGAGTTGTTGTCTAGAAAGAATATTCAGCTGGTCAGCACTATGTTATGTCATATGACATGTATAATATCCTCTCACCGCCAGCTACTTATATTTAAATGGAGTTGTTGAGAAAGACAATGCAGCTATTTTATTGATTGGTAACGCCATGTGACAGGTACAACATCCGCTAACACATATAGGTGTCCACTCTACACTTTTACTTAAAGAAATCTAGTGTTGTTGAGGAATACAACTCTGCTCTTTTAGAGGTGTGTGTTTGTACAATACTTGCTCAAAGTGAGCAAAACATGGTGACTTTTCCATATTAATAGCTGAGATCCTATGTGTATATTGATGAAATATTAACTGCGGAAGTACGAGTACAAATTACGTGTATACGAGCATATTTGGAATATGTTTAATTAAAATAAAATATCACACTTGAAACACAATTCTAAGAAAACACAGTCTTAAAATTGGTGTAGGCTACTTACAAAAGGACATCAAAACTGTAGATATTTACGTCATCTTGGCTTTACATTTTACCAATTTTAAATTTCGTGTTAATTCAAAATTCAAGTACACCCAACAACAAGACTGTCTGTTCAGGCTACTTAAACTACTGGTTCCCATTGGTATCATATTCGAGTAGGTTACGTAAAAATACCAGCTCCAGCATATAATCAGCTTACTGATAATTCATTTGACAATAAAACTAAGCTATGGCCTGTAAAGTCTCCAACTGTAAGCAGAATATATGGGATAGCGTGATAACATGGTTCAGGGTTGTACAAGTAACGTTAAACACAACACCTTTAAGGAAACTTGACTACACAAACACTTTACTTTGAAGCCTCTCCACGCGGAAAGCTACATCTGCTCGGTGTTATAGGTCGGTCACACTGCAAATTAATTTTGTTCAGTAAATTAAAGTATTCTCGTGACATTATTTTTAAGTGTTATTTGTTTGTAAAACTATGAAATTGAGTGGGTAACTAAAAGAAACCACAATGCTGAGATTTAATTGATAAAAGTGCTGTTTTAAGCTACAAGTTCTAGCGTATTTTCACTAAACCTTTTCAAATGAACAACATCCAACACTAACTAGCCCCTTCACTTCTGCAGTACACATCCTATTTATATTTTTAAATTATATGGAGGAAATGTTAAATAAGAAGGAATAAATCTAGGTGCTTATATGACTGTACTAATGATAACATTCCTAGTTTCAATGGTTCAATTACATGTAAGTAATTGATTCATAGTACATCAATTTACTATACGGTAAATACGAGAATCGTATAGTATATACAAGAGCATAATATATCGTAGTTAATACACAAGAGAAAATATGAATTTATGGCCAACTGTATTACCTTTGTTTTAGACCTTCAAATAAAAATAAGATTTGCCACAAACAGTGCATAAATCAGTTATTGGCTTATGAGCCAGCGTCGAAGACGTTGCTTCCGTCCAGCATGGGTGGTATGACCATTTGATAACATGGAGAACGATCTATCAAAAATCCAACCATTGGTTAGTCCAATGCCTTGGATTGTAGTGCTGGGTTCAAGTTTGAATCCCTAACTGTGCTTCACTCGTTCAATAAATATAACGCCAATGCCTGAGGCCAATTTGAATTGGCAAGTGAAGTTTAAAATACAAAACAAATAAAAGAAACTTGACTTACCTTTCCTTTATAAGTCATGTCTCAGCAACCTCCAAAACTTAACCAACACGTTGTTTGACCACTTAACCTTATATTTAACACGTAGTTTAACTTTTTAACCTTAGGTAATACGTTGTTTAATTACTTAACCCTAAGCCTAACACGTTTAACCACTTAACCTTACGTAATACGCTGTTTAATTACTTAAACCTAAGTCTAACACGTTGTTTAACTACTTAAATTTACGTAATACGTTGTTTCTTTACTTAACCCTAGGACTAACACGTTGTTTAACTATTTATCCTTACGTAATACGCTGTTTAATTACTTAAACCTAAGTCTAACATGTTGTTTAACCACTTAACCTTACGTAATACGCTGTTTAATTACTTAAACCTAAGTCTAACACGTTGTTTAACTACTTAAACTTACGTAATACGCTGTTTAATTACTTAAACCTAAGTCTAACACGTTGTTTAACCACTTAACCTTACGTAATACGCTGTTTAATTACTTAAACCTAAGTCTAACACGTTGTTTAACCACTTAACCTTACGTAATACGCTGTTTAATTACTTAAACCTAAGTCTAACACGTTGTTTAACTATTTATCCTTACGTAATACGCTGTTTAATTACTTAAACCTAAGTCTAACACGTTGTTTAACTACTTAACCTTACGTAATACGCTGTTTAATTACTTAAACCTAAGTCTAACACGTTGTTTAACTATTTATCCTTACGTAATACGCTGTTTAATTACTTAAACCTAAGTCTAACACGTTGTTTAACTATTTATCCTTACGTAATACGCTGTTTAATTACTTAAACCTAAGTCTAACACGTTGTTTAACTATTTATCCTTACGTAATACGCTGTTTAATTACTTAAACCTAAGTCTAACACGTTGTTTAACTATTTATCCTTACGTAATACGCTGTTTAATTACTTAAACCTAAGTCTAACACGTTGTTTAACTATTTATCCTTACGTAATACGCTGTTTAATTACTTAAACCTAAGTCTAACACGTTGTTTAACTATTTATCCTTACGTAATACGCTGTTTAATTACTTAAACCTAAGTCTAACACGTTGTTTAACTATTTATCCTTACGTAATACGCTGTTTAATTACTTAAACCTAAGTCTAACACGTTGTTTAACTATTTATCCTTACGTAATACGCTGTTTAATTACTTAAACCTAAGTCTAACACGTTGTTTAACTATTTATCCTTACGTAATACGCTGTTTAATTACTTAAACCTAAGTCTAACACGTTGTTTAACTACTTAACCTTACGTAATACGCTGTTTAATTACTTAAACCTAAGTCTAACACGTTGTTTAACTATTTATCCTTACGTAATACGCTGTTTAATTACTTAAACCTAAGTCTAACACGTTGTTTAACTATTTATCCTTACGTAATACGCTGTTTAATTACTTAAACCTAAGTCTAACACGTTGTTTAACTACTTAACCTTACGTAATACGCTGTTTAATTACTTAAACCTAAGTCTAACACGTTGTTTAACTATTTATCCTTACGTAATACGCTGTTTAATTACTTAAACCTAAGTCTAACACGTTGTTTAACTATTTATCCTTACGTAATACGTGTTTAATTACTTAAACCTAAGTCTAACACGTTGTTTAACTATTTATCCTTACGTAATACGCTGTTTAATTACTTAAACCTAAGTCTAACACGTTGTTTAACTATTTATCCTTACGTAATACGCTGTTTAATTACTTAAACCTAAGTCTAACACGTTGTTTAACTATTTATCCTTACGTAATACGCTGTTTAATTACTTAAACCTAAGTCTAACACGTTGTTTAACTATTTATCCTTACGTAATACGCTGTTTAATTACTTAAACCTAAGTCTAACACGTTGTTTAACTATTTATCCTTACGTAATACGCTGTTTAATTACTTAAACCTAAGTCTAACACGTTGTTTAACTACTTTATCCTTACGTAATACGCTGTTTAATTACTTAAACCTAAGTCTAACACGTTGTTTAACTATTTATCCTTACGTAATACGCTGTTTAATTACTAAACCTAAGTCTAACACGTTGTTTAACTATTTATCCTTACGTAATACGCTGTTTAATTACTTAAACCTAAGTCTAACACGTTGTTTAACTATTTATCCTTACGTAATACGCTGTTTAATTACTTAAACCTAAGTCTAACACGTTGTTTAACCACTTAACCTTACGTAAATACGCTGTTTAATTACTTAAACCTAAGTCTAACACGTTGTTTAACTACTTATCCTTACGTAATACGCTGTTTAATTACTTAAACCTAAGTCTAACACGTTGTTTAACTATTTATCCTTACGTAATACGCTGTTTAATTACTTAAACCTAAGTCTAACACGTTGTTTAAACTATTTATCCTTACGTAATACGCTGTTTAATTACTTAAACCTAAGTCTAACACGTTGTTTAACTATTTATCCTTACGTAATACGCTGTTTAATTACTTAAACCTAAGTCTAACACGTTGTTTTAACTATTTATCCTTACGTAATACGCTGTTTAATTACTTAAACCTAAGTCTAACACGTTGTTTAACTATTTATCCTTACGTAATACGCTGTTTAATTACTTAAACCTAAGTCTAACACGTTGTTTAACTATTTATCCTTACGTAATACGCTGTTTAATTACTTAAACCTAAGTCTAACACGTTGTTTAACTATTTATCCTTACGTAATACGCTGTTTAATTACTTAAACCTAAGTCTAACACGTTGTTTAACTATTTATCCTTACGTAATACGCTGTTTAATTACTTAAACCTAAGTCTAACACGTTGTTTAACTATTTATCCTTACGTAATACGCTGTTTAATTACTTAAACCTAAGTCTAACACGTTGTTTAACTATTTATCCTTACGTAATACGCTGTTTAATTACTTAAACCTAAGTCTAACACGTTGTTTAACTATTTAACCTTACGTAATACGCTGTTTAATTACTTAAACCTAAGGTCTAACACGTTGTTTAACTATTTATCCTTACGTAATACGCTGTTTAATTACTTAAACCTAAGTCTAACACGTTGTTTAACTATTTACTCCTTACGTAATACGCTGTTTAATTACTTAAACCTAAGTCTAACACGTTGTTTAACTATTATCCTTACGTAATACGCTGTTTAATTACTTAAACCCTAAGTCTAACACGTTGTTTAACTATTTATCCTTACGTAATACGCTGTTTAATTACTTAAACCTAAGTCTAACACGTTGTTTAACTATTTATCCTTACGTAATACGCTGTTTAATTACTTAAACCTAAGTCTAAACACGTTGTTTAACTATTTATCCTTACGTAATACGCTGTTTAATTACTTAAACCTAAGTCTAACACGTTGTTTAACTATTTATCCTTACGTAATACGCTGTTTAATTACTTAAACCTAAGTCTAACACGTTGTTTAACTATTTATCCTTACGTAATACGCTGTTTAATTACTTAAACCTAGTCTAACACGTTGTTTAACTATTTATCCTTACGTAATACGCTGTTTAATTACTTAAACCTAAGTCTAACACGTTGTTTAACTATTTATCCTTACGTAATACGCTGTTTAATTACTTAAACCTAAGTCTAACACGTTGTTTAACTATTTATCCTTACGTAATACGCTGTTTAATTACTTAAACCTAAGTCTAACACGTTGTTTAACTATTTATCCTTACGTAATACGCTGTTTAATTACTTAAACCTAAGTCTAACACGTTGTTTAACTATTTATCCTTACGTAATACGCTGTTTAATTACTTAAACCTAAGGTCTAACACGTTGTTTTAACTATATTATCCCTTACGTAATACGCTGTTTAATTACTTAAACCTAAGTCTAACACGTTGTTTAAACTATTTAACCTTACGTAATACGCTGTTTAATTACTTAAACCTAAGTCTAACACGTTGTTTAACTATTTATCCTTACGTAATACGCTGTTTAATTACTTAAACCTAAGTCTAACACGTTGTTTAACCACTTAACCTTACGTAATCCGCTGTTTAATTACTTAAACCTAAGTCTAACATGTTGTTTAACCACTTAACCTTACGTAATACGCTGTTTAATTACTTAAACCTAAGTCTAACACGTTGTTTAACCACTTAACCTTACGTAATACGCTGTTTAATTACTTAAACCTAAGTCTTAACATGTTGTTTAACCACTTAAACCTTACGTAATACGCTGTTTAATTACTTAAACCTAAGTCTAACACGTTGTTTAACTATTTATCCTTACGTAATACGCTGTTTAATTACTTAAACCTAAGTCTAACACGTTGTTTAACTACTTAACCTTACGTAAATACGCTGTTTAATTACTTAAACCTAAGTCTAACACGTTGTTTAACTATTTATCCTTACGTAATACGCTGTTTAATTACTTAAACCTAAGTCTAACACGTTGTTTAACTACTTAACCTTACGTAATACGTTGTTTAATTACTTAAACCTAAGTCTAACACGTTGTTTAACTATTTATCCTTACGTAATACGCTGTTTAATTACTTAAACCTAAGTCTAACACGTTGTTTAACTATTTATCCTTACGTAATACGCTGTTTAATTACTTAAACCTAAGTCTAACACGTTGTTTAACTATTTATCCTTACGTAATACGCTGTTTAATTACTTAAACCTAAGTCTAACACGTTGTTTAACTATTTATCCTTACGTAATACGCTGTTTAATTACTTAAACCTAAGTCTAACACGTTGTTTAACTATTTATCCTTACGTAATACGCTGTTTAATTACTTAAACCTAAGTCTAACACGTTGTTTAACTATTTATCCTTACGTAATACGCTGTTTAATTACTTAAACCTAAGTCTAACACGTTGTTTAACTATTTATCCTTACGTAATACGCTGTTTAATTACTTTAAACCTAAGTCTAACACGTTGTTTAACTATTTATCCTTACGTAATACGCTGTTTAATTACTTAAACCTAAGTCTAACACGTTGTTTAACTATTTATCCTTACGTAATACGCTGTTTAATTACTTAAACCTAAGTCTAACACGTTGTTTAACTATTTATCCTTACGTAATACGCTGTTTAATTACTTAAACCTAAGTCTAACACGTTGTTTAACTATTTATCCTTACGTAATACGCTGTTTAATTACTTAAACCTAAGTCTAACACGTTGTTTAACTATTTATCCTTACGTAATACGCTGTTTAATTACTTAAACCTAAGTCTAACACGTTGTTTAACTATTTATCCTTACGTAATACGCTGTTTAATTACTTAAACCTAAGTCTAACACGTTGTTTAACTATTTATCCTTACGTAATACGCTGTTTAATTACTTAAACCTAAGTCTAACACGTTGTTTAACTATTTATCCTTACGTAATACGCTGTTTAATTACTTAAACCTAAGTCTAACACGTTGTTTAACTATTTATCCTTACGTAATACGCTGTTTAATTACTTAAACCTAAGTCTAACACGTTGTTTAACTACTTAACCTTACGTAATACGCTGTTTCTTTACTTAAACCCTAAGTCTAACACGTTGTTTAACTACTTATCCTTACGTAATACGCTGTTTACTTACTTAAACCTAAGTCTAACACGTTGTTTAACTACTTAACCTTACGTAATACGTTGTTTCTTTACTTAAACCTAAGTCTAACACGTTGTTTAACTATTTATCCTTACGTAATACGCTGTTTAATTACTTAAACCTAAGTCTAACACGTTGTTTAACTATTTATCCTTACGTAATACGCTGTTTAATTACTTAAACCTAAGTCTAACACGTTGTTTAACTATTTATCCTTACGTAATACGCTGTTTAATTACTTAAACCTAAGTCTAACACGTTGTTTAACTATTTATCCTTACGTAATACGCTGTTTAATTACTTAAACCTAAGTCTAACACGTTGTTTAACTATTTATCCTTACGTAATACGCTGTTTAATTACTTAAACCTAAGTCTAACACGTTGTTTAACTATTTATCCTTACGTAATACGCTGTTTAATTACTTAAAACCTAAGTCTAACACGTTGTTTAACTATTTATCCTTACGTAATACGCTGTTTAATTACTTAAACCTAAGTCTAACACGTTGTTTAACCTACTTAACCTTACGTAATACGCTGTTTAATTACTTAAACCTAAGTCTAACACGTTGTTTAACTATTTATCCTTACGTAATACGCTGTTTAATTACTTAAACCTAAGTCTAACACGTTGTTTAACTATTTATCCTTACGTAATAACGCTGTTTAATTACTTAAACCTAAGTCTAACACGTTGTTTAACTACTTATCCTTACGTAATACGCTGTTTAATTACTTAAACCTAAGTCTAACACGTTGTTTAACTATTTATCCTTACGTAATACGCTGTTTAATTACTTAAACCTAAGTCTAACACGTTGTTTAACTACTTTAACCTTACGTAATACGCTGTTTAATTACTTAAACCTAAGTCTAACAAGTTGTTTAACTATTATCCTTACGTAATACGCTGTTTAATTACTTAAACCTAAGTCTAACACGTTGTTTAACTATTTATCCTTACGTAATACGCTGTTTAATTACTTAAACCTAAGTCTAACACGTTGTTTAACTATTTAACCTTACGTAATACGCTGTTTAATTACTTAAACCTAAGTCTAACACGTTGTTTAACTATTTATCCTTACGTAATACGCTGTTTAATTACTTAAACCTAAGTCTAACACGTTGTTTAACTACTTAACCTTACGTAATACGCTGTTTAATTACTTAAACCTAAGTCTAACACGTTGTTTAACTATTTATCCTTACGTAATACGCTGTTTAATTACTTAAACCTAAGTCTAACACGTTGTTTAACTACTTTAACCTTACGTAATACGCTGTTTAATTACTTAAACCTAAGTCTAACACGTTGTTTAACTATTTATCCTTACGTAATACGCTGTTTAATTACTTAAACCTAAGTCTAACACGTTGTTTAACTATTTATCCTTACGTAATACGCTGTTTAATTACTTAAACCTAAGTCTAACACGTTGTTTAACTATTTATCCTTACGTAATACGCTGTTTAATTACTTAAACCTAAGTCTAACACGTTGTTTAACTATTTATCCTTACGTAATACGCTGTTTAATTACTTAAACCTAAGTCTAACACGTTGTTTAACTATTTATCCTTACGTAATACGCTGTTTAATTACTTAAACCTAAGTCTAACACGTTGTTTAACTATTTATCCTTACGTAATACGCTGTTTAATTACTTAAACCTAAGTCTAACACGTTGTTTAACTATTTATCCTTACGTAATACGCTGTTTAATTACTTAAACCTAAGTCTAACACGTTGTTTAACTATTTATCCTTACGTAATACGCTGTTTAATTACTTAAACCTAAGTCTAACACGTTGTTTAACTATTTATCCTTACGTAATACGCTGTTTAATTACTTAAACCTAAGTCTAACACGTTGTTTAACTATTTATCCTTACGTAATACGCTGTTTAATTACTTAAACCTAAGTCTAACACGTTGTTTAACTATTTATCCTTACGTAATACGCTGTTTAATTACTTAAACCTAAGTCTAACACGTTGTTTAACTATTTATCCTTACGTAATACGCTGTTTAATTACTTAAACCTAAGTCTAACACGTTG
The DNA here is from genome assembly GCA_035578905.1 of Stictocephala bisonia. NCBI lineage: Eukaryota > Metazoa > Arthropoda > Insecta > Hemiptera > Membracidae > Stictocephala > Stictocephala bisonia. Next base: position 568,809 of record JAQJVL010000375.1, read on the forward strand.
TTTAACTATTTATCCTTACGTAATACGCTGTTTAATTACTTAAACCTAAGTCTAACACGTTGTTTACCCACTTAACCTTACGTAATACGCTGTTTAATTACTTAAACCTAAGTCTAACATGTTGTTTAACCACTTAACCTTACGTAATACGCTGTTTAATTACTTAAACCTAAGTCTAACACGTTGTTTAACCACTTAACCTTACGTAATACGCTGTTTAATTACTTAAACCTAAGTCTAACATGTTGTTTAACCACTTAACCTTACGTAATACGCTGTTTAATTACTTAAACCTAAGTCTAACACGTTGTTTAACCACTTAACCTTACGTAATACGCTGTTTAATTACTTAAACCTAAGTCTAACATGTTGTTTAACCACTTAAACTTACGTAATACGCTGTTTAATTACTTAAACCTAAGTCTAACACGTTGTTTAACTATTTATCCTTACGTAATACGCTGTTTAATTACTTAAACCTAAGTCTAACACGTTGTTTAACTACTTAACCTTACGTAATACGCTGTTTAATTACTTAAACCTAAGTCTAACACGTTGTTTAACTATTTATCCTTACGTAATACGCTGTTTAATTACTTAAACCTAAGTCTAACACGTTGTTTAACTACTTAACCTTACGTAATACGTTGTTTAATTACTTAAACCTAAGTCTAACACGTTGTTTAACTATTTATCCTTACGTAATACGCTGTTTAATTACTTAAACCTAAGTCTAACACGTTGTTTAACTATTTATCCTTACGTAATACGCTGTTTAATTACTTAAACCTAAGTCTAACACGTTGTTTAACTATTTATCCTTACGTAATACGCTGTTTAATTACTTAAACCTAAGTCTAACACGTTGTTTAACCTATCTTATCCTTACGTAATACGCTGTTTAATTACTTAAACCTAAGTCTAACACGTTGTTTAACTATTTATCCTTACGTAATACGCTGTTTAATTACTTAAACCTAAGTCTAACACGTTGTTTAACCACTTAACCTTACGTAATACGCTGTTTAATTACTTAAACCTAAGTCTAACACGTTGTTTAACTATTTATCCTTACGTAATACGCTGTTTAATTACTTAAACCTAAGTCTAACACGTTGTTTAACTATTTATCCTTACGTAATACGCTGTTTAATTACTTAAACCTAAGTCTAACACGTTGTTTAACTATTTATCCTTACGTAATACGCTGTTTAATTACTTAAACCTAAGTCTAACACGTTGTTTAACTATTTATCCTTACGTAATACGCTGTTTAATTACTTAAACCTAAGTCTAACACGTTGTTTAACTATTTATCCTTACGTAATACGCTGTTTAATTACTTAAACCTAAGTCTAACACGTTGTTTAACTATTTATCCTTACGTAATACGCTGTTTAATTACTTAAACCTAAGTCTAACACGTTGTTTAACTATTTATCCTTACGTAATACGCTGTTTAATTACTTAAACCTAAGTCTAACACGTTGTTTAACCTACTTAACCTTACGTAATACGCTGTTTAATTACTTAAACCTAAGTCTAACACGTTGTTTAACTATTTATCCTTACGTAATACGCTGTTTAATTACTTAAACCTAAGTCTAACACGTTGTTTAACTATTTATCCTTACGTAATACGCTGTTTAATTACTTAAACCTAAGTCTAACACGTTGTTTAACTATTTATCCTTACGTAATACGCTGTTTAATTACTTAAACCTAAGTCTAACACGTTGTTTAACTATTTATCCTTACGTAATACGCTGTTTAATTACTTAAACCTAAGTCTAACACGTTGTTTAACTATTTATCCTTACGTAATACGCTGTTTAATTACTTAAACCTAAGTCTAACACGTTGTTTAACTATTTATCCTTACGTAATACGCTGTTTAATTACTTAAACCTAAGTCTAACACGTTGTTTAACTATTTATCCTTACGTAATACGCTGTTTAATTACTTAAACCTAAGTCTAACACGTTGTTTAACTATTTATCCTTACGTAATACGCTGTTTAATTACTTAAACCTAAGTCTAACACGTTGTTTAACTATTTATCCTTACGTAATACGCTGTTTAATTACTTAAACCTAAGTCTAACACGTTGTTTAACTATTTATCCTTACGTAATACGCTGTTTAATTACTTAAACCTAAGTCTAACACGTTGTTTAACCACTTAACCTTACGTAATACGCTGTTTAATTACTTAAACCTAAGTCTAACACGTTGTTTAACTATTTATCCTTACGTAATACGCTGTTTAATTACTTAAACCTAAGTCTAACACGTTGTTTAACTATTTATCCTTACGTAATACGCTGTTTAATTACTTAAACCTAAGTCTAACACGTTGTTTAACTATTTATCCTTACGTAATACGCTGTTTAATTACTTAAACCTAAGTCTAACACGTTGTTTAACTATTTATCCTTACGTAATACGCTGTTTAATTACTTAAACCTAAGTCTAACACGTTGTTTAACTATTTATCCTTTCGTAATACGCTGTTTAATTACTTAAACCTAAGTCTAACACGTTGTTTAACTATTTATCCTTACGTAATACGCTGTTTAATTACTTAAACCTAAGTCTAACACGTTGTTTAACTATTTATCCTTACGTAATACGCTGTTTAATTACTTAAACCTAAGTCTAACACGTTGTTTAACTATTTATCCTTACGTAATACGCTGTTTAATTACTTAAACCTAAGTCTAACACGTTGTTTAACTACTTAACCTTACGTAATACGCTGTTTAATTACTTAAACCTAAGTCTAACACGTTGTTTAACTATTTATCCTTACGTAATACGCTGTTTAATTACTTAAACCTAAGTCTAACACGTTGTTTAACTATTTATCCTTACGTAATACGCTGTTTAATTACTTAAACCTAAGTCTAACACGTTGTTTAACTATTTATCCTTACGTAATACGCTGTTTAATTACTTAAACCTAAGTCTAACACGTTGTTTAACTATTTATCCTTACGTAATACGCTGTTTAATTACTTAAACCTAAGTCTAACACGTTGTTTAACTATTTATCCTTACGTAATACGCTGTTTAATTACTTAAACCTAAGTCTAACACGTTGTTTAACTATTTATCCTTACGTAATACGCTGTTTAATTACTTAAACCTAAGTCTAACACGTTGTTTAACTATTTATCCTTACGTAATACGCTGTTTAATTACTTAAACCTAAGTCTAACACGTTGTTTAACTATTTATCCTTACGTAATACGCTGTTTAATTACTTAAACCTAAGTCTAACACGTTGTTTAACTATTTATCCTTACGTAATACGCTGTTTAATTACTTAAACCTAAGTCTAACACGTTGTTTAACTATTTATCCTTACGTAATACGCTGTTTAATTACTTAAACCTAAGTCTAACACGTTGTTTAACTATTTATCCTTACGTAATACGCTGTTTAATTACTTAAACCTAAGTCTAACACGTTGTTTAACTATTTATCCTTACGTAATACGCTGTTTAATTACTTAAACCTAAGTCTAACACGTTGTTTAACTACTTAACCTTACGTAATACGTTGTTTCTTTACTTAACCCTAAGTCTAACACGTTGTTTAACTACTTATCCTTACGTAATACGCTGTTTACTTACTTAAACCTAAGTCTAACACGTTGTTTAACTACTTAACCTTACGTAATACGTTGTTTCTTTACTTAAACCTAAGTCTAACACGTTGTTTAACTACTTATCCTTACGTAATACGCTGTTTAATTACTTAAACCTAAGTCTAACACGTTGTTTAACTATTTATCCTTACGTAATACGCTGTTTAATTACTTAAACCTAAGTCTAACACGTTGTTTAACTATTTATCCTTACGTAATACGCTGTTTAATTACTTAAACCTAAGTCTAACACGTTGTTTAACTATTTATCCTTACGTAATACGCTGTTTAATTACTTAAACCTAAGTCTAACACGTTGTTTAACTATTTATCCTTACGTAATACGCTGTTTAATTACTTAAACCTAAGTCTAACACGTTGTTTAACTACTTAACCTTACGTAATACGTTGTTTCTTTACTTAACCCTAGGACTAACACGTTGTTTAACTACTTATCTCTATATCTAATAGAATGTAACAAATATGTTAAAATAAATGTCTTACATTTCAGAACCGTTCGTACATAGACGGTAACATACATATTTTCCTGTTAAGCTCCATGCCCTAGTTATTATGCTTTTTTAAATTTAATATAAAATCATCATGTATCTTCCCAATTACGTTATTTGACTTGGTCTTAAAAATATCTTTTAAACTAATATTTGAGCTGTTCAAATATTGGTAATTATAATATTTCCTACTTATTTTCATATAAGCTGATTTTACGGGCTCAGATTTCTGGAACCAGTAACCCTCTGAACTAAAAGGTGGCTGTAAATAGGCTTTACCTTCTGCAAACACTACCAAATTAGCGCAAAGACAATACACTTTCGTCTTTGGTGATTAGATCTTTAATTAAAACTTTCCAAACTAGATTTGGTTAATGTATGGTTAGACATCAGATATTAGGTATTAGTAAATTATTACTAAAACAAAATACTGTACGCATAATAAGTAATCTACTTCGTTATGGTAAAACATTTTATTTGATTGTAGCAAGTAATGCTATTTTCAACACATTATTTATGTAATATTCTAAACAGTGAACATAGACTTCGCGAAGGAACATATATAATAAATACTATCCGGCAAACATCGCATATTTTATTGTTCATTGAATAATAATGTCAAATTTTTAAAATTCTGTAAAGAAATAGCTCCGTGGGTTTATTTTCTCTTTAAAGTCTTTTATAGAGGATTACAAATAAAGAAACAGGAAAGAATCAGTACACGTAGCTTTGTGCACTACATTACAATCACAGATGGTAGGAATAGATATTGTTCAGGGAATTGCATTGCCGAACAAACAGATGGTCGGTATTGTACAGGACACGTGGCTCTGATGGCTTTGTGCACTACATTACAATCACAGATGGTAGGAATAGATATTGTTCAGGGAATTGCATTGCCGAACAAACAGATGGTCGGTATTGTACAGGACACGTGGCTCTGATGGCTTTGTGCACTACATTACAATCACAGATGGTAGGAATAGATATTGTTCAGGGAATTGCATTGCCGAACAAACAGATGGTCGGTATTGTACAGGACACGTGGCTCTGATGGCTTTGTGCACTACATTACAATCACAGATGGTAGGAATAAATATTGTTCAAGGAATTGCATTGCCGAACAAACAGATGGACGGTATTGTACAGGGCACGTGGCTCTGATGGCTTTGTGCACTACATTACAATCACAGATGGTAGGAATAGATATTGTTCAGGGAATTGCATTGCCGAACAAACAGATGGTTGGTATTGTACAGGGCACGTGGCTCTGATGGCTTTGTGCACTACATTACAATCACGGATGGTAGGAATAAATATTGTTCAGGGAATTGCATTGCCGAACAAACAGATGGTCAGTATTGTACAGGACACGTAGCTTTGTGCACTACATTACAATCACAGATGGTAGGAATAAATATTGTTCAGGGAATTGCATTGCCGAACAAACAGATGGTCGGTATTGTACAGGACACGTAGCTTTGTGCACTACATTACAATCACAGATGGTAGGAATAGATATTGTTCAGGGAATTGCATTGCGGAACAAACAGTTGGTCGGTATTGTACAGGGCACGTGGCTCTGATGGCTTTGTGCACTACATTACAATCACAGATGGTAGGAATAAATATTGTTCAGGGAATTGCATTGCTGAACAAACAGATGGTCGGTATTGTACAGGCCACGTAGCTTTGTGCACTACATTACAATCACAGATGGTAGGAATAGATATTGTTCAGGGAATTGCATTGCCGAACAAACAGATGGTCGGTATTGTACAGGGCACGTGGCTCTGATGGCTCTGTGCACTACATTACAATCACAGATGGTAGGAATAAATATTGTTCAGGGAATTGCATTGCCGAACAAACAGATGGTCGGTATTGTACAGACCACGTAGCTTTGTGCACTACATTACAATCACAGATGGTAGGAATAAATATTGTTCAGGGAATTGCATTGCCGAACAAACAGATGGTCGGTATTGTACAGGACACGTAGCTTTGTGCACTACATTACAATCACAGATGGTAGGAATAAAAATTGTTCAGGGAATTGCATTGCCAAACAAACAGATGGTCGGTATTGTGCAGGCCACGTAGCTTTGTGCACTACATTACAATCACAGATGGTAGGAATAAATATTGTTCAGGGAATTGCATTGCCGAACAAACAGATGGTTGGTATTGTACAGGCCACGTAGCTTTATGCACTACATTACAATCACAGATGGTAGGAATAAATATTGTTCAGGGAATTGCATTGCCGAACAAACAGATGGTCGGTATTGTACAGGCCACGTAGCTTTGTGCACTACATTACAATCACAGATGGTAGGAATAAATATTGTTCAGAGAATTGCATTGCCGAACAAACAGATGGTCGGTACTGTACAGGCCACGTAGCTTTGTGCACTACATTACAATCACAGATGGTAGGAATAAATATTGTTCAGGGAATTGCATTGCTGAACAAACAGATTGTCGGTATTGTACAGGCCACGTAGCTTTGTGCACTACATTACAATCACAGATGGTAGGAATAAATATTGTTCAGGGAATTGCATTACCGAACAAACAGATGGTCGGTATTGTACAGGACACGTGGCTCTGATGGCTTTGTGCCCTACAGTACAATCACAGATGGTAGGAATAAATATTGTTCAGGGAATTGCATTGCCGAACAAACAGATGGTCGGTATTGTACAAGACAAGTGGCTCTGATGGCTTTGTGCCCTACAGAACAATCACAGATGGTAGGAATAAATATTGTTCAGGGAATTGCATTGGCGAACAAACAGATGGTTGGTATTGTACTAGACAAGTGGCTCTGATGGCTTTGTGCCCTACAGTACAATCACAGATGGTAGGAATAAATATTGTTCAGGGAATTGCATTGCCGAACAAACAGATGGTCGGTATTGTACAAGACAAGTGGTTCTGATGGCTCTGTGCACTACAGTACAATCACAGATGGCAGGAATTGATATTGTTTAGGAGATTGCATTGCCCAACAAACAGATGGTCGGTATTGTACAAGACAAGTGGCTCTGAGGCTCTGTGCACAACTCTACAATCACAGATGGCAGGAATAGATATTGTTTAGGGGATTTCATTGCCCAACAAACAGCTGGTCGGTATTGTACAAGACAAGTGGCTCTGAGGCTCTGTGCACAACTCTACAATCACAGATGGCAGGAATAGATATTGTTTAGGGGATTGCATTGCCCAACAAACAGCTGGTCGCTATTGTACAAGACAAGTGGCTCTGAGGCTCTGTGCACAACTCTACAATCACAGATGGCAGGAATAGATATTGTTTAGGGGATTGCATTGCCCAACAAACAGATGGTCGGTATTGTACAGGACACGTGGCTCTGATGGCTTTGTGCCCTACAGTACAATCACAGATGGTAGGAATAAATATTGTTCAGGGGATTGCATTACCCAACAAACAGCTGGTCGGTATTGTACAGGGCACGTGGCTCTGATGGCTTTGTGCCCTACAGTACAATCACAGATGGTAGGAATAAATATTGTTCAGGGGATTGCATTACCCAACAAACAGCTGGTCGGTATTGTACAAGACAAGTGGCTCTGAGGCTCTGTGCACAACTCTACAATCACAGATGGCAGGAATAGATATTGTTTAGGGGATTGCATTGCCCAACAAACAGCTGGTCGGTATTGTACAGGCCACGTGGCTCTGTGCACTACAGTACAATCACAGATGGTAGGAATAGATATTGTTTAGGGGATTGCATTGCCCAACAAACAGCTGGTCGGTATTGTACAAGACAAGTGGCTCTGATGGCTCTGTGCACTACAGTACAATCACAGATGGCAGGAATAGATATTGTTTAGGGGATTGCATTGCCCAACAAACAGCTGGTCGGTATTGTACAAGACAAGTGGCTCTGAGGTTCTGTGCACAACTCTACAATCACAGATGGCAGGAATAGATATTGTTTAGGGGATTGCATTGCCCAACAAACAGCTGGTCGGTATTGTACAAGACAAGTGGCTCTGAGGCTCTGTGCACAACTCTACAATCACAGATGGCAGGAATAGATATTGTTTAGGGGATTGCATTGCCTAACAAACAGATGGTCGGTATTGTACAGGACACGTGGCTCTGATGGCTTTGTGCCCTACAGTACAATCACAGATGGTAGGAATAGATATTGTTTAGGGGATTGCATTGCCCAACAAACAGCTGGTCGGTATTGTTCAAGACAAGTGGCTCTGAGGCTCTATGCACAACTCTACAATCACAGATGGCAGGAATAGATATTGTTCAGGGGATTGCATTGCCCAACAAACAGCTGGTCGGTATTGTACAGGCCACGTGGCTCTGTGCACTACAGTACAATCACAGATGGTAGGAATAAATTTGTTTAGGGGATTGCATTGCCCAACAAACAGCTGGTCGGTATTGTACAAGACAAGTGGCTCTGAAGCTCTGTGCACAACTCTACAATCACAGATGGCAGGAATAAATATTGTTCAGGGGATTGCATTGCCGAACAAACAGCTGGTCTGGTCGGTATTGTACACTGAAAAACTGTTGAGGTAGATTCAAACTATTGAGTAGTGTTTTTTAATTAAAACAATGCAAGTATATATTTGTAAAGGATATAACTGTGGTCATATTGACACGTATGTACTTTCTTTCATAAAGTATTTTAGTGTAATGTAATAGTGGCACAATCAAGCCGAGGAATGTTTTAATATTGTGTTTTATTGTAAAAAACATTACAATTCAGTGTTGACATTTATTGTAAAGTCAAATTTTCCCCATGTACAAGATGTGTAACAGCAACTGTGTGTTAAAGAAAAAGTTTTTCAACGTTATATAATAGTCCAAAATATCAGACCTTTTGCTAGCCTTATACGCAATACATGTTATAAGCTAACCTCACTTCTGCTTCACAGACGATTACGGGTTCACTGGACGGGTTTGGACCGTTTACCCATAACAACGTTTGTACACCAAGTAAAAGACTCCACTGAAAAAAACTCTTGTAAACATGGAGAGAAGGTTTATATATGGATGCTCGAATTCTTTTGGTTTAGTTCATTGTAGATTCCGCACGCACGCACACGCACACACACTTGAATTACTTGGCTTCACTGTTCTAGAATATATTGTTGTTTTAGTGATTTCTGTTCACTCCAATATCATAAAACTACGTGTTTTTACCATATTAGCTTTAAACAAAGAATTTTCCCGGAGTTCGTGTTTTATTACTTGCGCTATCATATACAAACATTGTTTTATTTAAATCTGTTTTAGTGTGTTAAAATGGACTCGATTTCCCTTTAGAACAGTTACAAGAAATAGTTTTTTTCAATGACATAAATATTATTCATGTGGACCAAAATGTAAACTTTTTAATTTCACACTTTCAACTAATTATAGTTCATTTTGAAAGGAAGTCTGAACTATAGTTCAATTTATGCCCATTATGGTAACTGGCGTATCAAAATATGCTTTCATAATACTTAAACCGTATATTGTATATGTAAACAATAATAAAAGAATTGTTCATACAATATTAATTGTTGATATGAATAATAGAAACAGAGTTATAAAAACGTGTAATCAAAACAAAAAGGTCGTTGAATGTTGCTGAAACATTTATTTTTACTTCAACTCCGACCTTTTGGAGGATATTTGAGGAGTATCGCGTAATTGACTGGAAAGGTCAAATGGAGGGTTGAGAAATAAAATACAGTAATGTACTCCTTTAGTTCTTAAATTTATGTGATTTAATATTTAAAAATTGTAAAATGTCCAGAGTTCCGGGTTTTGCAATATACTATGTCTTATTTTTTTAAATAAATAAAGAAAAACTTATCCATTCAATAATCAGCATTGAATAATACTGTTCAACAATGGCTTGTAAAGGCGTTTTCTGTACGGAAGAAAACAATATTGTCTCTCCTAATTCCGTTACATAAGTGTTTGTTAGTCAAACTTGGAACAACCCTTCCCCAACATCTGTTAAATCAAATATATTAGTTAAATCACATTAACAGGATGATTCATTTGTATTTTCTAACTGGACCATCCTTTTGACCTCATGTTTGTACTTTTGAATTGTACAAACGAAGACCTTTAAAATATTATACAGTATAACTCTAGGTAGGCTTACATTAAAAATAATCAAAACTGCCTTCGCGGGCCATCTCCTGATAATGCAAAAAACGAGTAAAATATGTTTAAATGCTTGGTATAGTGAGTGACATGTACATAACTACAAAGTTTCATTACATATTTTTCAATAGTTTAAAAATTAATAAATATATTCATGACTTTTGACCAACTCCTTTTAACCTTTGTGTAAGAAGCTTATATAACAGGAAGACAAATATTATTATAAAACAATAAATCATAGCTTGAATTTCAATTTTTCAATTTTATACGTTACGCGTTGAACAGCACAGTGTTGTTAAATCTAACACCCCCAAGCTAAAGGGCTAATGTATTATCCACACATTTTAACAACAGCTAAGTACAATTTGTAACAATGAGTGATCGTCATTCTAGTGATCGTCATTTTCCTTGATATTGTTAAAGGCTATTATTATTACACAAGGTTATGGCAATATAGCCTATAGAGCTTTGCCCGCGATGTTGAAGTGAGGTGAACTAAGGCGCTTGTAGGCAATCTAAGCACACTATCTGTATTGCCGTCGTACATGTAGAAGGCGCCAAGGGTAGCACAGTAACAGATGTTTTTCCTAATTTCAAACTGTAATTTATAAAAGCATATGTTCAGCATTATTGTTCCGCCAAGGTGTTTTCTTTTGTGAGTTATAATAATCATCTTGTTTCTTAAAATGGTACTGATCATATCAAATATAACATGAGTAATTAATTTATTAACATTTATTATACATAGTGCCGAAACAAAAAACCTCTCGTAACAAATCACGAAAAACACCAACAAAAGATATTCAATCAAGAACAGACAGCTTTATAAAGAAATGGGTGATGAAAAAACACAGCAATGAATTAGAAGCTGGCTCTCGTATAATTATGGGTAAAGACAGAGACATGGCCACTACTAACTGTCGCCGCAGAAATTATTTGTACCGGGCTTGAAGGTTGTTTACTAAGACACTAAGAGACTTTTGAAAAATCCAATCACACCATTGTTTTTATCGTTTAAATTTAGGTTATGAAATATTCATTTTAAAATTTTTATATCAGATTTAGTAATTTTTATCCTGGTGCTAGTTTTCACTGTGCATCAACTTCACATTTTATTACTCAGAATATCATCAAAATATCGCATTTATATTTCAATTCGTAGATGTCAGACATGTTTTCTATACATTTCAAAATTTTAACTTTTCAGTGAAAAATGTTCTTATCGTTTTCCTGAAATAACGTTTTCGCTTAGAGGTCGCAAAATGAATTACTTCGTCAAGTTGTAATCCTTATAAATGCATAGTTACGATACATTAAATAAATATATATCAGTAAATGCAATGCTTTTATATTGTTTTAAATCAATTTACAGTGATTTTAAATTAATCAAAGTAAAATTAAAATGGCTGAATTTACTTTCACATATAACAGTAATGTACTGTAACTATACATTTCATAAGAATTACAACGTGACCAAGTAATTCAATTTACGACCTATAGAATTTTTCATAGGCCTCCTACTTTCTTAGTAAACAACCTTCAAACTCGAGTACACATAATTTGTACATTGACAGTAGGTGGGATCGTTGGCTAAAGCAATTCAAGTGGTGTGCTATTTCTACTAATTGATATCCCAAAAGTAAAGAAAGAAAACCAAGTTGCCTCATTTATGGTCCCAACAGGCGAAGATTCAGTGAATATTTATGTTGTTTATTAATTATTTGATGACATTGAAGTAAATAAATAAAGTATGATATCAATATTTCACAAATATTTAATAAAACAAATTTCACATGAACGATTTTTTTCATTGAAAAGGAACCACCTGTAAATGAACGATTAAATCAGTTTCAAACTCAAGTATTACTAGCCAACGAATATTTGTATGGAGCAATGAATGGAAGTTTGACACGGAATAAATTATGTTAACGTTCGCCGTCAACTTTTTAACGAAGCAGAACTAACTATAGAGGAAACTACAGCTATTTATTTGTAGATCTACATTGTAAAGGTTTTGATAAATATTTTAAACTAAACCATAAACCAATTTACCAGGTTTTTTAGCTTACTAGAGAACACTCGGCCATCGGCCACGGCACGTGACTTTTGACAGTAAATATTAATGGTTAAACTGTATTAAGTCAAATCATAATATATGAATTTATTTCTAATAATAAATGTCTATAGCCTCAATGTTCCAAACATAAATTATAATAATGAACAATGTTTGATGGTGGTCAAGGTTCAGATGTTGTACAAGGAAGAGAACTGAGTGTCAGACTTGTCAATTAGCTGAAAATCAGACCAATACTACTTGGTTCAGATTTCACGTAAAGCTGTTGGTCCCTTAGTTGCCCTGGCTGTTGGGCTATTAATGAACATGAGGACATTGTACCTTAGTTAGTAACAATGACTATACTTGTTCACTACACTCATTGCACTCATTCGCTCCTCATATTCGACCGGCGTCTTAATAATGAATAATGTAAATTAATAATTATTATTTAGATTGAATCAGATGTTACATTTCGTAAACATAAATATTTAGGCCTATTCAAACAACTGTAACGTTTCGAATCATTTAAATTTACAATTTTTACATGGAGTATATTTAAATTTACACCATGTTATTCTTATGGAGAAAATGAACATTGAGGGCTTCCTGTGCCCTTCAGGGCACACATTTTGAACAATGAAGACCTTATTACACAACTACGAATAGAGGCAAATCTTTTGACACCTCAATCGTTAGAATTGGTAAGAAATAAGGGAGGAGTTTTTTTTAGCAAAAAACTGCTTCATGTATTATATAAGGAAGGCATCTCAATATTCATAGTATTCTGTAGATTATTTACAGCAGGAGACTACATTACACATACCACCTACTCCATTGATGGCTCCAAGAACTGAGATTGGCAATACTACCTGGTGACGTCACTTATGAATAAACATTAGTCATTGTATTTTGTTTACTGTCAGAATTGATTTGTACTTCCTTTCATGTACCGTTAACTGCCACCCACGACTTGACAACCAACAGTCCCCACCAACTATTATGCACTGCGAATGCTACTAATACGAGTATGATACGTGAAGCCGTTTTTTGTCAACGAAACTCCTCCCTTACTTCAAAGTAAGTTTTTTGGCCATTAGAATGACATGGAGAGAGATTGAAATTAGTCAAAATGGTAACAGCTATTCAAATGTAAATAATGATGTTTATGAAATTTTAACAGCTATTGGAATGGATATACTAATATTTGTAACCAAAAGTCACGTGCCGATGCCGAAAGCCGATGTGTCACTAGCGCAGTGAGTTACGGGGCTGGCACACGAAACGTTCAGGGGTGTCCCCTAGTATTTATTGTTACTTGATCATATGTTGTATTTAAAAATATAATGTAATCGTATCATTTTTTCTCACCAGAATTCAATTAAATCTTGCATATTTTTAACAGGATAAAAATTGCAGAAAGAAAGGAATTGCTTTTATAAAAACAACTACATATTTATGATTGTTATGTAAAATAAAAACTGTGATTTGTTTAGTATTGTAATTTTCAACAAATAACTATCCAACTCTACGTTGTATATTATTGTTACTGTGATCGTTAAATAAAACTATTTCTTAAACGAATCTCCATTTCTTGACTGCAATAGTTACTTCTTTCAGAACTCTTAAGAAATAAGAATAAATGATGAAAGATTTTTCATCCTATGTTTTTGTGTCTTAGATTATTAGAAGTTTTTTTGGTTCACTGTGGAGCACTATTTTAAGTAATAATATAATAAAGGGTCATACATAAGCAGGACGTGAAAGAAGTAATATCTGGTATCAGACATCCTCTGTGTCGAGTGTAGTTTTACCTGCCGCCACCGGAGCAGCACGACTGCCGCTCAGCTGACGACTGCTCCGTTCAGTCTGAGCGCTGTCGACCATGTGGACGGACAGGATCTCCCACCGAGTGAGTAGGTGGTTGGGATCCGAGCGTCGATCCAACAGACGTAAGTAGAGTTTATACATTTCAATAACGCAATTTTAAAATATCCGTCGAAAACTTGCCCACTTGGTATTTTGATTATGAACTTAGCTGTTTAAAATCTAAATTAGTACTAAAAGTAGCCGTTTTGTGTCATAAAATATTAACTGCTGGAACAGTGATGGGTTATTTCGTGTAACAGTTTCCTTTGATTGTTAAATCGGATAGTCACGTTAATGCAACCCTCTCAGACTCCTAGGTCTGCATCCCATAACTTTGGGATTGTTGTAAAAGCTTTAAGACATTATTTCAGTGGTCTGGTTTTATGAAGAAGTCGCACCAATGTCAATAAATCACTCGGTTTTCGTATGAAGTCACATTTTAATTACGTTTTTATAGTCAACATTTGTAAAGCTCTTAATCACATCGTTTCAATGCTCATAATATGCATTATAAAATACACAAGAAGTAAATGAATATAATGATAATAAAAAAATAATCTCATTTATATCCATACTTAAAAGTTCGCTAAACAAGAAAGTAAACCTGACATCGGCTGACATTGAGTAATGCATGTACCTGCCATTAAATAACTGGTTGTTACACGTTACTGTAAGTTGGTTGGTTCTGCCTTTCAATTTGTAAGTCAAATCGGTCACAGCTTAGAATTGAGGTTGAAGACTTTATTAAAGAATTTGTCAGAAACAAATATATGTATAATTACACAAAGACACAAGTAAAGTCACAGGGACGTTATCTTTGAATTACTTCGTATGTTGCCTTCAGAAAGTTCAGTAATTTCTAAAGAATTAGCCCACAGTTTATTGTTTTATGTTTTTGTCATTTTTTATACGTAATTAAAGTAATATATTTCTTATTTTTCGGCTACGCCTGGGTATATTCAGTGTATTTTTTACTCTGATTACTTTTTACCCTCATTATTTGGGTAATCGCCGAAGTTACATTAGATGTGAAGTTATCGCACTATTCCAATAATAACTATTATTACTATTTATATAAATACTGTGTATATATAATTATGTATAATTTAATCAATTTGACATCAGTTTGAATGTCCACTTTTGAAAACTACAATTAAAAATAATGTATGTTCTTTGGAAAAAGGTGACGTGCAGACATAGGAAACTCACCCTCTTTCATGAAGGCAAATATTTACCTGGTGAAATAGTTTTTGCCTAGGTTTATCTGATGTCAATCGGAATGAAACGAATCTTATCCTCTAGTTAATTAATAATGCTTAGCGTGAAAATAAATTGGTAAAAAGTCACAGTTAATTACAAATTGTCCAGATAGAGTTAGTTTATTTTCCACAAAAATCTGCCAATACAATAATTAGGCCTAAAGTATTACGTCATCATTACTTTCTCGCGAAAATGTAAGTTTGTAATCTACGTTGAACGTTTTTGTTCGTTCTCCAGGTAATCGATTGATCAACTTGGGGCTGGAAATAAATTAGTTAAATATACATTTTACATACTATTTATTTGATTCAATGAAAGTGGGCTTCGGTAGGTCTAAACACTGCAAATACAATGGTTTGATTACTAAGTTCACAAGCAAACTGTAAATAAACGCGTGTAAACTGTATTTTACTCACATCAAATACACGGACAAGAATTTGTATTTGTTTTGGACTCACGCCCTGCAATTACGGTAACTTGTACGCTGCGGGAATTTCAAATGTTCTATGTTTAAGCCTGTTCAATAATTACATTACGTTAAACTTTTAATATAAATATTCAATATCACCCCAAAACGTGTCAATGACACGGTATTACCACAATTAACATTACATTAATATAATACAACGGTTAGTTCACCCATAAAAAGTTTAAAACACATTATGGTTGCTATATTCAAGAAAAGGCTTTGAATTTCATAGAAGTAGATAGTTATCGAAGATCGTTTCGTTTTCCGATGTTTCATTCCTCGATGATTGTGTGTCAGAGATTCAGGGCTCTCATTTCAACTATTTATCTTGGCACGATGAATATCATCGTGTCTCAAATATTGTCTGACATTTTCTTTTCCTTATACAGATATTTTTGTCTTAAAAGTTATTTCTTCTGTCAATTATGATAAAGTAAGATTATGGCTTTCTTTTACGTTCACGAAAAGTAAATTTTGAGATGTTCAATAGTGTGTGTGCTACATTGTGACTATCTTGAGTAATAATTGTTGCAACATTGTTACGGGAAATGTTTTTCGTGTAGTTAATGTTTAAAAGGTGATGTTTTGTCAAAAATACATTTTAGTAAAACCAATAAAGTCACAGTATAGAAGTAGGGCCTAATGTATGTAAGTGTATCCTGGGCCTGTTAGATATATAGAAGTAGGGCCTAATGTATGTAAGTGTATCCTGGGCCTGTTAGATATATAGAAGTAGGGCCTAATGTATGTAAGTGTATCCTGGGCCTGTTAGATATATAGAAGTAGGGCCTAATGTATGTAAGTGTATCCTGGGCCTGTTAGATATATCTCTGTGCAATGGATATCGTATACACTCTAACTATTTATTAAATATATTTCGATGGTAGAGAACGTTATAGTAAATTTTTACAGATTGCTATCACAATCTATGATTAGCTAAAGCCATTATTGGAACGTAACTCGTTATGCCGGCATAAGGTATGCGTTAATTGAAGTGCGCCATACTAAGCTTAGAACCTCACTTCACCCATCCGGCCTTTACTGTTATTACGTATTTAAATTTCTTTGTGCACTTTAGTGGTAATATAAGTCCTTAACGAGAGTAACTTTTCAGAAAATAAATTACTCATACAATAAAAGAATATATTAAAGTATTCTGGGTGTCCATAAGTAAGTTGACAAACTTCAGTAAATGATTTTGTTTGCCAATTTCTGGAAGTACAGTTTTTTTTCTAACGCTGAGTTTTTGATCTAGTCATTTTGTTTTTGTTTTTTTCAAAACATCGTTTTCTTTGCAAGTTGTTTGACCGATTGAGTTGAAACTTACAACAGATGTTAATGTCCTAATGACAGAAATGAATTAAAATCTCAAATTCAATTCTATTATCTGTTTGAAAATCCGTTTGTAACTTTATATCAAAACTACTGAAATAAGATAACTTTCTTTAATAAAAATTATAAGATATTTTTGTATCCCTTTTTACTAATAATCGAGTGGTATAACATTTGTAACAATCATTTAAAAAATAATACTAAAACCGCGTCACTAACAATACTTACTTACAAAGGCAGAAAGCAAAAGATGAACAATTATGCTTTAGATTCTGGTTACAGTCATTTTTGGAAGATATTTGATGCTGCTTTGTGTTGCTATTGTAGATGTGTGATTGTTTTTTACTCCATTACATATTACTGCTTTTTATACATTTTTGGGAGAAAGATGATTGTAAATACCATGTTACAGTTGTTATTTTAATGAAGAGAATGCTTGAATGCATTTCATTCATGGGTTATATCTTATGGAAACTCGTGTGAATCATTAAGACTCTACTTAGAATTATTTCCGAATGGAAATACACAAAGTACAAGCGCGTTCCATAATGTTTACTGAGAGGCCATAATACTTAACAAATATTGATACAACTTGACGCTTTTTTATAACATTGGATGCAAAAGAAAGAAGTGTAAGATGAATTGAAAAAGATTTTAAGAATTGTATAAGAAAGTATTTCAAAGAGTTCGAAATGTTAAAATACGCTTGAATCAGGTTTAACAACATGTGGATATCCTGTGGGTGTAGTTGGCCTACAAGATCCTCTGATCTAAACCCCTGGACTTGTTTGTTTGAGAATATTTAATGACACTTGTGTATCACACCTGACGTGAATATTGATGAGTGCAGACAAGGAATACAGAAGTTTTTGAGAAAATAAGGCATACATCTAAAATATTTGAGGGGATCAATGACAAATTCTCTTCAAAGTTGCACTAACATGCATTGTAGAAGACAGTATCAGCAACTTTTGTAACAAACTTGTTTGTAATTTGCTCATTATGATTTGTTGTAGTATTTATCAATCAATTAAAAATAGCCTTGTCTTTCTAATCAGTTTACATTAATAAAAAGTACCGGGATACCAAGCTTCACTCAGTTGGATTTTGCAAGCTGGAGAGGTAGCATCCACATCTCCCATATTATCCTGAGGATTGTTTGTTGTTGCTTTTCCTTGTAGTTTATTAATAAAATTTTGTTCGGAGGTCTCCCGCGTTTACCTTTAGCCCTTTTGTGGAACTCGGCCTATGGTCGTGCGGAATAAGGAGTAAAAAGAAAAACATTGATACTGAAAAACAATCTGACTAAGTATATAAGTTTGTAATTTTACAAAAACACATGTTAAAAAGAATAATAAAATAAATAATTCCACCCCATATGGACTAGAAAGTAAACAAAACACACATGATCTTCTAAAAAATAAATTGTTAAATAATTCCCACACGGGACTTTTAGGAGGCTCTGGGGCAGAAATCAGAAATTTCGCAGGTTTGAGACAGATGACAATCGATTTCTGGTGGTCAGATACCCCCCAAAAAATTAAAAATCCTTGGAGCCAAAAAATGTCGTCCGGACCAGGCTTGTTTTAGATAGTAAGATACATTTTACAATATGTGCTTGATTATTTGTGAAAGTATTATTTCAATGGTGAGTTCACAAATCGATAGTTATTTTTAGTATATAAAAGCATGCTTGGCTCCAAGCGACCTATAAGTACATAACTAAACGTCTGCTACGGTTATACGTTGCTGCTATGCCACTGTATGAGGATTGTCAATGGACGCAGTTTTACTGCCTTATACATTGCTGCTATGCCACTGTATGAGGATTGTCAATGGACGCAGTTTTACTGCCTTATACATTGCTGCTATACCACTGTATGAGGATTGTCAATGGACGCAGTTTTACTGCCTTATACATTGCTGCTATGCCACTGTATGAGGAGATTGTCAATGGACGCAGTTTTACTGCCTTATACATTGGCTGCTATGCCACTGTATGAGGAGATTGTCAATGGACGCAGTTTTACTGCCTTATACGTTGCTGCTATGCCACTGTATGAGGATTGTCAATGGACGCTGTTTTACTGCCTTATACATTGCTGCTATGCCACTGTATGAGGATTGTCAATGGACGCAGTTTTACTGCCTTATACGTTGCTGCTATGCCACTGTATGAGGATTGTCAATGGACGCAGTTTTACTGCCTTATACATTGCTGCTATGCCACTGTATGAGGATTGTCAATGGACGCAGTTTTACTGCCTTATACATTGCTGCTATGCCACTGTATGAGGATTGTCAATGGACGCAGTTTTACTGCCTTATACATTGCTGCTATGCCACTGTATGTGGATTGTCAATGGACGCAGTTTTACTGCCTTATAAGTTGCTGCTATGCCACTGTATGAGGATTGTCAATGGACGCAGTTTTACTGCCTTATACATTGCTGCTATGCCACTGTATGAGGATTGTCAATGGACGCAGTTTTACTGCCTTATACATTGCTGCTATGCCACTGTATGAGGATTGTCAATGGACGCAGTTTTACTGCCTTATACGTTGCTGCTACGCCACTGTATGAGGATTGTCAATGGACGCTGTTTTAATGCCTTATACATTGCTGCTATGCCACTGTATGAGGAGATTGTCAATGGACGCAGTTTTACTGCCTTATACATTGCTGCTATGCCACTGTATGAGGAGATTGTCAATGGACGCAGTTTTACTGCCCTATACATTGCTGCTATACCACTGTATGAGGATTGTCAATGGACGCAGTTTTACTGCCTTATACATTGCTGCTATGCCACTGTATGAGGATTGTCAATGGACGCAGTTTTACTGCCTTATACAATGCTGCTATGCCACTGTATGAGGATTGTCAATGGACGCAGTTTTACTGCCTTATACATTGCTGCTATGTCACTGTATGAGGATTGTCAATGGACGCAGTTTTACTGCCTTATACATTGCTGCTATGCCACTGGATGAGGATTGTCAATGGACGCAGTTTTACTGCCTTATACATTGCTGCTATGCCACTGTATGAGGATTGTCAATGGACGCTGTTTTACTGCCTTATACATTGCTGCTATGCCACTGTATGAGGATTGTCAATGGACGCAGTTTTACTGCCTTATACGTTGCTGCTATGCCACTGTATGAGGATTGTCAATGGACGCAGTTTTACTGCCTTATACGTTGCTGCTATGCCACTGTATGAGGATTGTCAATGGACGCAGTTTTACTGCCTTATACATTGCTGCTATGCAACCGTATGAAGATTATCAATGGACGCTGTTTTACTATTCTGTAAATGCTTGTCATAAATGTTATACAATTCAAATATTAATAAAAAGAACAATCACTTTTTATTAATATTTGCATTATCAATACAGGCCTACATATCATAACAGAAAAATGCGTCTTTAATAACAGAGTAGTCGACTTCCCGGCCTTTGCTACGGATGGTTCTCTACGCTTGCTTATCCTTACCCCGTGGTAAATTGCAGTATAGAAACCCCTCAGTAGTGATACAGAAGGAAAATGTGTAGGAGATGCTGGAAGATTGTGACATTTGTCACGTGGTTGTTTTATATATATATATATATATATATATATATATATATATATATATATAATAAGCTATTTTCGGTGGCGGGTGATTGTTACGATACGAATATTGATTTTATTGTATAAATTTTTCTTCTTTTAAAATATGTTTTTTATTTAATATTTAACATATTTTTTTCAAGAAAATCATATATGCCTGCTTTCATAGTGCATAAAGTAGGTCAGTTAGGTGTGAGGGGTCAATGACACAGTTACACGTGTGCAGTTCGGTCTGCAAGTTTGTAGCAGGGATATTGTTGTCTGAGACACTTGCCTCTTACGAAACCTTTCCTCTTCTTGAGTTACATGTAAACACAGTGTTTATTCATCGGGGATGTGTGAGGGGTCAATGACACAGTTACACGTGTGCAGTTCGATCTGCAAGTTCGTAGCAGGGATATTGTTGTCTGGGACACTTGCCTCTTACGAAACCTTTCCTCTTCTTGAGTTACATGTAAACACAGTGTTTATTCATCGGGGAGGTGTGAGGGGTCAATGACACAGTTACACGTTTGCAGTTCGGTCTGCAAGTTTGTAGCAGGGATATTGTTGTCTGGGACACTTGTCTCTTACGAAACCTTTCCTCTTCTTGAGTTACATGTAAACACAGTGTTTATTCATCGGGGAGGTGTGAGGAGTCAGTGACACAGTTACACGGGTGCAATTCGGTCTGCAAGTTTGTAGCAGGGATAGTGTTGTCTCGGACACTTGTCTCTTACGAAACCTTTCCTCTTCTTGAGTTACATGTAAACACAGTGTTTATTCATCGGGGAGGTGTGAGGAGTCAGTGACACAGTTACACGTGTGCAGTTCGATCTGCAAGTTTGTAGCAGGGATATTGTTGTCTCGGACACTTGTCTCTTACGAAACCTTTCCTCTTCTTGAGTTTCATGTAAACACAGTGTTTATTCATCGGGGAGGTGTGAGGAGTCAGTGACACAGTTACACGTGCGCAGTTCGATCTGCAAGTTTGTAGCAGGGATAGTGTTGTCTGGGACTCTTGCCTCTTACGAAACCTTTCCTCTTCTTGAGATATATGTAAACACTGTTTATTCATCCGGGATGTGTGAGGGGTCAGTGACACAGTTACACGTGTGCAGTTCGGTCTGCAAGTTTGTAGCAGGGATAGTGTTGTCTGGGACACTTGTCTCTTACGAAACCTTTCCTCTTCTTGAGTTACATGTAAACACAGTGTTTATTCATCGGGGATGTGTGAGGGGTCAGTGACACAGTTACATGTGCGCAGTTCGGTCTGCAAGTTTGTAGCAGGGATAGTGTTGTCTGGGACACTTGTCTCTTACGAAACCTTTCCTCTTCTTGAGTTACATGTAAACACAGTGTTTATTCATCGGGGAGGTGTGAGGAGTCAGTGACACAGTTACATGTGCGGAGTTCGATCTACAAGTTTGTAACAGGGATAGTGTTGTCTGGGACACTTGTCTCTTACGAAACCTTTCCTCTTCTTGAGTTACATGTAAACACAGTGTTTATTCATCGGGGATGTGTGGGGGGTCAGTGACACAGTTACACGTGTGCAGTTCGATCTGCAAGTTTGTAGCAGGGATAGTGTTGTCTGGGACACTTGCCTCTTACGAAACCTTTCCTCTTCTTGAGTTACATGTAAACACAGTGTTTATTCATCGGGGATGTGTGAGGGGTCAGTGACACAGTTACATGTGCGCAGTTCGGTCTGCAAGTTTGTAGCAGGGATAGTGTTGTCTGAGACACTTGTCTCTTACGAAACCTTTCCTCTTCTTGAGTTACATGTAAACACAGTGTTTATAAATCGGGGAGGTGTGAGGAGTCAGTGACACAGTTACATGTGCGCAGTTCGATCTGCAAGTTTGTAGCAGGGATATTGTTGTCTCGGACACTTGTCTCTTACGAAACCTTTCCTCTTCTTGAGTTACATGTAAACTTAGTGTTTATTCATCGGGGATGTGTGGGGGGTCAGTGACACAGTTACACGTGTGCAGTTCGATCTGCAAGTTTGTAGCAGGGATATTGTTGTCTGGGACACTTGTCTCTTACGAAACCTTTCCTCTTCTTGAGTTACATGTAAACACAGTGTTTATTCATCGGGGGTGTGTGGGGGGTCAGTGACACAGTTACACGTGTGCAGTTCGATCTGCAAGTTTGTAGCAGGGATATTGTTGTCTGGGACACTTGTCTCTTACGAAACCTTTCCTCTTCTTGAGTTACATGTAAACACAGTGTTTATTCATCGGGGAGGTGTGAGGGGTCAGTGACACAGTTACACGTGTGCAGTTCGATCTGCAAGTTTGTAGCAGGGATAGTGTTGTCTGGGACACTTGCCTCTTACGAAACATTTCCTCTTCTTGAGTTACATGTAAACACAGTGTTTATTCATCGGGGAGGTGTGAGGAGTCAGTGACACAGTTACACGTGCGCAGTTCGATCTGCAAGTTTGTAGCAGGGATAGTGTTGTCTGGGACACTTGCCTCTTACGAAACCTTTCCTCTTCTTGAGATATATGTAAACACAGTGTTTATTCATCCGGGATGTGTGAGGGGTCAGTGACACAGTTACACGTGTGCAGTTAGGTCTGCAAGTTTGTAGCAGGGATAGTGTTGTCTTGGACACTTGCCTCTTACGAAACCTTTCCTCTTCTTGAGTTACATGTAAACACAGTGTTTATTCATCGGGGATGTGTGAGGGGTCAGTGACACAGTTACACGTTTGCAGTTCGATCTGCAAGTTTGTAGCAGGGATAGTGTTGTCTGGGACACTTGCTTCTTACGAAACCTTTCCTTTTCTTGAGTTACATGTAAACACAGTGTTTATTCATCGGGGATGTGTGAGGGGTAGTGACACAGTTACACGTGCGCAGTTCGATCTGCAAGTTTGTAGCAGGGATATTGTTGTCTCGGACACTTGTCTCTTACGAAACCTTTCCTCTTCTTGAGTTACATGTAAACACAGTGTTTATTCATCGGGGAGGTGTGAGGAGTCAGTGACACAGTTACATGTGCGCAGTTCGGTCTGCAAGTTTGTAGCAGGGATATTGTTGTCTCGGACACTTGTCTCTTACGAAACCTTTCCTCTTCTTGAGTTACATGTAAACACAGTGCTTATTCATCGGGGAGGTGTGAGGAGTCAGTGTCACAGTTACATGTGCGCAGTTCGGTCTGCAAGTTTGTAGCAGGGATATTGTTGTCTCGGACACTTGTCTCTTACGAAACCTTTCCTCTTCTTGAGTTACATGTAAACACAGTGTTTATTCATCGGGGGTGTGTGGGGGGTCAGTGACACAGTTACACGTGTGCAGTTCGATCTGCAAGTTTGTAGCAGGGATATTGTTGTCTGGGACACTTGTCTCTTACGAAACCTTTCCTCTTCTTGAGTTACATGTAAACACAGTGTTTATTCATCGGGGATGTGTGAGGGGTCAGTGACACAGTTACACGTGTGCAGTTCGATCTGCAAGTTTGTAGCAGGGATATTGTTGTCTGGGATACTTGCTTCTTACGAAACCTTTCCTCTTCTTGAGTTACATGTAAACACAGTGTTTATTCATCGGGGATGTGTGGGGGGTCAGTGACACAGTTACATGTGTGCAGTTCGATCTGCAAGTTTGTAGCAGGGATATTGTTGTCTGGGACACTTGCCTCTTACGAAACCTTTCCTCTTCTTGAGTTACATGTAAACACAGTGTTTATTCATCGGGGAGTTGTGAGGGACCAATGACACAGTAACACAAGTGTAGTTTTTTTTCTTCAAGATTTTTACAGAGATATCTTAAACTTCAACGAAGTGTATAAAATATTTACTCTAGAAATCGTATTAAGTATACCGTTTGTTTCTGCTTACACGATAAATAATTCTGCTAACCCAACCAGTTCTTGTAGTTGGTGAAAAGACCCATCAATGTAGGGTGTGACAAAAACCATCATAAAACAAAAACGTCACTTCGTAGTAAAAGCATTATTTCATTGGCCTTTGGGTTAAAACATCACCCGTTGAAATAAAGTTAAGGGATATGCCTGGTGTACTCATATATAATCAGTTTTAGACTTGGGTGTGGTTAAATATTAACTAAACTGTGAGCTGAAAGAGGCTTACAGATCGTCATACAGTTTTGGTCATGGCATGAATAATTAATGATATACGTAATGGGTCAGACGAATTAAGGACAATTAGAGACTTTGTTCGTGCTTTGAGTAGCACAGCTGTGAGTAGCACAGCTTTGAGTAGCACAGCTGTGAGTAGCACAGCTGTGAGTTGTACTGCTTTATCTTACGGAGAATGAAAGTATTCTACCATTAAGTAAATAGTTATCTATATTCTTGTTAGTCTTAAAAGTAGACTTCTTGTTTAGTAAACATATTTTTTTATTTCTTAAATATTGCACATCATTCAAGTACCCACAACCCGCACCAGAGACAAGGGATGTCTTACCACTAGAGGATCCTGAATTACCAGTGTCAGTGAGTGGTTTGAAGATTGAGGCTACAAGTTCAATGTAAAGCAAGTTTGGTAATCGAAGAAAATAGCAGCTTAAGGGTGGTTAAGAGCGGCTTTTCCATAGCCACAGGGAACGATGATTTAAAATCCCAACAAATAGCTGTAAAATAGTAAATAAATGTTACACTTGTAAAATACAACTGTCACCATTTTCCAAAATATTTTGATGCAGCACAATTTTCATTGCCTAAATAAGACCTCGACTAGAGCCAACAGCTGTCTGGGCAATTTGGTTTATCAAACATCGTGTAAAATACCTCCCTTTCCTTATTCAAATCACGGCGGGGTTCTTGTACGCCTTAACACATTTCGCTTCTTCATTTTCTGCCGATATAGGTTTCAATTCTTTATCCGGATATCTGTTTTAAACTATATATCACTTCATTTAGACACCTACGAGTGGGCCCTTGAATCGGAGTATCATGAAAAGGAGCTAATTGTAACTTTAAGTACTTTTTCTTTTTAATTAAAAATAAAAATTTCTGTAAAAACAAAAATTACCTCGAATAAAGTTGGCCCGTTCCAACTGGTATTCATATGACCTAATTACGACGAGAGACAAGTTTTTTCGTCATATAGCAAAAAGCACCAAAGACGAGACTGTCAATCAGGGTCTTGCTGCCCTAAAGAAACATTACTGAAAAGCCGACAAGGGAGTTAAAATTTCACACAGTATGAAACACATTGAGAGTAAAAAAATAGTAAGGCAGCTTGGAACCTAATCATAAGCAAACAGAAGAAAGAAAAAAACACAAGAAAGTTACTACGCCTGAGCAATTCTGACAGTAGTGATGTAATATACTGTCCAATAATCTCGTAAAATTCATCCACCCTAGGTTTTTTAGTCCCCTCACTTCCTGCATATATTTATGTTTGGACGAAGGGTCTTTTCTGATACACTTAAAAGTCTGTAGAGTGTGTCATATATACAAAAAAGATTTAAAAAAAAGGTGAGATAGTTATGGTCCAATTTAAATATTCCAGTTTTATCTAAATTAATTGAAATTTTAGTTTTTACATGTAGTCATATTAAAGAATTTTTTTAAAGAAAATATTCTTTAGTACTAATCCAGGAAAAGTAAATCTACACCAGCTATTGGAAGTCAGTTTTATTAGAACTTTCAAACTTTAAAAAAATAAAGATCTTGCTCAGTTCACAGAAGGCATTTGACTGCGTGAATACAGCGATATTTTTAGAAAATTATCTTTTTTTTGCGTAAACTAACGCTTAATTTTTTATAAGTCATATCTCACAAACGCAAACAAAAACCCGTTATAAATGGTCAATGGTTGAAATAAGACACTATAAAATGTGGTGTTTCCCAAAGATCCGTTTTTGGACCCTTTTATTTTGAATATGCTTAAACGACCTTCCTAATTGTTTACTGCTTCTCTTATATTGTAGGCTGATGACTCTACATTTGTTAGCAACGGTAAAGATATTGAGGATATTGAATTATTAGCGAAAAATTCCCACAACACCATACAGAAGTGCAATAGGCAAATACAATTAATTTTGTATGCTATCCAACTCTCATTATAGCCATGTGTTTTTTGCTTAGAGGTATATAAATTTCGTTCACATATAATTAAGATATATAGCCAATTTTAAATCAAGTTTTATCATGGCTTTTGGAAAACCCGTTTTATTCAGTAAATGAGTTTTTTTTTTTTATCATATTACATTTCAACCTCCGTGTTTTGTTTTATGTATGTAATTATGTTATTATGAAACCTCCATGGCATTTATGTTAACTTATTAATCTTTACTAAACAAATATTATGTGGTTTTATAATCATGTATTATCATTTATTCATTTATTTAGATGTAATTTTAAAATTTAAATGAATGTCTAGCTTCACTACCATTACTTTTTTTAGTTTACTTTCTCTGGCCATGCGTAATTATGAACATTTTGGATACGGCCCAAGTTTATCGATTTGATACATTTCGCCACTTGTCCAAGGAGCCATGTGTATAATATTTATACACTGTTGAAGTCAATGTTTTATGCTTAGTTTTAATTATTTGTTCACAAAACATATGGCCTAGTAATAAAAGTTAAGTGTGTGTCATATTGATGCACTGAGGTCATTATGAAGACTATTCCATAAATTGATAAGTAATGATTACTTATTAATCAGTTACTTGATTATTTGGTGATACCGTCGGGTCAAAAGCAACAGCATAACAAGAATAGCACACCATAAGTGGCTTCACTAAACTACTTAATAGTTTGAAAGCCACTTCCGTTGTCAGCCATCAGTCGAAAGTTAGTTAAGCGGTGGTGAGGACTTCTTGGTCGTAACGTCACCTTAGAAACGACATATTTAACTGTCCAAGGGAGGCATTTTATTTGTCAAAGACTGGTCCTTTCTTGGATTCCTGATGAATCTGTTGTCATTAATATTCAAGTCAAATGAATATTATACATTTTTTGTAACTTTCTATTACTGTCATATTCTTCAGTATGCCCACTTTAAAAATAGGCACGTATAGTCAAACAATTGTTGATTACAGATATATTACCTTAATTCTCGTTATAAAACTAACTAATAAGGGGTGCGTGCGTGCGTCCGTGCGCGCGTGTGTGTGTGTGCGCGCGCGCGCTATATATAATTTTATTTGTTCACAGTCAGACCATTAGTTAAACCAATATTGTTCTGACTGTGTGAATAATATAATAATTTGTAATATGTTATTATGTTATGTATAAAATATACAGTATTACAAGAATAACATAACGTCAATAATATTAGAAAAAGAGAACACGACTTACAGTCAATAATGTATTAAATATAGTTGCTCAGCGATTTTTATTCCACTAGTAATCTTGTAATTTTAAGTAATATTGAAGTATGACACTTTGTTTGACAATCATATTTTTTTCTTCAAACATTAGGTGATACTAGCGGACACCCCTGCACGCTGAGCTCGTGACAACTCAGCCCTCGGCCTCGGTAATGCCGGTTGGTAGTAAAGTCTCACTCGCTACAATCAATTTTGAATTAAAACATTACATCCTTCCCTGGTTTAAGATGTAACCTCCTCAATATTACAAACACCGTTGTTTACATTTCAACAGCTGTTACTTTTCGATTCATTTAAATCTCACTCCATGTTATTCTTATGGTCGAAAAACGAACTTTGAGGGCTTCCCACACCCTTCAGAGTGAAAATATTTTTAAATTAAGACCTTATTGCACAACTACGAACAGATACAAATGTTTATGTCTCAACCGTTTAAATCGGTCAAGAAATAAGGGAGGAATTAAAAAAGACATAGAAAACATTTTAAGTTACCGGCGTGGTAGCTCAGTGGCTAAGGCTTCGGACTGTGGAGGGCAAGGTTCAAGGTTCAAATCCGCACTGAGCTAACGTTCGGAACTTCACTCGTTGAATAAAGGCTTGTAGCCCATGTGAACTGGCGAGTGAAGTAAAAAAAACAATTAATTTCTTGTAGTCATTTGATATACATTTTCAATGTTATTACTCGTATCTCAAGAAATATTTGTCATATTTTCCGTCAATGTTTATTATGTTTTTGATAGAACAAAATTAACGATTAATTAGACAATTCTTCTATAATGTGTAGAGAAGAAAATATTATTGTTCTATTGTCACGCAAAGTGCCACACTAGAATCACAAGATTACTAGTGGAGTAAAAATCATTGAGCAACTATATTTCATCAAATGTAGACTGTAAAACGTGTCTCTAAGAATATTGGCATTTATATTCTTATAATTCTCTTAACTTCAAATATGAGAGGAGATGGACGAAAAACGATTGTTGTAAATTACATCACTCAGTGTTGTCTGACAACCGTCAATTATTCGTGTTGGAAATGAACCTGATCGTCTTACAAGTCTTTGAAATGTAATGCCTTTGATGAGAAGACTTCCTTGTTAGAGGGTCGTCATTGTGCTTTTATCAGGCATTAATGAACCAAGGCCTTTCGTTGAAGGAAATATGCTTTTTGTTACCAAAGGAGGTGGGAAACCCTTATTGTCATTACAGCTGTTAAGGAAATCAATAACATTTCAAAGCTTTTTGAAAAAACTCGAAAACATGACTGTAGTTATATATGCCTTTTTATTGTACCTTGATATGTCTGTTAATTTGTAACGTATACGTTTAATATTATCAATACCAATCTACGTGTATTGGTGGGTGGGTGGTCAATACCACTGTACGTGTATGAGTGGGCGGGTGGGTCAATACCACTGTACGTGTATGGGTGGGTGGGTGGTCAATTATTATTACCACTGTATGTACCCACTCACCCATACACGTACAGTGGTATTGACCCACCCGCCCACTCATACACGTACAGTGGTATTGACCACCCACCCACCCATACACGTACAGTGGTATTGACCACCCACCCACCAATACACGTACAGTGGTATTGTATACGTAACTCATCTTATCATGAAATTCCTAAGAAATATCACTCAATCAAACATAGTCGTACTGTAAGAAACAGTTATAGGTTAATTAACGTGTAAGGATATATATATATATATATATATATATATATATATATATATATATATATATTAACAAAAAGATAGTAAACTATTTTTAGCGGTTACCTGTAGGGTTACAAGTTTGAGTTTTTCGAGGACCCAAACATAACATACCCCAACAATTAAAATACTTCTTAAAATGTTCTGTTGATTAAAAATGAAGATTTCCTTAATATTTCACAAAGTTCTGAGACAATGAAAACATTTCATATAACAAGAGAAGTATTACGTTTTTCTAATAACAGTGTTTTGTAATAACACGTGATCAGAAAGCTAATTTATAGCCAGTAGCTCGGCTTGTGTTATAGTGGGTGAAGTGTTTATCAGGGATCCGAGGTCCAAACACTTATGGCATTCATTGTTACAGGGCATTAAAGAGAGGAAACAATTTGAGTTGTTTAAAAAAAAGACATTGTTAAATTATATATGGCTTATATATCTTGAGGTGTCTAGAGTGTGATATGTTTCTGCTGGAATATGGGCTGAAAGTGAGGTTTAGGTCCTTTGGCTCTCGGAAGTGCTAATTATAGCCTCTTGGAACAGGTTTGGCTCTTTCAAAAGATAGTTATTACCGACTCTCTCTCTCGCAACAGTGATCACTGCTCTTACCACTGATTAGAGAGTGTTATTTTGAGTTTAATTTATTCTTTGATGTTCTAAATTTATGATTAATTTGTTTTAGACCAAACATGACGGGATTTTTCTACATACACACATGTATTCAAACTATTGTTATGATATTATTTGCAGTGCAATATTAAATTTGTAATACCAACTTTCAACAAATCTGCCCATATTCATTAACTCAAACCACTAAATATTTCAATGTACTCATTTTAAAACGTCAAAAATTACTGTTACACCGAGAAGGGGTGGGCCTTATCATACTGTCATTTATATTATATTCACAGCGATGAAACATACTGTTAAACCCAGCAGGGGTGGGCCTTATCATGCTGTCATTTATCTTATATTCACAGCGATGAAACATACTGTTAAACCAGCAGGGGTGGGCCTTATCATGCTGTCATTTATCTTATATTCACAGCGATGAAACATACTGTTAAACCAGCAGGGGTGGGCCTTATCATGCTGTCATTTATCTTATATTCACAGCGATGAAACATACTGTTAAACCAGCAGGGGTGGGCCTTATCATGCTGTCATTTATCTTATATTCACAGCGATGAAACATACTGTTAAACCCAGCAGGGGTGGGCCTTATCATGCTGTCATTTATCTTATATTCACAGCGATGAAACATACTGTTAAACCCAGCAGGGGTGGGCCTTATCATGCTGTCATTTATCTTATATTCACAGCGATGAAACATACTGTTAAACCCAGCAGGGGTGGGCCTTATCATGCTGTCATTTATCTTATATTCACAGCGATGAAACATACTGTTAAACCCAGCAGGGGTGGGCCTTATCATGCTGTCATTTATATTATATTCACAGCGATGAAACATACTGTTAAACCCAGCAGGGGTGGGCCTTATCATGCTGTCATTTATCTTATATTCACATCGATGAAACATACTGTTAAACCCAGCAGGGGTGGGCCTTATAATGCTGTCATTTATCTTATATTCACAGCGATGAAACATAGGCTACTGATAAACCCAGAATGGTATGTAGGGCCTTATCATGCTGTCATTTATCTTATATTCACATCGATGAAACATAGGCTACTGATAAACCCAAAATGGTATGTAGGGCCTTATCATGCTGTCATTTATCTTATATTCACAGCGATGAAACATACTGTTAAACCCAGCAGGGATGGGCCTTATCATGCTGTCATTTATCTTATATTCACAGCGATGAAACATACTGTTAAACCCAGTAGGTGTGGGCCTTATCATGCTGTAATTTATCTTATATTCATAGCGATGAAACATACTGTTAAACCCAGCAGGGGTGGGCCTTATCATGCTGTAATTTATCTTATATTCATAGCGATGAAACATACTGTTAAACCCAGTAGGTGTGGGCCTTATCATGCTGTAATTTATCTTATATTCATAGCGATGAAACATAGGCTACTGATAAACCCAGAATGGTATGTAGGGCCTTATAATGCTGTCATTTATCTTATATTCATAGCGATGAAACATAGGCTACTGATAAACCCAGAATGGTATGTAGGGCCTTATCATGCTGTCATTTATCTTATATTCACAGCGATGAAACATACTGTTAAACTCAGTAGGGGTGGGCCTTATCATGCTGTCATTTATCTTATATTCACAACGATGAAACAGGCTACTGTTAAACCCAGAATGGTATGTAGGGCCTTATTATGCTGTCATTTATCTCATTTTCTCAACATTTGTTCGCTACAGAAGCTTAGTTTCCATATTTTTCAGATCTTGTCAAATCAATCAAAACCAAGTAATTCTTTGAAGTCAGGTAAATACAAGATTGAATTGAACCCGTGACCTTATATCTTCCTACGTGCCTGTTTCACAGTCTGTTATCCTTTTCGTACGGTCTGTATACTACGAAAGTTTGACACAACAGAATACAACACATTTCTCCTTAGATTCTGGCCAAATACTATTTTCGGGTCCATCTCATTTTGTTAAAATTTACTATAAGATTCCAATAAAAGGTAAAACCCTTCTTATTCGACCAAGTTTCACAGTGTTATTTTAGTAATACACAAATAACACAGTTAATATTTGCTTAAAGAATTTTTTCTGTCGTTTGTCGTTTTTGAGTTAACAAGGGTTTTAAAAAAAGTAATTTCTCATTAACTTGTTCGAATTATTAAATGAGTCTCATACCAAACTAATCATAATGAGTCAAACTGTCATCCATAGAAAATATATATATATATTATCATTATTATACTCGCTACAGGTTAAAAGACGACTCACGCGCAATTTCACTCATAGAAACGCAAACAACACAATAAAAAGCAAATTAGTTTAAGCAAAATGTCCAGAATAATATTTCATAAAGAATATAACATGGGGGATGGTATATTAGTAATTAAGATAATATCACCTTTAATGTGATACCTCACTTGCGTATATTAGTCTTACATAACCCAATTTTGGGTTTTGGAGCATATTTTTTTTTATTTGGGGGACAGAGCCCAAACGATGTCTCTTCCAAAATACAATGATATAATATAATTTGGGAGATAAATATAGTTTGTTACCCCTCTTGGGTGGTTAATATTAATAATACCCTTTTTTGTTTGTTTTAGGGGCACACCCTTAAATTGCCCTTTTCAAAATCTGATGGTATATTTGGATTCAAGAGAAAAATAGTCTTAATTTGATAGCCCACTTTAGTAGATAACATTAGGATTAACAAATTTTACATTTTTAAAATGTTAGTTTCTGGGTCCCCAATATCCTAAATTTTTAAGTTTTTAGGCTGAAATTCATGTATAAGGTGCGCGTTTGTTACGCGTGTAGAACTGTAAAGGTTTGAAACTTTTACTAGAGATTTCCTCAAATTAGGTCAGAAATACTATTTTTTTGTATGTGTTTTTACAAATTATTTTATAACTCAAGAACTATTTAAGGTATAAACTTCAAATATAAAACTTATATGTAGATAAAGAGGTGAAACAAGTAAGTAAAATATCATTACTTTAACTAAATACAATTCAAAATACCGTCCTTTTAAATTTTTTAATGTCAAATTTCATAAAAACCGTTACAGCTATAAAAAAGTTAAGTAAAAAATGCATAACCAAGAGACAAATCAAACAACATCTTATTTACCAAAATCGAATAATAAATAACCCAGGTGTGACAATTTTTGAAGATCGATGTAATTTCCATAACACAACGATATATATACCTGAAACATAGTTTAACAACACATATAAGGCGCTGCGAATCAGCTGTATTCACTTCATGGTAACAATGAGTCCCCGATTTATGAACTATTTAATTTGAACTTTGAATCAGCTGTATATTTGTATCACATTGTTAATATAAGGAATAGTAAGCTTTAAATTTTATTATTTATTTGTTAGGGCAGGACCTGATTTTATTTGTATTACCCTTTGATGATGCCTCCAGCAAGATGCAACCTTTTGGTGATGCCTCTTGATTCAGTAAACCCTGCAGGATCAAGAGGCATCACCAAAAGGTAGTACAAATAAAAGGTTAGCATTAGCTTTTAGGTGTCAACAGATTGTTTAAATACAGTAGTATTGTTTTTTTAATCAAACAGCTTATAATATTTATTAAAAACATGAATAACGATACAAGTGAGGAAACTGTGCACTGCATGTGAAACTTTTATGTCGTGTCTAATGGCAATCCAAAAACAAGCTTGAAAATCTTTTAATAGCTTTCAAAAAGGTAAAAACCACATTTTACCTAACAGATTTCACGCCTACTGGTTTTTCCCCAGAGAAATTTTCCATGAAACAATAGCAAATGTGCCACATCATATCAGACATTCAATGGAGCTCCAGATCATATTGGTAAGGGCGTCAGAGACAACGTAAATTTTACGTTTGAGCCGAGGTGAATGGGACGTGGTGGACCTGTACATTGGCCTGCTAGGTCCCTTGCCCTCAAACCACTATACTTTATTCTGTGGGGGGGGGGGGGATCGATTAGTAGATTATATAAGTTGCAGCAAGAATTCAGGAGAATGTACATATATTTGAACGAGTTCATCGATCTGTAGTATAATGTGGGAGAATGGGCAATCTTGTTGTAGGCCGTCACTTTGAGCAACTTTTTTTGTGGAAATATTTGCTAATCTATTTTATAAATAATTCATTGTTAATAAGCAGCTGACTCATTGTTAACATGCAGTGGATATAAAACAATTGTTTAATGATGCGCAGCATAGTAAAACATAGTAAAACCCATGTTTGCTGTTAAACTATGTTTCATGTATGTATTGTTTTATTATGGCAATTACATTGATTTACACAAATTGTCTCACCTAGATTATTTATTATTCAATTTTGGCAAATAAGATGTGGTTTGATTTGTCTCTTGATTATGCATTTTTATTTAACTTTAAATTTTTTATAGCTATAACCGTTTAAAACATTTTAAAAGGCCGCCATTTTGAAATTTATTTATTTAAAGTAATGATATTTTACTTACTTGTTTTACCTATTTAGATAGACATGTATAATAAATTTGAAGTTTATATCTTAAATAGTTCTTGAGTTATAAAATAATTTGTAAAAAACACATACAGACAGACAATAAACTAGTCACCGTAGACCCATGTTTATATTGTGAAATATGTTTGTCTTGATCTAAGGAACAATTTTTTATTAAAAGTTCCAGAAAGTTCCGGAAAACCCTGTATAGATGGTTTACATGTAGTTATTACTATTCAAAATATTCTGATATGAAGACATAAGCGCAAAAAAGGGATTGGTTGGTTGGAACCAATAACGTACGTTAATTAATATCGTGACATTTAATTATCTACACACTGAATGTAATGGAAACAATGTCCCAGCAGAGCTGTGAAGTCTTGTAGCAGATTACTGCTTAATTGGCGGAATTACGAAGTTCTGATTAGTGGACGTGTTGCAAAGAGTTGATTGAATTTGATAATAGCAAATATTATTGTTGATTCAGTTTTACGTCCTTGAAATTATATTGCACAGTACTGATGTTTTATGGATAGAAGAAAGTAAATACATTAGGAGAGTTAGTTCAGTGGAAGAGTAAGGGAGATTGAGTTAGTGGAAGTATTGTGTAAACTGTAGCTGATATTGTAAAGCTGTGTTTATCGAGATCATTCATTAATAGAATATTTTTG
Source organism: Stictocephala bisonia (assembly GCA_035578905.1). NCBI lineage: Eukaryota > Metazoa > Arthropoda > Insecta > Hemiptera > Membracidae > Stictocephala > Stictocephala bisonia. Next base: position 604,517 of record JAQJVL010000375.1, read on the forward strand.
CAATAATTTTTTATAAAAATACGAGTAATAAAAACTGTTCTCTATTGCAAAATAACTTTTACACTCCTTTTAACGATAATCGTTTTATATTATAGTTACTGAAATACTGAAGTAGATGTGAAAATAATATTTGAATAGATCATCCCTCGAATTGAAATATTAAAACAGTGTTTGAAGTAAATTACTTTTTCCCAATGGCATTTTATTGAAGATTTTAAAAACCGACATACACCTATTTTAAGTAACGTTACTAGAATATTTGTCTCTTTTTTTCATTTTTTTCAGAAAAAAATGATTAAAATAATGAAAATAGTGTTTGAAAATTTTTATAGGGTATTTTTATAAACACTTTCCTCGAGGAAAATGGTAGAAATGTACTGAATTAGTAATTTTTTTAGCCAAAAACTTGCCGTGCGTTTCAATCACAGCACAAGACTCAGAAGGTGCCTATGTGTTGTGTGGGATATACAGACCAGTAGCACAACGGAGTAAATGTGACTAAGGAACACTTCATTATGCACAAATTCCTAATTGTTAAGGAGGCAAGGCTGTTAACTATTAATTACCTACCCACTCTACTTACGTAAAAGGTTGATATTAATTTTCCCACGGACTCTAGTCATGTAAACAACTTCTAATGATTTTCACTCTAAATTTACTCATGCAAACAACTTCTAATGATTTTCCCACGGTATGTACTCATGTAAACAAAATATAATGATTTTCCCAGGTCTGTACTCACGTAAACAAAATATTCTAGTCATTTAAACAGCTTACAATGATTTTCCCAGGTCTCTACTCACGTAAAAAAATTTTTCTAGTCATTTAAACAGCTTACAATGATTTTCCCAGGTCTGTACTCACGTAAACAAAATATTCTAGTCATTTAAACAGCTTACAATGATTTTCCCAGGTCTGTACTCACGTAAACAAAATATTCTAGTCATTTAAACAGCTTACAATGATTTTCCCAGGTCTGTACTCACGTAAACAAAATATTCTAGTCATTTAAACAGCTTACAATGATTTTCCCAGGTCTGTACTCACGTAAACAAAATATTCTAGTCATTTAAACAGCTTACAATGATTTTCCCAGGTCTGTACTCACGTAAACAAAATATTCTAGTCATTTAAACAGCTTAAAATGATTTTCCCAGGTTTGTACTCACGTAAACAAAATGTTCTAGTCATTTAAACAGCTTACAATGATTTTCCCAGGTTTGTACTCACGTAAACAAAATATTCTAGTCATTTAAACAGCTTACAGTGATTTTCCCAGGTTTGTACTCACGTAAACAAAATATTCTAGTCATTTAAACAGCTTACAGTGATTTTCCCAGGTCTGTACTCACGTAAACAAAATATTCTAGTCATTTAAACAGCTTACAATGATTTTCCCAGGTCTGTACTCACGTAAACAAAATATTCTAGTCATTTAAACAGCTTACAGTGATTTTCCCAGGTCTGTACTCACGTAAACAAAATATTCTAGTCATTTAAACAGCTTACAATGATTTTCCCAGGTCTGTACTCACGTAAACAAAATATTCTAGTCATTTAAACAGCTTACAATGATTTTCCCAGGTCTGTACTCACGTAAACAAAATATTCTAGTCATTTAAACAGCTTACAATGATTTTCCCAGGTCTGTACTCACGTAAACAAAATATTCTAGTCATTTAAACAGCTTACAATGATTTTCCCAGGTCTGTACTCACGTAAATAACTTCTAATGATTTCACCAGAGACTCTACTTATGTAAACAACTTCTAATGATTTTCCCTCGGACTCTATTTATTATTGAAGTTATACTTCTTTGCGCCCGTTAGACACTTTGGGATGGGATGTTGGTCGAGAAACCGCGTCACGCTGAAAAGTAAGAACAAATTTTTAAGAACTATCGATTAATCGATTGTTAATCGAAGAAATTTAATCGAAGAAATTACTGATAATGGTAATATAGGTGTATAATATAATAATGAAGTCACGTATAATATATTGAAGATAAATATATTGAATAATATTGAAAAATGTCTTATATTTCATTTATACATCCTGTCTGTTTGTGTGCGTGAGTGGGTGTATGAGAATGGCCAAAGAAGTATAACTTCCACCGTGTGGTCCGACGCACACCCAATATTTTTTTTATTACAAAAAACTGAGCTCGTCAGTCCACATGGGCTACAAAGCATGTGCGTTAACTTTATTTGACGATTGAAGTACCGATCTTGGCTCAGTGGGGATTCGATCCTTGAACCTTGCCGTCCGCAATCCGAAGCCTTAGCCACTGAGCCACCACACCGGCAAAAACTTGCAAAAGTCATGCATCTACTTCATGTAAACACCTTCTAATGATTTTCCCACACACTCTAATTACGTAAACATATAGTCATCACACACACTACATGCTTGTATCTACTAGACCTACGCACTGCTCTGTACTGGGTAGGGAGAAGTCTTCATGTTTCAGTCTACTCTGCTCACGTTATAAGTCTGGTAACGGTCGCCAACCACACTTACATAGTCATCACACACACTACATGCTTGTATCTACTAGACCTACGCACTGCTCTGTACTGGGTAGGGAGAAGTCTTCATGTTTCAGTCTACTCTGCTCACGGTATAAGTCTGGTAACGGTCGCCAACCACACTTACATAGTCATCACACACACTACATGCTTGTATCTACTAGACCTACGCACTGCTCTGTACTGGGTAGGGAGAAGTCTTCATGTTTCAGTCTACTCTGTTCACGTTATAAGTCTGGTAACGGTCGCCAACCACACTACTCACTTACCCAATGGTAATGCGTTTACTAACCACCCCACTTACGTAATTGATTGGTAATAATTAATTTGTCCACTCACTTTAGTCACGCTAACAACAGATAACGATCTCCCCATTTACACTACTCACTCTCACGACTGGCAATGATTTCCCCATTCACTAAACACTAAAATACACACTGTGACACCAGTATACGAACGGAGGATCTCATGCAGGGGAACAGTGAGATATCAGTGTGTGCTGGTTGGTTACTATGTGGGAAATCCTCGTAGTAAGGGTAGACTATTTGGTTTGTTTACTTAAAGCACAATTGTGTTAGTTTTTAAACTGCAGGACACATTTGCTTATACCGTTGATGTTTCAATCAACTATTTTATATCTGCCTAAATGGTTACAACTGAATACACTAAACCACCCTTGTTAAACAGTGTTTTAGAGGCTAGCGTGATCTTGTAATAGTTCAAGTTTGGCCATGGGTTGGTGCAGTATGGCAAACCCCCTTGTCCAATAAGTCTCTTAGCTAAGACTCGCAAATTCAATTCGTGTGCTTTCAATTTCTTGTAAACACGTCTCGATTAATGAGTGCATTTAAAAGGGAAAATAACAAATGCCGTTTCAGTGGTCATATGTGAATAAGAAAGTCATTAATTACCATAATTTTCATTTAATTAGGTTTTGTATCAAAATCTTAACTCCTACTTGTTCATGTACCTTACTTTTTTATTTCGTTGTAGAAACTGTGAGATCAAGGGATAAGTCTGGTGTACAATATATCATTAGTTTCAAACGTATGCTTACGAAATCCCAAACTAAGTTGTGAACTGAAATGGCCTTACAACTTGGTACTAGCTCCTGTTCATGGCTCACAAGGGTAGACTTGATAGGTCATAATCGTATTTTTAGTACCCGGTTTAGTAATACTTTTATACTGCTATTTATTAGAAAAATAATTATTCTTTTATTAGTCATGATAGGAGAATACGTCTTAATTAAAATTAACTAATTTAAGTTAAAATTCAATGTGCAGATCAAGTCTTGCATCTGATTTGCACATTGAAATATTTGTTGTGTGCGTTATATGCATTGGTATTGTTATGATGGATGTATCAAACTATTAATCAATTAAAACTGTCCCTTTAAAACTGGCGACTTTATATACACAAAGGAATTGAAAATAAACATTCAAAATTAACATAAGAACAGAACAATGAATGTTCCAGATGAAAACAATAACAAGTACATATTAATTAATAATATATTAGTATTGTTTATATACTCATGAACCAGTTTTCTGAACACTACTAATTCATATACTTTGTGAAGCTGTCAGAACCTAATAACCACTGATCGAACTAGGCAGTTCTATGTAGTTATTAAATAAAAAATATTTTACTGTTTTTATAATGCAATTTAAATGCTATGTGGCAAGGAAATTACAAGCTTCTCGAAATAAAAACTTAAGAACCTCTTATAAGTTTCACGATTACTGGTTGATTTATGACAGCTTTTCATACCTCCCTTCCTTACGTCAGCAAAGAGTTCGCCACATCCATTTTACAATAAGCACTCTACTTAACATGCTTATGTCGCATTTCGATCAATACTGTGAGTTTATACTCATCGAAATTATCGTTGGATCACTGGCACAGGGTGAACAGCAAGGCTCTAAATTGCCTTGCTTATTTTACGTAAGATAATATTTTACGCAAAAATACATATATTCGTCAAATAAAAATGTTCTCTTTAGAATACTTTAACAATTATTTACGTCGGAAATCACTCCACATAGACAATCTCATGAGAAATACACTGGATTGTTTTCATAATCTAAAATATATTAGTTCTGTTTTCTCAATTAAATAATAAAGAAACTGCAATGACTCCCCTACTGAGTAACTTCCGTCATTTGGTTTGGGAAGTCACTTCCAGTACTTGGGATCGGTCCTAACTTGGGTTGAGTAAACACGTTCTTTGTATCAATTGCCCGTAACATTTAGGTGTTTAAGGGAGAAAATGGTGTGTTTCTCTACGGATAATGGGAGTAATGCTATTTTTTTCGTTGCGATAATAGCAAAATAAGTTATATGTTACTTGAAGGCTTCTCATTTATATTCTATTCGGCCTCATTACCAAAAAAGCTTTAACAAAAAACAAAGAACACAAAAACACAATTCCACCCTTGCAAAAATCATACGTTTCCAATTTTAAGCAACATGTGCTTCAGCTAATTGTTCTCAGAAGTTTCCTCATTTTAAAGATAAAATTATGACAAAATACTAAAAATAACTTTACATACCGTTATGATTATTGTCAAAGAAACATTTTGAAGAAATTGGAACAATGATAATATAAATATAGAAAATAATTTTAAAGAAAAAATCTTATATCTACTTTAAACGCAATCCAGATAAATGTTGGACACGGATTTAAAACTGTTGTCTATGGGCAATACAGTATATCATGATCATTGCACATATTTTCATTAATTATAGTGATATTAACCCACCCATACACGTAACCTGTCCACCCACCCATACAAGAACAGATGTTATTGACCGACCCATCCCCACATACAAGAACAATAGCTATTAACCCACCCACCCGCCCATACAAGAACAGTTGCTATTAACCCACCCACCCGCCCATACAAGAACAGTTGCTATTGACCCACCCACTCGCCCATACAAGAACAATTGCTATTGACCCACCTACCAACCCATAAAAGAACAGTTGAATTAACCCACCCACCAGCCAATTCAAGAATAATTGCTATTGACCCACCCACCCATCCATACAAGAACAATTGATCATCAGCATCATAGTTATCAAAAGCATAACAGATTGATACTTCCCATTTTTATATTGATACTCATTGATACTTCCTATACTTATCCATACTTACCAAATGAGCCCACTCCTTGCATTTGGTGCACTGAACCCAGATTTTATTTGTTGTGCTCTGCTGGTATGCATCCCCACATACCAGTCAGAATTTTGCGAAAGAGAGATTATTTTTCAATATTTTTATTCGATTGTGGGCTAATTTTTTTCTGGGGAACAAAAAAGTGCATGTTTTGTTTTGGCTTTTTTCAAATTTATTTTTTTCTGGATTTTCAGCACCTAATATAATTCTGAAAGGTGTATCTATCAATCTCACAGATATATTTTCTTGCTCGGTTTTAATACAGGTTTTCTAGGACCGGCTTTAGGAAAAGATCTTGCATTTTCTGGGCTAATAGCGCAATGGCTGAAAATCTTTCAATGTTGATGCCCCTAGGTTGTTATTATATTCTCTGGTCGTTACGTTATATTGTGTCGATGTTATTTATATACGGCCGATTTGTGGTATAATTGGTCATAAAGTCTTCTTGGAGATAGGCCTAAAAGTGGAGATTCAGGAGTGGTGGATGGTGGGTTGTACGGCCGATCTGTGGAATAACTGGGCATGAACTCATCTTCAGTAACGATATTATGGTTGAAGGGATATATTCATGAAACTCTGAAACCTGACATTATGTTATTAAGGATTGCAGCTAAGAGAAACGCATTTTTTACAAGTCCCTGATTCATAGATTCCTGAGGGGTTTACAGGATTAGTCTTCATCCAAACCGCACACATTGAATTGAACAATGATTTGATTGGTCCCAAAACGCTACAGATTGCAGCTTGTATGAACAGTGTGGGCGCAACGATAACATCACTATTCCATTGCCTTTGGCACAATCCTGGGCTGAGAGGGGTTTCGTGGTCATCTAATAGTAGCAATACTGGTGATTGTTAAAAGTGGACCATTCCTGATAAAATAATCCTTGAAATGAACCCGAATAATACCGAAGAGAGGAGGAATGCTGTTCCCAGTAGCTGAAACTGCACCGCCTATTGTCACAAGAGAGGAGGAATGCTGTTCCCAGTAGCTGAAACTACACCGCCTATTGTCACAAGAGAGGAGGAATGCTGTTCCCAGTAGCTGAAACTGCACCGCCTATTGTCACAAGAGAGGAGGAATGCTGTTCCCAGTAGCTGAAACTACACCGCCTATTGTCACAAGAGAGGAGGAATGCTGTTCCCAGTAGCTGAAACTACACCGCCTATTGTCACAAGAGAGGAGGAATGCTGTTCCCAGTAGCTGAAACTACACCGCCTATTGTCACAAGAGAGGAGGAATGCTGTTCCCAGTAGCTGAAACTGCACCGCCTATTGTCACAAGAGAGGAGGAATGCTGTTCCCAGTAGCTGAAACTGCACCGCCTATTGTCACAAGAGAGGAGGAATGCTGTTCCCAGTAGCTGAAACTACACCGCCTATTGTCACAAGAGAGGAGGAATGCCGTTCCCAGTAGCTGAAACTGCACCGCCTATTGTCACAAGAGAGGAGGAATGCTGTTCCCAGTAGCTGAAACTGCACCGCCTATTGTCACAAGAGAGGAGGAATGCTGTTCCCAGTAGCTGAAACTGCACCGCCTATTGTCACAAGAGAGGAGGAATGCTGTTCCCAGTAGCTGAAACTGCACCGCCTATTGTCACAAGAGAGGAGGAATGCTGTTCCCAGTAGCTGAAACTGCACCGCCTATTGTCACAAGAGAGGAGGAATGCTGTTCCCAGTAGCTGAAACTGCACCGCCTATTGTCACAAGAGAGGAGGAATGCTGTTCCCAGTAGCTGAAACTGCACCGCCTATTGTCACAAGAGAGGAGGAATGCTGTTCCCAGTAGCTGAAACTGCACCGCCTATTGTCACAAGAGAGGAGGAATGCTGTTCCCAGTAGCTGAAACTGCACCGCCTATTGTCACAAGAGAGGAGGAATGCTGTTCCCAGTAGCTGAAACTGCACCGCCTATTGTCACAAGAGAGGAGGAATGCTGTTCCCAGTAGCTGAAACTGCACCGCCTATTGTCACAAGAGAGGAGGAATGCTGTTCCCAGTAGCTGAAACTGCACCGCCTATTGTCACAAGAGAGGAGGAATGCTGTTCCCAGTAGCTGAAACTGCACCGCCTATTGTCACAAGAGAGGAGGAATGCTGTTCCCAGTAGCTGAAACTGCACCGCCTATTGTCACAAGAGAGGAGGAATGCTGTTCCCAGTAGCTGAAACTGCACCGCCTATTGTCACAAGAGAGGAGGAATGCTGTTCCCAGTAGCTGAAACTGCACCGCCTATTGTCACAAGAGAGGAGGAATGCTGTTCCCAGTAGCTGAAACTGCACCGCCTATTGTCACAAGAGAGGAGGAATGCTGTTCCCAGTAGCTGAAACTGCACCGCCTATTGTCACAAGAGAACCTTCTTTAGCGGATGTTAGTGATCCAATCTACTTGAACCCCTCGCGGGCTAAGACGTGGTCTGGTTTTGGGCCGTAAGGAGTCCTGACTCATCCATATTAAAGGTTTCAGGAGGGTGACATTTATAGAGCTCATAGACTGTCAAAGAAGCTTGCTACATTACACTCACTAAAGCTAGTGGCTCGAGCCAGATTTGTAGGTTGGGGTTTACGCAGTGACTGACAAGGATGGATAACGTTTAATGAATGGTCTGAGCCAATCTGGACCTAATTTTCAGTTAATTTTCATGGTTACATTTTGTTAAGGTTCTTTTCATAGCTATAGGCTAACTGCCGTATCGCTTTTGGGGTTAAGCCAAAATATTTAACAGAAGCCCTCTTTAGGACGTCCTCCAGTAATTACTCTTCGTCATTATTAAAAATTCTATTACACAATTTGTAACCAAAAACAACGTTACCGGAGCAATTCTTTTACTAAACCTCTCGGACAAAGTTTCTGTGCGATAAAGTAGCTCAGTCTTCTCTACTTATTCCTCTAGATTCCCTTTCAGTTATTATTCCTCTAGATTCCCTTTTAGTTATTATTCCTCTAGATTCCCTTCCAGTTATTATTCCTCTAGATTCCCTTTCAGTTATTATTCCTCTAGATATACCTTTTCTATCAACATAAGTAAATTGGCATATCTACAAAGACCATTTACTTGTGTTCTTTACGTAATAAAACCTTTTTGAATTTTGAACCTATCTACTTTGTACATACTCTGGGTCATATATGCACTTGATATTGCCACCACAACTCAACACGAGAACATATATATAAGTACACACACACATTTAGAAAGAGCACGCACACTTGATCTAGCCACTCTCAATAATTATTTTAGAACCTGGAAGCTAAAGCCCAATCCAACAAGGACCGAACTAACCCGCATTCACCTTGGTAATGGACTAAGTAATAAAAAAATTGAACATCTTTTTAAATGGTGCAAGGCTGAAACACAATGAGCATCCACAGATTTGGAAGTCTGTTTAGATAGATTTATCTGTTTTTAAAGTCACTTTAAGAATCACTAGATTTTCAAGAGTGTTTCGACTGCAAAAGAGAGCGGTCAGAGTTCTCGCGAGTTTGAGGCACAGAGAGTCGTGTAGGGATGCGTTTAGGGAGCTCGGTCTTTTAACTTAACCCTGCCTCTACTTACTTGAGGTGGCAGTTTACTGTCGTTTCAGTGGCAATCTCACCCAAGGTGTAGATATCCACGACTACAATACTAGGGGTAGGGACACATATCGCCAGCAACAACATAGAACATCCGCCTTCAATAACCTGCCGTCACAGGTTGGCGTCAGGGTGTTAAACCGACTCCGAAACAGCTTAGTAGTTGTGGCCGATAAAGCCACGTTTAAGAGAAAACTCAAGAAGCTATTGATCTCGAGATCATTCTACTCGATGGGGGAGTTCATGGCCCACCGTTTTACGGATGGGCCGCAATAACCAAAAACTTTTTCTTTTTATCACACTGGCTTCGACCCAGGTAGTCGAATTATTTTATGTTACAGTTTCTACTTTCATTAATTGTTCAGTTTCTTGTTATATATCTATTACTATTATTATCACTGTAACCCTAATTTTTATAGATGACGTTTGTAACACAATGTGTATTGTTTTATTACAATAAAGAAATTATTATTATTATAAGAAAACAGCAGCTAAAGTGAGGACCGGAACTAACATTGTGCTTCAGAACTAACACTCCAGGTCTTCATTCAATCGGAAAAGTGGGTGTGGAATTATTACGAAACCCGAATTAAGCTCCGTGACGGGAGAACAATTTTGAACACTAAGACACAAATACTTTGTACAAAAAAATGTCATTTTATTTATAAATTGTTTGTTAGTCATACGATATATAAATACTTTGAGTCTATTTCATTAATAAATATTGATAGCGTTAACGTCAAGTAATTATACAATTTTTGACAATGACATTCGTCCACACTTCCAATTTGGTTGTCATTATTTTTCTCTAAATTATGAATGAAAAGAAGGATAACAACAATTTTTGTAAAATTGTGCCATTCAACGTCATCAAAGAACGCCTATTGATACTGGCACTATACTGGCCTATATTGGTGACACTTGTGATCGACTTACATGTCTTTGATGAGTTTACTTGTCAGTCTTCCTTATTGTTAGCGGGTTATTATTGTGCTCGTGTCAGACATAGAAGCTTAATGAACCAAGATCTTTTCATTGACATAAAGATGTTTATAGGTGTCAGAGGCGGAGTTACAGTCTAATATAGGGACATTAAACGATCTCTGCAAGGTGAACGTCGTCAAAATACAAACATTTGCACTCCTTGTTTTAAAATCCCTTTCAGTTAAACATTTTAATATAATGTTTGAATTACAATATTTGATATTTTCATAGAATATATTCTGAAAAGTAGAACAATACATATAAATAATTTAATTAAAAACTACAGATTGTAAATATATGTTTTGGGGTGTGTTATATACAGGGTGTCCCAAAAGTAAGGTGTCAAACTTCCGAAATTGGTTATATAGGTCAAAATAAAGATAAAATCAAGATTATTTTTTCCCCTAAAATGCTTTCTTTACCATATATCCGCCATTTGGTTTTTCACAAAAGACTTTTTTTCTCCGTGTTGGCTTAACCTACCTTTATGAAACTCACTATGCATGTTACAATAACAGAGACCTATTGCAGAAAAAAAAAAGAAAAAAAAACAATCAACTTGATCCAATGTAAAGTTTCAAAATAGCGGCCATTTTAAATTTTTTAATGAAAATTACGGGAAAACGGCAAAACATACTAAAAATTTCTAAATGCATGGGTTTTTAGATAATTATATTACCAATGTCTCAGTACCAAAAAAAGTTAGAATCGGACTGAGACACATTGACATTTGTGTTGAGAAGTAGCAAAAAACCATTTGTTTTTAGCTTTTTTGCTGCCTCTCAACTCAAATTTCAATGTGTCTCGACTTTTTATCCGATTCTAACTTTTTTGATACTGACAGATTGGTAATAAAATTATCTAAAAATACACACATTTGGTAATGTTTAGTATTTTTTTCCCATTTTCCCGCAATTTAGACATAAAAAGTTTTAAATGGCCGCTATTTTTAATATTTACATAAAGATCGGTTTAGCTAACTTGGAGATAATTTTTTTTGAAAAAAACAAAATGGCAAGTATCTGGTAAACGATGCGTTTTTTAGAAAAAAATTATTCTTGATTTTCTATTTATTTTGACCTATACAACCATTTCCTGAAGTTTGGCACTTTACTTTCGGGATACCTTGTATAAAGAGGATTTATACAAAGGAATTTTTCCCTTTTTATACTAAAAGCATATCCAATTTACCCTTAACTGAAATATTACGCAAATAAAAAGTACTTTTATGTTACTTTTTCAAAGTGGTAATAGATTTTAATAACATCTAAAACACAGTTAATTTTTTTTATATGATAAATTAGCAATTGATGGTGGTTTTTATGTTTACCAAACAATTAATACCAAACTAAATAATTCTCATTGGATGTTCTGTGACAAAGAGAATTATTTTTAACATTTATTTTATGTACAATCTGTTCATACAATTTGAACAATACAATCATAAGGGTAAATAACGTGAGTCAGAAACGACCATTTTGGCTGTCCTGATTTAAAATGTTCTAAAAGTATGAAGAATTAAACAAATAAATAAAATGAGTTAAATCTGCTTTGTAAATGGAGAACACAGTGTTTTTTAAGGCGGCAAACACTGCTGCTATTGTCCAACAGATTAACTGCTAGGTAGTTTGATGGTTCTTGAGTCTCTGAAGGTATTTCAAGTTTTTCATTTTGATTACATCTTTTACATATGAAATTTTAGTGTCTTCGTTAATGGTTTGATTTCTAACATACTAAGGAGTGTCTAGAATAAATCTTGGGGTTTTAGATTGGAACCTTTGAGTAATTTTAATGTTGGAAGTTGATGTTGTTCCCCAGAGTTCAATGCCATAAGTCAAAACTGGTTTCAGTATAACTTTATAAATTGGAAGTTTATTTTCTAGAATGGACGAAAGTACATTTCATTAACTCCCTAAATACAGAATTGTATATAAATTAATAATATTTCCGTAATTGTTTTGACTGTCCAGTATCATTAGTTAATAGAATTGACAGATCTTGTTAGTTTAATAAAGCCAGAACCATGGCGATATAACTTTTAAAAGCTATATGAATTTATTTTGGTATAAAGTAATAACCCAATGCACTGTTTCACTTTATGTATCTAATTTTTCAATTAAATTAAACGCCTCTACTCAATAAATTATTAAACCCGAGGTGTCTGAAACTGGAAACAGCTGACAGAGTATCAATATCACATGTGTGTTGCGAATGCTTACCACTGTATAATAGCATACGAGTATGTTACACTGTATGCGCCTAACCTAAAATTGTATATAGTTGGACCATTACGAGTATATTTCAGTTTTAAACCAGCTGTAGTAGCAGACCTCACTAGCTAACCATACTACAGGTACAAATATTACTATTATACTAGGGGATAACCCTGCACGCTTTGCGTGCCAACCCCATCACTCGCTGGGCTTGTTATTCCTCGACCTGAGAATTTTGACCACAAATAATATAAGTTAACTCTATTATGTAAAATTAGAATACTTCTCATACCCTTCAGTGTGAGAATATTGAAGAATTGAGACATTATTCTACAACTACGAACAGAGGTAATTTTTCTGACACCACAACCGTTTACTAAAGTCAAGAAATAAGTGAGGAGCTGCGTTGACAAAAAAACTGCTTCAGTTCACGTATTATATATAAAAGATGAGATATCTATTTGTAAGCAAGGGTTGAACTAACCACGTTCCAAAACTAGGACTGTCCCTTCGAGTAAAATATAAAATCCCTATACCAATGTTGGTGTTTGTCGTATTTTTTATTTGCACTAAGTATAAAATATGACGACTAGTATTGTATCCTGAGCCCACAGTAATTCAAACAATTACGTAATTTGGTTTACAAAAATAAACCCGGCAGACCGTATTGCTTGATATTCTTTTTCTATTCAGTTTAAATCATATTTTATTTAACATCAATCAAATCGACTCAGCTGCACTGTTACCTTTGACATAATTCCGCGTTCCTCATTTCGCTGTAACCCAGATACGCGCGCAGCTATACGCCAGTTTATTTGAGCCAGCATGCACGTGCGTGAACTATATCAACGAGTGAAGTACTGACCGTTAGCTCAGTGGGGATACGAACCTTGGTAAATGTCATCCGCAGTACGAATGCCTTAGCCACTGAGCTATCACCCCAGCTTCAATCTTAGATAAAACAAATGTTTCCAATTAAAAAGTATTTGCTAGTATTTTGCAATTTGGAAATGATTCTTAGCCAGAGACCATTCCATTTGGCACTATAGTAATGTGTTGTAAATTAATTGTTTTTAATTGTTTAAACTGAGAGATGGTATTCTGGTGTTAGTGGTGCCTCTGGTGGTAGAAAGAGGAACTTCTTAATTATCATTGAATTGATGGGGTGAGATGGAGAGGAGTGTCAAACGGGGGGGGGGGGGAGTATGCTCTTACAGCAGCCGGATAGTTGTAATAATTGGCTGGCATTTGGGATCATGTTAAACTCATATCGACAATCATGTTAAACTCATATCGACAATTTTAACATCATATATAAAGGGTTAAAAAGTACTCCATTTTTGGAAATATTTATATTCCATACTTACCAGCGTTTTGTATGTAACGTAGATATCTTAAGCCTACTTTATTTCTCCACGTGACAAACAATTACGAGGGTTTAATGTTTGTTCCAGTTATTCAAAACTAAGTGCTAAGTTGGTGTTTTCTCGGTCTGATACTGTTAGATATATTTACAATGTAAATTTAAAATTCTGTAACTGTAACCTTTATGAGGGGCCTGCCCTCCATGATGCTTCTATTCCAGCTTTAAAATGCCGATGAAGTAATTAAGTTGTTTCATGAATACAACAATGTGGAGCAAATTTATCTATGGTAGTAAAATTAATTTGCCCGTTTATTATTATTATTATTATTTTGAATAGAAACTATTACAAGTTAGAACCATATCAGTATTTTAAATGTTCTGATGTTTTAAGTAGTTATGATGAATACAAATTTTTATAGAACTAATTTGGTACATCAAGGAGATATTGAAAAATGTGAGACGCCATTCGATTGTTTTTTAACATTCGGATTTATGTGTGCGTATTCATAAAATATCGGAAATTTCTGAATAAGTCAAGATGATCTATTATTTGGATCAAGGGAAAAATAAAAAAAAATGTTTATCTGCTTTTTAACTTAATTTCATCAGTTAGAAAATAATAAATTTGTTTTCTTCTAATATCTCTGAAAAGTTCTATCCAATTTTTGAGAACTCTTCTATATAACAAAATGCTATGTAATTAATATCCTTTGTCTATATGAAACTTACAAGTTAAGAAGTGAACAATATATTTATTACATTGTTTTCACCTTCATCCAATACAGTTAGACTAGTCCATGATACAGGACAACTCAGATTTTAAATCGTACCTTGTTAATTATGCCGGAATGATCTCCACTGTACATTTTGACGAGTCTCAAACACAATAGGTACATTGGCTATGATTCATCTTGAGGAATACATTATAACAATATATATATATATATATATATATATATATATATATATATATATATATATATATATATCCTAACATAAAATAAAAATACTAAAAATTATTAATTAGTAAAGTAACAAATACTCAAATCAAAGCATATTTATTTTGATAGAAGCTTAAAACTGTATAATAGCGTTAGATTATAATCTAAACTTACAAACCATTTGTTCTTGTATAAAAATAAAACGCAATTATAATACACGTTCTATCTACATTAGTTAGGCCTACTAGTTCTAAACACTATATAGAAAAGCAGCGGGATATTTAAAACTCTTCGACTTTACGCTTAAATGTCTTGTATTCACTAGAATAATAGCAAACAAATGAAAACAAAATAATTACTATGCATACTAAATATAATTAGTACTATTGGTTCAGCAATCTTCAACTGCTTGGCGCGTGGAGGGTTCTGACAGAAAACTACGAACGTGCGCTGATAAATATATATTTCTGAATAACTTTTACTAATATATACAACATATATTATATACCATTTTAAAGAGGAGATTTCAAGTGTAACAGGTCCACCAAATTGATAGGCAAATTAATTAATTTAGATAAATAATAAATTATTATATAGAAGAAAAGGAATATATTTAATTAAAATAGATGGAGAAGTTTCAAATCATATTAGAGAATTGTCGTGTGGAAAATAACCGTGGGACAGATGAGGCACCAGCAATAAATCACAGTAAACAAGACTCTTTGTTCGAAACAGGATGGGTGGGTTCATTCCAAGAATTGTCAAAGCATGTGGGAACATCTAAACAGTCAGCAAAATTATGACGTAGCAGCGTGAGACAAGCGTCGACATGTCGGTTGGTTATTTTCCATTGAGCCCCACCATGTCACGGGTGACTGATGCGCAGTGGAAGAACTCAGATGACGAGTTGTGACAAGAACCAATCAGAGCGGGACGAATGGTTCCAAGTTTGCCCGTAGGCCGCAGCAGCTGTCAAAACAGTTACATCGTGATATACCCAAAAGGGTCATAGTCGCGTACCCAAAGGAAAAAAGGCGGGAATCCGACTTCAACGGTTGAAGACTGTTCCTCGCCCCAGTTTGCCAATAGTTGGAGATCGACGAGGATCGTCTTCCACAGACATCACCGGCATCGGGCTACGTTTCCGGGAAAATGTGGTGAAACACTTGTGCGTTTTAAATATACTAATTAAAAGTTGTCGCTATGAATTAAAGTTTATGTTACATTAAATTTCCGTTTCGTTGAGTAAACGATAGGACATGAGATGGATCCCATCATCACCCATAGTGATATAACTCAGATAAGTTGTTAGAATAAATTACTGATAAAAATAAAAAGGTTAATAATGATTTTGTAAATCAAATTTAAATGATTTATTTAACTTAAAAGAAATTGTCTAGTTTTAGATAGTACAATTTTCAATCTTATTTTATTGTACTGCAAATACCAATTGAGTAACGTAATGATTTTGAATAATGTAAAATAAATTAAATTTTGTAAAGTAACATTTGTTTTAATGTACTACTTAGTTCCACCGATTTACCTATTTTAAACGACCCTGAGATACTAATAAGAGAACTCACAAAATCATTCAATTTGAATAATTCTAAATAAATTGACAATGCATTTAAATCAAAGTAACTCATAAATAAAGACGAGTTCAACAGAGTTGGCTCGACAAAGTGAAGCTTTGTTGTAACAGATTTAATTACTAATATTTGTTGTTGCAAATTTACTTAATTATTACAGATTTAAAAAGAGAGTTCTACACAAGCTACAAAAATTAATAAAAAATAAAACAAATTTGTTAAGTGCTTCCTTTTAGCCACTCACCCGGTAATTGAACCAGGTAAGTTATAGTAAAGTCTGGGAGCACTGTGTGATAAATGCAAAAAAGGCAGTTTTGTGAAGTGGTATTAAGGCAGTATTTCTGTCTCTCAGATTGTATTGCAAAGCTCGTGTATTGTCCTCAAATAGATATGTTTTTCTTATAAAAAAGACATATTTAAAAAAATATATATAGATGGAAATGTTCAGAGCTTGTGGACGTAAGCGATTCTTTACTAGAGTATTTTCTGGGTGTTTTAAATATAGGTATCTCGTATAGCTCTCTTTTTTTGCAAACGAAACAACACTTGGTATCTGTGTTTTCCTGAGCCCAGTTTGCGACAATATAAGTTAGATATGGAGAATTACGCCGTAATAAGCAGTCAACAGAAGGTTGTGATCAGCAACCTAAAATAATAGTTGAGTGGTTCTACTAGAAAAATAAAGTATTGATATTAAACGTTAAAGGAACTTTAGTATTAAAATTGTTCTTAATCAGTGAGTTTTTTTCTCATTGCAGACTAGATGACGTCACGCCATATGTAATCCCAGCAACTGAAGGAATACTTGAGTGTCAATTCTTGAATTTTTCACTAACCTGTAGTACATGAAAATCCTCCATTTAGAATATCGCAATATCAATATTTGAAATGGTCATTTTCAAATACGGTCTGGTATTTTTTCCACCGTCCTTGGAAAGATCCGGAAGAACAATAACCCTTAGAAGTCTGCAGAGGAGTCGCCATGTTGGATTTATATGGAGAGCTGCACTGTGACTTGAGCTCTCAGAAAATAATAATTGTTACATGTTTATTACATGATTAATTCATCAACATTACTTTTAGTATAAATGGGGGTTACTGTTTACAAATAGTAGAAAGTTACTCTAATTTTTTTTGTGTAGTGGGCCAACTTCAGTTACATCATCTGATTTATATTCCAGAACAAAATCACTTCCCACACCAAAGCCCTATCTACTGCTACAAAACTATTTCGTCTGTGAGAAGGAGTTATAGGCCAATTTTATATCGGCGCCACTTTGCTTTCACAGCTGTGTAAATATACTGTTACTTTTAGCGCTTTAGGGAGTGCTCTCGAACCTGTTCCTCCCACTTCGTCTTCTGTTGCCTTGCTTTTACGTTACGAAACAGAACATTCTTAATAACACATTACTTTTTAATAAAGTACTTTTCAAACAAGTAAGTCATATGTTACTAAGATCACCGTACTTAGGAATAAGGAAATAAAATATTCCTGTATGGTCGTAAAAGAATAATTACAACGCAGGGCTTGCAGAGAGAAGATTTCAGGTAAAAAGTTTAACATTTAATCCCGATTCATTGAATTTGGTTCTGTGAGCAATCTCAACTGCAACACATCGACCTCACGAGATACAGATCAAAGAAGGTAAAAATAAATTGACTCTTATCTTTGTCGTTGCATGAGTCTTTGTTAAGGTTAAGACTTGTACATTAAACTTGATACATAGCCATTTAGTGAATGATTGCATGACGGTTGGACGCCCCACTTCATAGTACAACAATGCTGATACAAGAACAAAGAACAATAACCGGATGCTTGTTCCTGTTTATATACAACTTTCAATCTTCACTTTACGATAACCTCTGCACGTGTTTGTTATTTATTGAATACAATGACGATAAACTGTATTTTCATTTTGATATAATATTCAATGCGTATTTTAATTTTTGAGTAAGTTCTATTTAAACCCATTTCTCACTAAAACTTTATATTAAGGCAGCAAAAGGCATGGGTTTATTAGAGCAATAATGGGATTAAGAATAATTATTTACAAGTAAGTGTTCTAGAACAGTTGTTTTCACGTTGCTGTGTCGCATATAAGATACACAACAAAAGTAAAAACAACTTATTCTTAAGGTTTTTGTCATATACCGACTTTAACTGACTGAATCATATAAAATATCCACCTCTTGGTTAACTGTAATAACGCAAATACTTTATATATAACATTTTATCGAACAAAACATATTATTTAATATTGGTATAATTGGTTAAACTTGTACTATTATTAAAAATTATAAAGTATTAAACTATAAGATGTTTTTATTTAAATAGTAAACTACGACAAATTCATTATTAAAATCGCAATCAACACCTGCTAGACACATGAACAGAATGGGTGTGGCGTGGTAATGGAATGTGTTTCCATCCTTGTCACTCAGAGGAGCAGAGCGTGTTTAGTGTAAAGCAGTGTTATGTTTTGTTCGTATTTTGTCTTGGTTTTGAAATTGATTGATTGAAAAGCTAGCAATTAACCTTAATTCATTGTCAAGCACCTTGAATACCAACTATCCAAAGGAACAACCTTTCCTTCGTTAAATAGTTGACAAATCTTATTTACAATACAACCTAAAATCATTTGTAATTAATTAAAATATACACAAGCAGACACGAATGTTAAGATAATACTATGGCACACCTCTGCACGATTTGCGTGCCAACCCCGCCACTGCGTGCTCCTTACACCCCGGCCTCCGGCTTCGGGTTGTGAATGTTGAGTACAAATAATAGTAGGTTAACTGTAAACGTAAAATCACAATATTACATTTATTTACAGTGTCTCACTCACATTACTTGTTTTGCTACCTACTTATGATTGTAAACTTAGCCTATTTCAAACTTGTTAATTTCATTTGTTTTTGTTTAACATCTTAAGATTAATTAAATAACTAAAATAACTGAAATGGATTACAATTGAAACCTTCAAGTCCAGTAGAGTGGAACCACACAACCGAGTATGAATAAGGCCATGCTTACAATCTTCCCTGGTTTGACATTATGAAAGATCTAACCTTCTCACTATTACAAATACCATTGTTTACATTCCAACAGTTAACACTTTTTTGGAAATCATTATTTACAGGTTGAACTATATAAGGACACTAGCTGTACCCGCCCGCTTCGCCGGTCATAATATTGAGTTTGATTTAGAACCTAATAGATGAAAGAATTCGAGCATTTTTGCTTCTTCTACCAATATTAGATTTTTTAGGAGACATGTCATAAAAAGTAAACTGCAAAACAAATAATTATTTATTTTTTATTTTCACTTTTCACCACATGTTTTAATTACCGAGGAAAAAAGGTTAACACCAAATACAGATCACCCGATCAAGTAAAAGTAGTGTGTGCACCCGATCAAGGTGAAATGTAGAACTACAATAAATCAAAACATTTACAGTACTGTTGTTGTGAGAACTTCAATCTGCTTATGGCATGTGAAACTACATTAAACCACACAGTCATATGTTTTTTGTAAACAATTCAGATTCTCCATTTGAATAACATGGGATCTTTAGGAGCCTGTGGGGCGGGACCCTTTGGATGGATCTGCATCAAACTTTACAGGAACCATCTCGGGAGTATACAGGACAACATCCTAAAGTTTCATGGCAATCGGTTGGATGGTTTGGCAGCGCATAAACTTCAAATATATATACAAACATCCTCTTTTATAAATATAGATAAAACGTGTTTGTGTAAACTAAACCGCTAGTCAAAAGTAAATCTACGTTTCTATTGGTAGATATGCTTACATATATAGCAAGTGATCTGGAGACGTCAAGTTTTCGACTAAACATCGACATTTTTCACTATGTCGATATTTGGTGGAGGAGGTAAGACATCTTAATGTTTTGAACTAACCGTTTGTTTTCTTGTGCGTCGTATCACTGGTTCTTGGACCAAATATTAATTTAAGGGCTATTTATTTTTTCGACTAAACATCGACATTTGTCACTATGTCGATATTTGGTGGAGGAGGTAAGACATCTTAATGTTTTGAAATAACCGTTTGTTTTCTTGTGCGTCGTATCACTGGTTCTTGGACCAAATATTAATTTAAGGGCTATTTATTTTTTCATAGAACATATTGTATATGCTTATGACTTTGTTAGCCAATTAATTTGAATAATCAATGGAATGGCGCAATAAAATGACATAATACCAGGTGTAATCCAGCCTGACATTTCCAACTGGGGTACATTCAGGCAAAGGTTTTTATCCGGAAAGGTGGGCAGAGCCTGATTGGAAAAAGGACTAAAATCTGGATCTCTTTCCTTCCTCTCTTGGGTATTAGAATGTGTATGAGACTAAAATTGGCTAATTTACGCACTCAGTACACTACCCACCCACTCATACACGTACAGTGGTTTACCATTCCCCAACATTAAGTATTTATCATAAGTTTGTATAATTTTACTTTGTAACTCAACTTTCTTCAATGAACAAGATTGCATAAACTAAAGAAATTCATGATGAAGAAGGATAGGACGTTCATTACAAATTAAAAATTACTAAACAAACTGAATTTTTGACGATGTTTGTCAATATTACTTTACGTACTTGTTGCAATTTTAATTCCGATGAAATCATAATACTTAAACACTCTGAACTATTTTATTTAATACCATAAGGGAATCGGCGTCAACGAAAATTCTTGAGCTAGGTAGAAGAAAAATAGCTTGATTAGATTTATTTTGAAGCGAGTCTATAGAGGTAGTCGCCATATTGGATTCATGCCCCCATTAGAGCATTGATAAATGCGGATTAGCACTGTCACTAAGAGTCTGCAGACACCGTCGGCCATGTTGGTTTTGATCCCATAAGAACAATGTTATTTGCGAATCCATATTTTTTCGTTATTTATTGACCAAAAGTTGTGTATGAAGTGTCATTTTAAACGTTATCATATTGCGCATTGGGTTTGCTTTTGATATTTTGCAAACCCAATACTTGAAGGTGGAAGTTAGTCAAGCCCGTAAGCAAGTCAGCTCAGCGGTGGAACGATTCCCCTCTGCTGCTGGAACCCCTACATGCACTAATTTTAACCATTGATTATATAAATCTACAAGATAAACCATCTGATAGGAATATTTGTGGCAGCAATTTTGTTAATTTGTGAGGCCCGCAACTACAGCTGGTTTAAACTGCATTACATTTATATGTGACTACACTAGCGCTCCACAATGAACCACAAAAACAACTGATATATATTAGATAATTTATCATTGGATGGAAAATCTATTTGTGCATAAAAAAATCAATAATATAACACGCATGTTACTTGCAGTCCGGTTCAATTATACCACACAGTACTGCAAAATGTAACAGTAGGCCTGTACTGCATGTGGAGTGACGTTATCCACTGGTAGATAATTAAAAATCACAGCCAGCTGACATTAAACATCAATTTATTCAATATTCTCTTCATTTATATTTATTGTTTTCATTTTATATTACGCTCTAAAATACGTTTTCCAATACCGGGTGTTTTTCTGCTCGTTATTATTATACAATAATTTATCTAGCCTCAACAAATGTAGATTTTATTTCTTCTATAGAATTAATTTTATTTAAATAACTGGTTTCTATGTTCTATGAAATCATTTTACTACATATTTTTATTTACACTATCGATAAAATATTCAGTAAAATTCACGCAGGATTTTTCATAACTGGAATATATTTATAGGCATCAATTTGAAGCACTGTATTTACTTAAGCATTGATTGTTTAAGGATGACGTCACCAAACAATTAATTTAGACATGCTTGCTATTTAATCAGGTTTTAAAAGTAACCCTAAACGTAAAAACAGTAGAAAATAATAATGCCATTAAGTAGATATCATACATAGTAAAACACACAGAGGTTAAGTATCGGCGTTGAGCCAAAAGTAGCCACTGTATGCCACTTACATACCCAGTCTGAGATAAGTGCCACATTACAATAACTGGAACTGAGATGACTCCTCTGAAATATACGAGTATATACATCATATATAGTTTTATATACAAATGTAAGAAACTATAAGTTATTACAATAGATATGCAGTGTGTATTTTGATTTGTCTTTATGTTACGAATAAATGAGAACATTACAAAATAATCCTAAAATAAAAAATCTCAAGTAAGGAAATCAAAACCTTTTTTTAATTATTCTGTGAGTTAACTTGTGAAGATCTATTGTCACTAAAATCTGATTTTATGAATTCATCATTATATAATTGAATCTTCGATAATTGATCTTCACCCGGCATCTGCCACGATGCAGAATCGACCTCACCGTCCGTGGCTCCCTTCAGCTGGCAAGTATTTTCGATTATTGATCTTCACCCAGTATCTGCCACGATGCAGAATTGACCTCAACGTCCGTGGCTCCCTTCAGCTGGAGATATTTTCGATTATTGATCTTCACCCGGCATCTGCCACGATGCAGAATTGACCTTGCCGCCCGTGGCTCCCTTCAGCTGGCAAGTATTTTCGATTATTGATCTTCACCCGGCATCTGCCACGATGCAGAATTGACCTCACCGTCCGTGGCTCCCTTCAGCTGGCAAGTATTTTCGATTATTGATCTTCACCCGGTATCTGCCACGATGCAGAATTGACCTCGCCGTCCGTGGCTCCCTTCAGCTGACAAGTATTTTCGATTATTGATCTTCACCCGGTATCTGCCAGGATGCAGAATTGACCTCGCCACCCGTGGCTCCCTTCAGCTGTCAAGTATTTTCGATTATTGATCTTCACCCGGTATTTGCCACGATGCAGAATTGACCTTGCCACCCGTGGCTCCCTTCAGCTGTCAAGTATTTTCGATTATTGATCTTCACCCGGTATCTGCCACGATGCAGACTTGACCTCGCCACCCGTGGGTCCCTTCAGCTGTCAAGTATTTTCGATTATTGATCTTCACCCGGTATTTGCCACGATGCAGAATTGACCTTGCCGCCCGTGGCTCCCTTCAGCTGTCAAGTATTTTCGATTATTGATCTTCACCCGGTATCTGCCACGATGCAGAATTGACCTTGCCGCCCGTGGCTCCCTTCAGCTGTCAAGTATTTTCTATTATTGATCTTCACCCGGTATCTGCCACGATGCAGAATTGACCTCACCGTCCGTGGCTCCCTTCAGCTGTCAAGTATTTTCGATTATTGATCTTCACCCGGTATCTGCCATGATGCAGAATTGACCTTGCCACCCGTGGCTCCCTTCAGCTGGCAAGTATTTTCGATTATTGATCTTCACCCGGCATCTGCCACGATCCAGAATTGACCTCACCGTCCGTGGCTCCCTTCAGCTGGCAAGTATTTTCGATTATTGATCTTCACCCGGTATCTGCCACGATGCAGAATTGACCTCGCCGTCCGTGGCTCCCTTCAGCTGACAAGTATTTTCGATTATTGATCTTCACCCGGTATCTGCCACGATGCAGACTTGACCTCGCCACCCGTGGCTCCCTTCAGCTGTCAAGTATTTTCGATTATTGATCTTCACCCGGTATTTGCCACGATGCAGAATTGACCTTGCCGCCCGTGGCTCCCTTCAGCTGTCAAGTATTTTCGATTATTCATCTTCACCCGGTATCTGCCACGATGCAGACTTGACCTCGCCACCCGTGGGTCCCTTCAGCTGTCAAGTATTTTCGATTATTGATCTTCACCCGGTATTTGCCACGATGCAGAATTGACCTTGCCACCCGTGGCTCCCTTCAGCTGTCAAGTATTTTCGATTATTGATCTTCACCCGGTATCTGCCACGATGCAGAATTGACCCTGCTGCCCGTGGCTCCCTTCAGCTGTCAAGTATTTTCGATTATTGATCTTCACCCGGTATCTGCCACGATGCAGAATTGACCTCACCGTCCGTGGCTCCCTTCAGCTGTCAAGTATTTTCGATTATTGATCTTCACCCGGTATCTGCCACGATGCAGAATTTACCTTGCCGCCCGTGGCTCCCTTCAGCTGTAAAGTATTTTCGATTATTGATCTTCACCCGGTATCTGCCACGATGCAGAATTGACCTCACCGTCCGTGGCTCCCTTCAGCTGTCAAGTATTTTCGATTATTGATCTTGACCCGGTATCTGCCACGATGCAGAATTGACCTCACCGTCCGTGGCTCCCTTCAGCTGTCAAGTATTTTCGATTATTGATCTTCACCCGGTATCTGCCAGGATGCAGAATTGACCTTGCCGCCCGTGGCTCCCTTCAGCTGTCAAGTATTTTCGATTATTGATCTTCACCCGGTATCGACCACGATGCAGAATTGACCTTGCCGCCCGTGGCTCCCTTCAGCTGTCAAGTATTTTCGATTATTGATCTTCACCCGGTATCTGCCACGATGCAGAATTGACCTCACCGTCCGTGGCTCCCTTCAGCTGTCAAGTATTTTCGATTATTGATCTTCACCCGGTATCGGCCACGATGCAGAATTGACCTTGCCGCCCGTGGCTCCCTTCAGCTGTCAAGTATTTTCGATTATTGATCTTTACCCGGTATCGGCCACGATGCAGAATTGACCTTGCCGCCCGTGGCTCCCTTCAGCTGTCAAGTATTTTCGATTATTGATCTTCACCCGGTATCGGCCACGATGCAGAATTGACCTTGCCGCCCGTGGCTCCCTTCAGCTGTCAAGTATTTTCGATTATTGATCTTCACCCGGTATCGGCTACGATGCAGAATTGACCTTGCCGCCCGTGGCTCCCTTCAGCTCTCAAGTATTTTCGATTATTGATCCTCACCCGGTATCTGTCAAGATGATGCCACTCGTGGCTCCCTTCAGCTGACAACCACAGAGACCTTCTGGTGGTCAAACACCGCGATGCCATTCATACTATCTCAACCGTAGCTATAATGGAAAATAAGCTATAAGATATAATGTAAAATATGTAACCAAAATACAACATAATTAGTATTTATATATACTAGATAATAAATTTAATTAAAAAAATAAACTCATCACATTGAAAGGCGAGAAGATAGCGGTTGGCGCATCGTAATGTCACTAAAATGTTTAGGTCCAATTAAATTCCTCTCAACAAATTGATTCATTTATACAAAATAATGAACAGCATTTTTATCGAAAAATGCTAATAAGTTATCATATTTATTTTGTTTGAATGAAAGATGAATTGGTTCTAAATATAAAAATCTCGTAAATTCCATGAAGAAATCAATCCTTTGGAGTGGATCGTCCCGAACATGGGATGTTTCTCATTTCCCGGTTTACTCTCGATTAGGTCTTCAGTCCATGATGAACGTAGGCTTATTATTGGTACATAATAGTAAAGACCTGACAAGAACTCATATGGACTTTTGGTTGAAGGGAAATATACAACGTCGAAAAAAATATGGAAACGCTTTCACAAGTGTCATATGATTGCACTTGTAAAAGTAAAATCTTGTATATCATAATGATTATGAATGGTCTACTTTTTGACGCCATTTCATCTTTTCAGAGGGAGAGTCCGTAAGGAGTTGAACGAAAATCTTCAATGTTTGCCTAAGTCGAGTCATGTATCAAATAAAAGATATATTCGAGAGAAAATTATTGCCGCAAACCGGACTTCGGTAGGTTTATCCTTGCCAGAGTAGCGGTCATTTGAATTTCATGACACACAAATATAGCCATTTTGTCTTATGGAATAACTAATTTACTTTTGATAGTATTTTTTATGTCGTTTATGAAATATTACGACAGAACATTGTCGTTAGAAAATATTTTGCTACAAAATGTGACTAGAGTAGGTTATTATCACAGATTAGCACATTGTTCACAAGTATTCGGTATCTCATCCAAAAGGTGTGGTTATTTTCTTCAATAGATAATTTGAAAATTTAATTTTTTGAATAATTTTATTCTATAAAGTGTTATTTTTTATCAGAGTAATTTAGTTGAATCCGTGAAATTGTGGAAAAATAGTATTGATCAAATTAGTTACTTTGAAATTCAATTTTATTCAAGTTGGCTGCTATTCTGGAAAACAAACCTTTCGAAGTTCGGTTTGCGGCAGTTAATTTGTTTTGAATAGACTCTTTAGTTGATACCAAACTTGACCCAGGCTTACATTGAAAATGTTCGTTCAGCTCCTTACGGACGGCATACTGTCAAGAAGGTTGTGTAGTATGCATCTAACCTTCTAAAGGTATACAGCTGAGCTTAATGCCAGTTCATTGCCATTTTTAGCTCAAATTTAGCTTGTTCTGTTCATCTGAGTGATTTTTTGGCTACGTGTACTGTACGTTTATGTTAATGACACATTATTGGGAGTCAATCTCAAAACGTATTCTCAAGAGACTTGTCATGGTAAGGGTGACACTTAGTCCAGGAAAGATCATAAGTATCTTCTCAAAATGGTCTATTAATATTAATACCTACTTTTGGTATTTATATTAATGGGCGTTCAAAATATATATATATACCTACTTTAAGCTAAAATGTTGTAAATAAAATTAGTTCCCCTGAAAAGAGTAATGTCGCTAATGGCGTCAAAAAGTAAGTTCTTTGTAACCATGTTAATGTACAAGATTAAATTTTCACAAGTGAGGTTATATAAAAGTTGTGAAACCGTTTCCATTTTTCCCACCTTGTATTGCAATGATAATATATTAAAGATTTGAAACTTTTGGACAACGTCACGGATATATTGTATCTCAGTAGGAGGAAGTGGAAAGTGAGGAAGGCATTTATGGCCCTAGAATTGACAGATTTTATTAAAGGATGTAAGTTTAGTAATAATTACATATATCAAGAGTTTTTCCCAAAAAGTACATCGTCATCATTTAGGTAAACCTTTATCAAAAACTAAAATGTTAGAAACTTGTACGTTTTTACAGTAGATTTTTGTGTTCAACAAAAGAATAAGTTGATCAATAAAATGTATAAACATTATGTATATCACTTTCTAAGTTAATGGTATCTAAAAAAACTAATACAACATTGCATTAAATGGGTCAACAGACTATTTATAATCGATTTCAACATCAAAGTTACCAAAGTAAATCAACTGTTAGTGTTACGTCACAGGCGGCGCCACAAAGGGATTTAACTATCTCCAATGGCACCCCCCGCCACCAGTGGGAGGGGAAGTATAATCATATATATCCATTAACAACTATACAGGATAGAAAATGCTTTACTCCTTTTGTAATTTAATAAAGTATATATTAATTAGTGATCGTCTTCTTACCGAAATAAATATTTTCACCACAATATTGAAACATGACGGCAGTATTACATAACTCATGGCGGCAGTATTAGTTAACTCATGATGGCAGTATTACATAACTCATGGCGGCAGTATTAGTTAACTCATGGTGGCAGTATTAGTTAACTCATGGTGGCAGTATTAGTTAACTCATGACGGCAGTATTAGATACCTCATGAGGGCAGTATTAGATAACTCATGACGGCAGCATTAGTTAGCTCATGACGGCAGTATTAGTTAACTCATGATGGCAGTATTACATAACTCATGGCGGCAGTATTAGTTAACTCATGGTGGCAGTATTAGTTAACTCATGACGGCAGTATTAGTTAACTCATGATGGCAGTATTACATAACTCATGGCGGCAGTATTAGTTAACTCATGGTGGCAGTATTACATAACTCATGGCGGCAGTATTAGTTAACTCATGATGGCAGTATTACATAACTCATGGCGGCAGTATTAGATAACTCATGACGGCAGTATTAGTTAACTCATGACGGCAGTATTAGTTAACTCATGATGACAGTATTACATAACTCATGGCGGCAGTATTAGTTAACTCATGATGGCAGTATTACATAACTCATGGCGGCAGTATTAGTTAACTCATGATGGCAGTATTACATAACTCATGGCGGCAGTATTAGTTAACTCATGGTGGCAGTATTAGTTAACTCATGACGGCAGTATTAGTTAACTCATGATGGCAGTATTAGTTAGCTCATGACGGCAGTATTAGTTAACTAATGACGGCAGTATTAGTTAGCTTGTCGTCACACACTAGCGATTACTATATAGTACAGTATATCACTAGGGACACGAAAATAACACACACGCAGTTTAAGTACACAAGCGTTTATTCACCTTGAAACACAATAACACTGAACCCACAACTCACAATGATTTGCACTACCGCAATATCCGAGTTGTTCCACACTAACTAATTGAACAATCACTCACTGACTGAGAACTCAAAACTACTTGACACTACTACTTGACTGACTAGCATAACAGCGGTGCAACCGCCTTACATACATTTGTTACAATCTAGAATTTCAAGAACAAACTCGACCCGAAGGTTCCAGAGGCCATGGAACATATTACAACAAAAAGAACGTTATAGAACATTCTGTCGTCAGTCTGTCAAAATACGACAGTATGACATCTTTTATCCTATGTAACAGGTCCACCAAATTGATAGATAAATTAATCAATTCAAATAAATAATAAATTATTACGTAAAAGAAAGGGATGTATTTAATTGGAATAAATAACGAATGTTCAAATTATATTGGAGAATTGTTGTAAGTCAGATAGGAAAGAAGACAGAAATATCGGTGACAGACAGACAGAGTCCTGCCTTTGTTACAATCCAGATGGGTGGGCCCCTTCCAAGAAGTATAGCAATAAAAACAGATGTCCAAGGGTCTGAGTGACATCATTTGACAAAACAACATTCCACAGTTGCATTCGAAAATAAACCGAACACCAATGAAACGGAAAAGAATATTCGTACGGAAGTTGACACGACAACCGTATGGGAAGGGGTTAGTTAGTTCAGAAATCACCATGAGAGAGCAGCACGTGATAGAGGTTAAACATATATTCCAGACGGTTTTTTGAGTCTAACCAATCAGAACGAGGCACCTAATTGAAAATTGATCCGTGGACAGCAGTAGCTGTCAGACAGAGACCTCGTGGTGCAGGCGGAAGTGCTTGAACTCTGGAACCCAAACAACATATTGTACCGGAAGGAAGGGTAGGAGAGGGGAGATCCAAGCTCGAGGATAGAGAGAAGTTCCTCACCCCAGTCAATCTTCTTCCACAGACAATGAAGGTGGATTGTATCCATCGACATCTCGCGTTTTCACACATGTAGAATTTTTATTTAGTTAACTTTGTGAAATTAACATGTAGTGTTACATTATAAAATCATTATCAATCAATTTAACTAATTAGTGTTTTATAACTCGAAATCAAATCAAAAACAGGTGTTTATGAATACGACATAGCGTAAAAAACCACGCGGGACTGCTCATCTACTACAAGGACTTTCAGCTAAGTTTTAGTTATTATTTAAGTTATAAAGTAAAAGCCAATTATTAACTTTTTATATAACAGTATATCAAGTCTTATTTTTTATTGTAATACAAATATCAAAGTAACAAAATGATTTAAAAAACTTTAAAATAAAAATGAAGTTAATTTAGTAAGATCTGTGTGTGTATTATATAGTTCCACCAACTTACCCATTTTTACGACCCTGAGAAAGATTTCATTAAGACAAAAGAAATTAAAGTTTATCAAAAAGTTTAATTAAATAAATTGAGCAAAAGTAATTAATGTAACGACCTCATAAAGGCCAACGTTACAGTTTGGCACCCGACCACGTGGGACTATATAATACAAGTATTAATTTAAATATATTTAAAAAAAAAATATTTAAAAATAATTTGTCAACAATTTGTCAGGAAATTGTAATCGATGTGAAATTTCATTTAAACTTAATTAAGTAATTAAAAATTTTGTAGGTCATATTGTAAACTTATTGAATTCTAAAAAATAATAATAATGTCAAATGTAGACGTAATTCAAAACTCGGAGCTTGATTCCGAGGACTCAGACACATCTCTGAGTCTCATAAGAGAAATAAAAATAAAATTGAAAACAATGGGCTAGGAGTAGATAGGGAACATACATTGTCCAATATAATGGACATGTTGTCAAAAATAAATGTAAATGTAGAAAATCAAATTAAAGAAATAAACACAAATATGACTAATATAAATGAGGAAAATAATAAGAAACATACTAACATAGTAAAAATGATTAATGAGACTAATGCTAAAATTGAGGAAAATAATAAGAAACTAGAAACTAAACTTGAGGAAAATAATAAGAAACTAGAAGCTAAACTAGAAGCTAAACTAGATAAGATCAGTGAAAGATTAGACCAAAATGAGGTTAAGTTTAATGAAATAAACAATAAGATAAAAGAAGTAAAAGTAGGTGCTAATAAAGATAATGAAATAAAGGAAGATAATGTTGTAGATGAAGTAAATAATGTAGATAGGCAAGAACCTATAAAAATAAGTAATGCAGAGGATAGGCTACTATCAAATAAAATAGATGTGCTGTTAGAAATGGACAATGACATAAATACCAAACTTGAAAAGATTAATGTCAAGTTAGATGAAACAAATGTAAAAATGAAAGAAATAAATGATAGTAACATAAAGCTAAAGGAGGAAACTAATATGAGATTAGATTTGATGATAAACATAAATAATGATATTGACTCTAAACTTGATGAAATCAATGTTCCTTAGGAGGAAGAAGTGTTAAGATTAAAAAAGTAGGTGAGGGTGTAACAAAGTTAAATAATGAACTTAAAATGAAAGCTAATGAGCAAATAAAAGATGTAGATGATAGGACAAGTCAGGTTGAAGATAACTTTGTCAATAAAATAGAAATGGTAAAAGTAGACTTTGATGTAGGAAATGAGTTAGAGGAAAGCAATAGCAATAAAGTAAATAAAACCTTGCTAGCTAAACAAATAAAAATAAATGTAACAATAACTGAAGTAGGCTATGAACTAAATGATCAAATGAGTAGGCCTAGTGTAAATGATGAAGTTAAAAAGCAGACAGGACATAAAAACATTATGTTAGATAGTAAAATAGAAAAAATAGAGAAAGCTTTGACAGTTTGTAACACTAACCTTGAAGGCAAAATAAATGAATTTAACTGTCAGGAAAATGAAAAACTAAAAACAATCAGAACTAGGCTAGAGGAATTGAATGAGTTCTTTAAGTTTGATATGGAAGTTATAAGTAAATACTGGGGAATAAACAAACAAAGAGAAGTTGAAGGTGAATGGATGGGGGGTGAAAACTGTGAAGTAAAGATGGAGGATTTTGTCAACTATGTGATGAGATACTATAATATCTCATGCTTCTCAAACTTCAAATATAAAAAGAAAAAATTTAAACCAGTGCTCTCGGATAATCCCATTGACATAGAAAACTAAACTGTAAACTTAGCTGTTCAATGAAAAATACCTAAAGATGAAATAGTAATAAATAAATAATAGTTGAAACAAGGTAACTTTAATGATAATAGGGGGGTTGTATGAAAATGAATAAATAAAGAAAGTGTAGAGATGATTATTAAATGAAAAGACACTTAAAAGATGTCATGTAATAATAAATAAATGGTAGTTGAAGGATTTTAATATTGATAATAATATGAAAGATATTCAGAGATTTAAATGTAACGCTGCTAATAATGTGACATTCATGTTAAACTAAGATGATAAATAAATATTTTTAATGGTAAAAATGACTGTTAAAAGAAAAATACCTACAAATGTCATAATAATAAATATATGGTAGGCCTAATTAAAAATTTGTGAAAAATAATAATAACCGGAGAGTTGTTATTGAGTAAGAAATATAAAAAGTTTTAAATGTAACTCTGATAATAATATATGCTGAATGAATATAACATTAATAATAAAATGATATTTATGTGAGAGCAAAATAATTTGAGAAGGTGTTTTAGGGGACCTTGTTTCACGATTTGTTTATATTTTTGTTGAATATTTTTAAAACAACAATATGATAAATGAGTAAAACTAAGAAGATGTATGAAAATGTTTTGTGTAAGCCTTTGTTATTATAACTTGCTTATGTCCATATTTTGAATACAACACTGGTAGAATGTGCCATGTATGTTAGATTAAAATATATCAAGATTTTTAAAACACTTTGTATTTACAAATTGTTTATGTTTATAATGAATATTACTCAGACAACAATATGATATGATTCAAGGATGTGTTTAACTAATATGATTGAAGGAGATTTTTAAGAAATATTTTATTATAATAACTTGTTTGTGTTTATGTTGAAAATAATCAGATGAATGTAATTCTGATATTGAATATGATGAGATGATACCTATGTTTGAATAAGATGATGAGAGGAGATTCCTTATAATGCTGTATTATTATAATTTGTGTATGATGAATCTGATATGATAAAGATATACATTCTATGTATTTTGATAACTTATATGATGTTTAATCATTATAAGAATTTTATGAAGGGAGAATAGCCAGTGGTTAATAGCAGTACAATTCGATTTTAATTACAACTAGCCACCTCTAAATTCAAAATTCTCAACGCCAAGTACTCTATTAATCACATAATGGCACAGTTTTACAGTTTCAGGTGTAGTCAGCCTTGGCATAGCGCCTAAAGACAAAGCTTAAAGTGATCTGCAGCATGGCAATTCCCTATTTACAAAAGTCATGTTGCAGACACCAATAGATTAGTAACTTTAAAATACAATACTGAAGGAGGAAGTTGAGAGATAGTAAATCTGATTGTAACCTTTGTTAGTAAACATCTAAATAGTCATTGATGTAAACATTGAATAACAGAAATCATTAATTGAAATGAAAGAAATTACAAATTGAAATAATGATTTACTTTGCAACATTGTTGATGAATAACCATAAAAGATTAATGTAAAACTTTTGAATATGATAAATGTAATAAATTATAAATATGCCATAATAATAATACTAATAAATATATAAACATGATTGAAATAAAAATATAATACACAAAAACACACATATACACATACGTGACAGAATAGACACTTGAAGAATAACCAAGGAAACCAATCAACAGTGGTGAACAAGGAAGATCAGATGATAAGTAGTTCTACTCCTTTCCACAACATGGACAAAAGCGGCAGAGGAAGAACAGCACCAAAGTGGTTCAACGGGTTACTCGGACTTTACGGCCAGCAGACCCCAATCCCTCAAACCTCACTACAAAACAAGATGGCAACAAACAGCACCAAAGTGGTTCAGCGGGTTACCAGGACCTTTCTGGCCAGGGAAGACATATCAACCTCCCTGGCCACGACTCCACCGATCCTCCAACACCCTTAGTCTACACTCGAGAGCCACAGTGTTGTGGAACAACCATCCAAGGAGCATGTCAGGTACATTCTTACCCCACTGACGCAGAAACACCAACATACTGCGCTCCAGGACCAGTAAGCCCATGCCCACACTCGGGAGCCATGACGTTGTGGAATTACCTACATCGGAGACTGGCAGGTAAAAATAATGCCAACAAAAGCAGCAATACTAACCTTCTGCACTCCAGATCCCCATGCCCACACTCGAAAGCCACGACATTGTGGATCAACTATTCCAGCATTTGGTTCAACTTTATTCCAATTCCCAACGGTACAAGATCCATAACCTTGTGGAACTACCGTCAAGATCCACGGTATTGTGAAACAACCATTCAAGGAGCATGTCAGGTACATTCTTACCCCACTGACGCAGCACTGCCAACCTACTGTGCTCCGGACTGTCCAGCCACACTCTAGGTCAGTATATGATGAACCAGTTATTCGTTGTGCATATGGAACTTTCACTTCGTTTTATTTTTTATAGTCTCTCAAGACCAACTTGTGAATCAATCATATTTAAAATTTGACTCTGATGATTAACTTTGAAAAATCTGGTATACATGGATATAACCTAGTGCGGATTTTCCAGGTGACCACTTTCAAGTTGTACCCAAAATAAATTACAACCATTAAAGAAAGTTAATATTCCATTGAACATCTAAAATGACAATATATTGGAAAAATATTTAAATAAAATATCATGTTTATATATTTTGGAATATAGTTATAATTAACAAATAAATTGTAACTCATGAATAATAAAATAAAAATATGACTAATATATTGATGATAAAACATTGATAATGAAAAAATGACAATTGTAATTATTGGCAATTTTATTATATTCTTGAACAATATGTAACATATAAATATTGATTCAAATAACAATTTAACTCTCTTGAAATGATTGAAATATTTTTTATGATTAATTACAAAATGACTAATAATAAAAAGAACCTGCATCAATGACAAACAACCATGTAGTAGGTTTATTGTTAATTACTAACGTATAATTCAAATAAGTCTTTTATTGATTTTTGATGGGTAATTGTGTATGGCTTAATGAATTGTTGATTTTGATTATTAATTTTAATGAAATAACTTAATGATCAACAATGTGTATGAAATTCTAATGACCCATTAGTCTAAAGATTAATGATAAATGTTAAGATTTAATTCAGGATTGATAATATGCGTTAAAATATAGTGATGTATTGATATGAGAATGTATTTAATAATTTGATGACTTGTTAGTGACTGAGAATTTATTTGAAAAAAGATGTAGGAATTTAAAGATGGTTTAAGAATTGAGAATTTATTTGAAAAATTTGGCAGGGTATTGACAAAATGAATGATAGGTTAATGTAGGATGATGAATGAAATGCTTGAATAAATAAATGATGATTCATTTATGAATTGATAAATTGTATAACATGTAATTGTGATTAGTAGTCATATGATTTTGATGATGATATTGAAAGATGATAATTGTAAACGAGTTGATAATTAATTAATTTTGAAATGTAACCTAGTAATTTTTGAATGGTATTTTGTTGATTTTGATATAGGACCTGTGTATCTTAATTGATGATTTCACACTATGGGACGAGTCATTGATTTTGACTAAAAGCTTGTATAATTTTTGATGATACATTGAATTTTGATATATGAAATAAAAGTTTTTAATGGACAACATATAAATGATTTAATGATTAATCATTTTTGATAAATGATTGTAGGACTGATGATGCTGAAATTAAGAATCATTGATTTTTGATTTGTAAATTTTGATTTGTGTATTATTAATTTTGATTTATCATTGTAGATGAATGGATAAATAATTCATTATCAACTAATGATTTTTGAACATTTTATTGACGAATTAAATAATTTGTCAATGAATACTGATCATTTAGTATTTAAGAGGAAATCATAATTTAGTGATTTATTAAATTTGATAAATACTTGTACATAACTTAAGGATGTATTAATTGTTAAATTTATGAATTTCAATGTGTAATGTATAGTTTTTGTTTGACAATTTTTGATCCAGGACTGATGGATTTTTTGATTGACAACTAGTAATGATTGGATATTATTAACTTTTTGTGAACAATTATGTACGATGAGATGAGCTGTTGAATTTTTGATTTGTAAATTGTTGAATTGCTAATTAACAATTTTGAGTTGTTGAATTGTAGTCTGATAACTTTGATTTTTGAATTATTGACTTTTTATCAATAACTGTGTAGGATGTAGTGATTTATTAAATAATTGATTTTAATTGATGACTTTGTAATTTGTTGAATTGTAATCTATTGACTTGTAGTGATGATTTAAATAATGTTGTTTTTATGAGTTATTGACTTTTTAGCATTTAATTAGGAATCATGATATATTGTTTACATGATATGTAATATGTAATTTGATATTGAATTGTATGTTAGTTGATAGGTTCAATTCATGCTAGATAGAATAAATATTATAAAGCTAAAACTTAGCTGAGGAACAACTGACAATTTGGCGAATCATGTTTGGAGATAAATTTTTTGACTCGCGTTAACCACGCATCGCAAAAAATCGGGGGGTACTGTAACAGGTCCACCAAATTGATAGATAAATTAATTAATTCAAATAAATAATAAATTATTACGTAAAAGAAAGGGATATATTTAATTGGAATAAATAACGAATGTTCAAATTATATTGGAGAATTGTTGTAAGTCAGATAGGAAAGAAGACAGAAATATCGGTGACAGACAGACAGAGTCCTGCCTTTGTTACAATCCAGATGGGTGGGCCCCTTCCAAGAAATATAGCAATAAAAACAGATGTCCAAGGGTCTGAGTGACATCATTTGACAAAACAACATTCCACAGTTGCATTCGAAAATAAACCGAACACCAATGAAACGGAAAAGAATATTCGTACGGAAGTTGCCACGACAACCGTATGGGGAGGGGTTAGTTAATTCAGAAATCACCATGAGAGAGCAGCACGTGATAGAGGTTAAACATATATTCCAGACGGTTTTTTGAGTCTAACCAATCAGAACGAGGCACCTAATTGAAAATTGATCCGTGGACAGCAGTAGCTGTCAGACAGAGACCTCGTGGTGCAGGCGGAAGTGCTTGAACTCTGGAACCCAAACAACATATTGTACCGGAAGGAAGGGTAGGAGAGGGGAGATCCAAGCTCGAGGATAGAGAGATGTTCCTCACCCCAGTCAATCTTCTTCCACAGACAATGAAGGTGGATTGTATCCATCGACATCTCGCGTTTTCACACATGTAGAATTTTTATTTAGTTAACTTTGTGAAATTAACATGTAGTGTTACATTATAAAATCATTATCAATAAATTTAACTAATTAGTGTTTTATAACTCGAAATCAAATCAAAAACAGGTGTTTATGAATACGACATAGCGTAAAAAACCACGCGGGACTGCTCATCTACTACAAGGACTTTCAGCTAAGTTTTAGTTAATATTTAAGTTATAAAGTAAAAGCCAATTATTAACTTTTTATATAACAGTATATCAAGCCTTATTTTTTATTGTAATACAAATATCAAAGTAACAAAATGATTTTAAAAAACTGTAAAATAAAAATGAAGTTAATTTAGTAAGATCTGTGTGTGTATTATATAGTTCCACCAACTTACCCATTTTTACGACCCTGAGAAAGATTTCATTAAATTAAAAGAAATTAAAGTTTATCAAAAAGTTTTAATTAAATAAATTGAGCAAAAGTAATTAATGTAACGACCTCATAAAGGCCAACGTTACACCTATAATTGTCAAAAGTTTATTATTAAAGCATAAATAAAATAAGTTTATTGTTTTAAGTAGTCTATTTGGTAATATTTACACATAACTATTAATTATAACATAAAAGTTGCATAGTTTCATGAAGTTACTGGAAAGTTCTAATGTAACCTATTTGATTCTACTCATACCTGGTAATTCAAATTATACTATTATATAATATTTAATATATTTACAATTAATTGAGCCTATTACAACGTAGCCTAACATAAAATAACATAATATAGTAGATCTTAAACATGATTTGAAGGTTTTACTAAGTTAGGTTATATATAGGCCTAGACTAGGCTAGCCTACATACGACAAGCTCATGACGGCAGTATTAGATAACTCATGGCGGCAGTATTAGTTATCTCATGACGGCAGTATTAGTTAACTCATGGTGGCAGTATTAGTTAACTCATGACGGCAGTATTAGTTAACTCATGATGGCAGTATTAGTTAGCTCATGACGGCAGTATTAGTTTGCTCATGACGGCAGTATTAGTTAACTCATGACGGCAGTATTAGTTAGCTCATGACGGCAGTATTAGTTAACTCATGACGGCAGTATTAGTTAACTCATGGTGGCAAGAATTAGTTAACTCATGACGGCAGTATTAGTTAACTCATGGTGGCAGTATTAGTTAACTCATGACGGCAGTATTAGTTAACTCATGATTGCAGTATTAGTTAGCTGATGACGGCAGTATTAGTTAGCTCATGACGGTAGTATTAGTTAACTCATGACGGCAGTATTAGTTAGCTCATGACGGCAGTATTAGTTAGCTCATGACGGCAGTATTAGTTAACTCATGACGGCAGTATTAGTTAA
The DNA here is from genome assembly GCA_035578905.1 of Stictocephala bisonia. Classification (NCBI taxonomy): domain Eukaryota; kingdom Metazoa; phylum Arthropoda; class Insecta; order Hemiptera; family Membracidae; genus Stictocephala; species Stictocephala bisonia. Next base: position 642,797 of record JAQJVL010000375.1, read on the forward strand.
CTCATGACGGCAGTATTAGTTAACTCATGACGGCAGTATTAGTTAACTCATGACGGCAGTATTAGTTAACTCATGACGGCAGTATTAGTTAACTCATGGTGGCAGTATTAGTTAACTCATGAACGCAGTATTAAATAGCTCATGACGGCAGTATTAGTTAGCTCATGACGGCAGTATTAGATAACTCATGACGACAGTATTAGTTAACTCATGGTGGCAGTATTAGATAACTCATGGTGGCAGTATTAGTTAATTCATGGCGGCAGTATTAGTTAACTCATGGTGGCAGTATTAGTTCACTCATGACGGCAGTATTAGTTAACTCATGACGGCAGTATTAGATAACTCATGACGGCAGTATTAGTTCACTCATGACGGCAGTATTAGTTAACTCATGGCGGCAGTATTAGTTAACTCATGGTGGCAGTATTAGTTAACTCATGATGGCAGTATTAGTTAACTCATGGTGGCAGTATTAGTTAAATCATGACGGCAGTATTAGTTAACTCATGACGGCAGTATTAGTTAACTCATGGTGGCAGTATTAGTTAACTCATTACGGCAGTATTAGTTAACCATGATGGCAGTATTAGTTAACTCATGACGGCAGTATTAGTTATCTTATGGTGGCAGTATTAGTTAACTCATGGCGGCAGTATTAGTTAACTCATGGCGGCAGTATTAGTTAACTCATGCTGGCAGTATTAGTTAACTCATGGCGGCAGTATTAGTTAACTCATGATGGCAGTATTAGTTAACTCATGGCGGCAGTATTAGTTAACTCATGATGGCAGTATTACATAACTCATGGTGGCAGTATTACATAACTCATGGTGGCAGTATTAGTTAACTCATGACGGCAGTATTAGTTAACTCATGATGGCAGTATTATATAACTCATGGTGGCAGTATTAGTTAACTCATGACGGCAGTATTAGTTAACTCATGGTGGCAGTATTAGTTAACTCATGATGGCAGTATTACATAACTCATGGAGGAATATTAGTTAACTCATGATGGCAGTATTACAAAACTCATGGTGGCAGTATTAGTTAACTCATGACGACAGTATTAGTTAACTCATGGTGGCAGTATTAGTTAACTCATGATGTCAGTATTAGTTAACTCATAGCGGCAGTATTAGTTAACTCATGATGGCAGTATTAGTTAACTCATGGTGGCAGTATTAGTTAACTCATGACGGCAGTATTAGTTAACTCATGGCGGCAGTATTAGTTAACTCATGACGGCAGTATTAGTTAACTCATGATGGCAGTATTACATAACTCATGGTGGCAGTATTAGTTAACTCATGGTGGCAGTATTAGTTAACTCATTGCGGCAGTATTAGTTAACTCATGACGAAAGTATTAGATAACTCATGACGGCAGTATTAGTTAACTCATGGTGGCAGTATTAGTTAAATCATGGTGGCAGTATTAGTTAACTCATGACGGCAGTATTAGTTAACTCATGATGGCAGTATTAGTTAACTCATGGCGGCAGTATTAGTTAACTCATGACGGCAGTATTAGTTAACTCATTATGGCAGTATTAGTTAACTCATGACGGCAGTATTAGTTAACTCATGGTGGCAGTATTAGTTAACTCATGACGGCAGTATTAGTTAACTCATGGTGGCAGTATTAGTTAACTCATGACGGCAGTATTAGTTAACTCATGATGGCAGTATTAGTTAACTCATGGCGGCAGTATTAGTTAACTCATGACGGCAGTATTAGTTAACTCATGACGGCAGTATTAGTTAACTCATTATGGCAGTATTAGTTAACTCATGACGGCAGTATTAGTTAACTCATGGTGGCAGTATTAGTTAACTCATGACGGCAGTATTAGTTAACTCATGGTGGCAGTATTAGTTAAATCATGACGGCAGTATTAGTTAACTCATGACGGCAGTATTAGTTAACTCATGACGGCAGTATTAGTTAACTCATGACGGCAGTATTAGTTAACTCATGACGGCAGTATTAGTTAACTCATGACGGCAGTATTAGATAACTCATGACGGCAGTATTAGATAAGTCATGATGGCAGTATTAGATAACTCATGACAGCGGATCACTGACAGTTATACAGTACACTTGTGATTGCCTGGCTTAGCTATCATTATCCATATAATGGTAGACGAGACTAGTACATAATTATGGCTTTTATTATCTATGCCAATAAATCCGATAACTGTGAGTGATCCACTTCCATTGTAGGTCGCTTCAGATATCCCAAGGTATGTTTTAATTTGTGTGGCTCTACTAGTGTATTAATTTGTGTGTATCTACTAGTGTATTAATTTGTGTGTATCTACTAGTGTATTAATTGCAGTGTACTTAAAGTTCATATACGGTGCTATTGACACAATACGGTATGTGTACGGGTGGGTGAGTGGGTCAGTACTACCGTACGGGATTGGGTGGGTGGGTTGGTCAATACAGCGTACATGTATGGGTGGGTGGGTGGGTTACAGGCTATTACCATCTAAGGATTTAAGTGCAGTATATGTCTGCAGGAAGTGGATGGAGATTTTTAAGAGTGGTTGCGGAAAACTACCCTAACATCCCAAAAAAGACTACATTTACCAATATCATTCGAGACGATTTTGGTAGTAGAGTAGTAGCAGGCAGACCTGAATATAGATTTGCTATATCAAATATTAGTTACTTAGATTCGAGATCAAGACTACAAAATTGACCGAATAGTTGCAAATAAAATTGAGTAGGCTATAGAAGCAAAATATGGTACAGTGATTAATATAAAGAGAGAATAAAGTATGAAGGGCATACGATACAAACAACTTAAATGTTCAAAATGAATGGACATTTCACTTTGGTAGAGATAACAGAAATAAGGTGAATTGCCAGACAACGAAAGTTTCATGCAGGACTTTTATGCATATATTATGTCGATTGCCTTTGGCATAGTAGGCCTACTTACTTATAAGTACCGTGAAAAGCGCCAAGGGTCAATCACTTGGAAAGGAAATTAGTTTGGCATTATTTTTAAAGTGATATGACAATAATGGATCTGGATTCCAACTAAGTTACAAAGCAGTAGTAGCCTATATTTATTAAATTACAATCATTATTTTAAGAAAAAGAATGTGATAATAACTACTATCTCTCTTCTCAATGACTATTGTAGTTATTGGATGCTTGTTCATGTTGACTACATTGTTATTGTAAATATAAAAAGAAACTCAATTATAAACACGTTATCTTAGTTAACAGTTTAACCACAATGTACATCATACTGATAACATTAATTTTGATACACTTTGATTTGTAAACTGACAAACATTGCATTTTTTAAATACATTTGATTATAGGAGGTGCCATATTAAACTCTGTTAAAAACTTCTGTTTTAGATTCGCCATGATAAATAAACGTTTACCACACTAACATGAACCCAACGTCGAGTCTGAAGTCTGAGCTTGGCATTGTCTGTGAACAAGAGTGATCTTGACGATAGATTTAATTTTATAATAAAATTGACTTCATGAGAATGAATATAGCTGAAATGTACTACTAACTGGAACTCTACAGTTACTCGACCTCACTTATATAAACTATTTCTTTTTGTAATAGCACTCGTGGACTACCGATATATACCCGACTTGTATCACAAGGCACTTTTACAATCATAATAAAACAAGAAATAATAACAATATTTGTTTAATAAAGAAGAAGCCCTCTAATTGACATTACGTGTTTGATGTATGTGGAACGAGTGTTTATGGAACATTTTGTCATTACACAAAGCACTGGAAATAAGATTAAAATAATTAATTTATACCTAATGTAGTAAATAAATTATCAATAGAACCTTAATCCAGGTTCAAGTTAGTCCTGCTCCACAAATAGTATTGCTTGAGGAATCATTGCACGTATACCAATTAGTCTACTTAAATGTTTTATATAAAACTATCAACTTGGAGTTTGTTGTTAAAATAAGTACTGAATAGCACCTAGATATTATGGAAACCTACATTTCCATGTAGTGCAGTTCTATAACCAAACTACTGTATTTCAGTCGCCCAACCAACTGTTCTTATTCACGAACACATTAGGCATATTAAACTCCGCCCTTGGTTGTGGCGAGGGGAAGTGTACCAGTACGTCCCAGTTGATGCGATAGACATCGCATGGAACTATTGATCTAAGGAACATTAAACTGATTGTATATACAGTAAATACAATAAAGTAAAACTAACCAAATTCGTTAAAAATAAATTATAATAGTTTATTGAAATTAAATTTTCAAAAACATTAAATACAGACAAGCCGGATTTAAACTTTAATCCATTATACATTACTAAAACGCCGATCGTCGATATATATGGGTGAATATGAGAGGCGAATGAATGTGATGAGTGTAGATGAACGAGTGTCGTCATTGTTACTAACTAAGGTCGATTGTTCCTCAGAAAGAGCTATTCTTTAATAGCCAGGGCAACTAAGGGGCCTACAGCTTTACGTGGAATTACGTAGCACCACGTAGGCTGATTTTCAGCTAATTGACAAGCCTGACATTCAATGCTCTTCCATACACAACATCTGAACCTTGACTACCATCCAACATGGACACCCCAGACTTCTCTAGTAGTGTCCACGTCGATAGCAACCATTGAGCGGACACCGTATCGGTATAAAGAGGACCGAGCATAGAACATATCGCCTACAATCTCCTCAACACTTTGTCTTTAAGTAGCTGGGTTACAATTCTGCGCCAGTAGTAACGACAATCTATTAATCAAACAATCATTTAATTGTTTCAATTTTAAATGCTTTTCTCCTTTAAAATAAAAAAGTGGATTTTTTAAACTTAATCTGAACATATTTGGAGTATTATATTTTCTTCTTGTGCTTTCTTAGTGAAGTGGTGATAATGGGGGTTTTGATAGCTTATATCGTTCCTAAAACAAGAAGGACTCTCTGAGATAGCGGGTTTCTGTTATAGCCACGATGAAACTGCTGTAACAACTTTTCTACGGACAAATGAGATTTCCGACAACTACGTGATTTTCTCTATATTTCCCTCATTTTTATCGAACTGCACTAGTACGCTAGTAGAACTTAAGTAACATTTATTTGGTGAAAATATTTGTAATATTTTAACGTCCATTAATGGATATTATCGTGTTTATTTAATTTAAGCACCAAAGAAATTATACAGTAGTATAAAACTCAATACACACATAATTTAAAAAACAAACATTATTTTTGGTGTGCTATAAATTTCTACTTTAATGGTTAAGTTTAGTGGTAAGTTTCATCCATATCGGAGATGGAAAATATTATGTCGAAAAAAAATAGCAAGGCTAATATATACCTTGCATCACACACACACACACACACACACACACACACACACACACACACACACACACACACACACACACACACACACACACACACACACACACACACACACACACACACACACACACACACACACACACACACACACACACACACACACACACACACACACACACACACACGCACGCACGCACGCACGCACGCACGCACGCACGCACGCACGCACGCACGCACGCACACGCACACGCACACGCACACGCACACTCACGCACACGCACACGCACACGCACGCGCACACACACACACACGCGCACACACACACGCGCACGTGCGCACACACACACACACACACGCGCGCGCGCGCGCACACGCACGCACACACGCACGCACGCACGCACCAACTTTTAAAACACATTATTAACTATTAATGTGTCTCAATAGTTAATATGGTCCGCATATAAGTAAAATAATGTATACAATATAAATTATTTTATAGTATAAAACCAATCCTTTCGTGTTTTACACTCATATATTTCAAATCATGTTTAAATTCGTTCAGAATGTAATTAATTTCATACTAACATAATATATATTAAATCTAACTAATTTCTTAACTTATAAATTCTAATTTACTTCATGAAAACATGAGTAAATTATAAGTTTGCTCGAGTTTTTTCAACAGAGTAAATTGAAATTCTTATTGAAAATTAAGTTGTTAAAATATTAATGGACTCACACCAAAAGATTTTATGGAGTTGAAAATGTGACATAATTATTCCAAAACATAACATCTTGTAGTATTTCAAAAATGTAATAATGAAAAAGGTTTGAATAGTTTTAAGGGGAGCAGATCGTCAAATGTTTAATTTTTTTAGGAAAAATTCTTTTTTCATTATTTTATTCCCTACAGATTTCTGAAACCAATGATACGATAAACATAAGGATATAATTTATACGCTTTGAGATATAACAAGGTGTCATACATGATTTGGCCCAATTTTAGCGAAATATAACTTCCTACAGTACCAATGATCAATTAGGGTTAGTAGAAAGTGTTGCTATTGTCATGTGCAGCGTAAGCTACTTATGTTTATTACCTTTAGTTTAAGATTTTGATTTTGTGTCTTTGAATGATAGGTGAGAAAAATATGGTATGATTTATTTTTTATTGAATTATTTCACGTACTTAATAATTTTTTTAGTATAAGATAAAATGAAAGTAATATTTTTAGAATATGGCAAACCTATGTCAGTTGAAGGTAGAAAAAACTACAAGAATACTATGGCTATGCAATTAGAAGTAAAAGCTACAAGAATACTGTGGCCATGTAATTAGAAGTAACTGCAGTGACTTGGCCAAGATGATAAGAGCTATATGGGCAATATTTTACCACGGAATGTCTCCACCTGAAAATCACTTCATTGGACACTGCCCGGGAGGTGAACTTTCTTGGTGTAAATACAACCAAAGCCCTAAAGAAAGAGCCACCAACTAATAGCATCTACCAATGTACCAAACTACCAATGTAAAGAAATTTCCTGTACAGTAACAAAAAGAGTGTTCTCAAAAGAAAATATTATTAATTTTAACAATTTTTTGTCTAAGGTAGACTGGAGTTTCTTAAACAAATTGAAGGTGTCGACAAAAAATTGGAATCTTTTTCTGGAATTGTTCAATCAAATTTTGAAAATGCATTTCCTCTCAAAACAGTCCAGAAAAAACCTGGCGGCAAAAAGAAACACAAATTAAGCACTAGTTTAAAGGATTTTGCCAATCGGAATGTCGATTTGGGGATTATGGCCCGCGATTCAAATGATTCAGCGCTAAAAGAATTGTTGAAGGAAAGGCAAAAACTCTTTCGTAAGCGTTTACTCGAGGAGAAGCATGCAACCATTTCTCGTGAAGTGCAGAGCTCCGATTGCTTGCAGCGGGCAATCTGGAGTGTTGTGCGTAGAGAGACACGTGAGACCGATCTGAATGCTTCTTTTCCAGGCTTAAAACACCAGGGAGATTCTGTTCAGTCGTTATCTTAAGTGGTTAATCTTTTTAATAGTCATTTCTCAAATATTTCATGCACAAATATTTCATCTCATTCCAATTTTCAGTCTAATGTTCCGTGTAATCTGACTCAAAAACTTCCACCAAGCGGTTCTTTATTTTTTGCTCCTGTCAATAAAGTTGAAGTCGAACAAGCTATCATGTCCCTAAAATCTAAGAAGTCTTCAGGAACGGATGAAATATCCAGTTTTCTCATCAAAAAAATTTACCAGGGCCTTCATGAACCCCTAATACACCTCTTTAACGTTTCACTTTCCTCAGGCATTTTTCCCAACATCTGTAAGACTTTCAAGGTTGTCCCTATTTTTAAGAAGGGGGACAAAGGTGATATCAATAATTATCGACCTATTTCTATTTTGTGCACGCTTTCAAAGAGGTATTAGAAAAGTTGTCTATAAAAGGTTGTTGGATGATCTGGAGAAAAATAACATCCTTACAGATAACCAATATGGTTTTAGGCCAAATCGTTCAACCACTCAAGCAGCTGTTGATTTTATAAATGATGTAGTATCACAGCTGGAACAGCGTGATCCAGCCTTAGGAGTATTTTGCGACTTTTCAAAGGCTTTCGATCGGGTTGATCACAACATCCTTGGTGAGAAATTGGAGATGCGTGGAGTTGCTCTCTCCTGGTTCAAGTCATACCTTGCAGGCCGAAGACAATTCGCGGAGATTTTAGGAAGCCGTTCTGAATATGTCGAATGCAGGTATGGGGTACCCCAGGGTAGCATTTTAGGGCCCTTGCTCTTCATCATTTATATAAATGATCTTGTTTCACATCTTCCTTTGGCCAAATCTATACTTTATGCGGATGACACGACGCTGATTTGTGGGGGTCCTTAAACTGATCTGCAATATAGAGTCACAGAATCTATGGAAATTCTTCAACATTGGTTATCAGTTAACAATCTTTTATTGAACTCAGAGAAAACAGTTTTTATTCAGTTTCTGACCAAAAATAAAAATCCTCAGCTATATCTTTGGAACAATTTGAAATAAAAGAATGTTCTTCGGTCAAGATTTTAGGTCTGACCGTGGACAGTGGTTTATCATGGTCTTCTCACATATCTCAGCTGTGTAGTAAGCTGAGTCGAGTCAGTTATGCACTCAGAACCTTATATCCTCTCATAGATTTAAATGCCTTGATTATGGTTTATTATGAATGTTTCTCCTCTGTCATGACGTACGGAATTGAAGTGTGGGGTGGGTCTCCACATGCTTTGAAGGTTTTCTTGGCGCAAAAACGTGCTGTCCGAATCTTGAAAGGACTACCTCCACTGCAATCGTGTAGAGGAATTTTCCGACTCCTTAATCTTCTTACCCTTCCCTCCATTTTCATATTCAGGGTAATCATGACCACGATATATAATGCGTATGATCTCCCAGTTGTCGGCGCAAACCACAGGTATCTGACCAGGCATGGTGACGATATCCGCACTTCCCAACATCGCCTGACACTCTCTGAAAGGGGAGTATCTTTTACTGGACCTGTTTTTTATAACAAACTCCCTGCTGAAATTAAAAGTTTAAAAGGGGCTGGATTCAAGAAATCTGTGAGGAATTATTTGATCAGCAAGGAATTTTATAGTTTACAGGAATTCCTGTCTACTTGACCCGAAAACAACAGATTTACATTGTCTTTGTTACTTTGTCATTTTGTATATATTATTTTAACACTAGCTGTTTATTTATTTTAAGTTTATCTGTAATGACGAATGAGATATACATCTTTTGGTATTTTATTCAGAATAAAGAATGTCTATGTCTATCCACGCAAGACGTCCTCCACCCGACCCCGCACCAGGCCCAGAGACATACTTGCGATACGACCTGCCTCCTCAGGCTCAGACTCTCTAACACAAACATATCTAACAACTCACTGTGCGAGAGTGGGAGAGACTTGTTCCTACTGTTGGAGTTTGGCATACGATAGTCTAGGACATCCACGCAATACGTCATCCACCCGACCCCACACCAGGCCCAGAGACATACTTGCGATAAGACCTGCCTCCTCAGGCGCAGACTCTCTAACACAAACATGTCTAACAACTCACTATGCGAGAGTGGGAAAGATTACAATACAAGTTACATGTAACGTATACACAAACTAGACAAACCAAAGGAAAAACAAAGAAATACGTTACAGTGAAACATTTTTGATTGGAGAATTGGTCAGTTTGCTGTAATCGACATAGTCCGATTGATCCCATAAGTGAATGTTGCTAATAGTAGGCTAGATATAGAACATTATTGTCAATGATTTTTGTAATGGACGTTGTTAGTAATGGTGTAGAACTCTTACCTGTGCTATTATTAATTTGACGGACAAGCTGTTCTTCATCATAAACCATGGGTTGGGTTTTGATGGGACGTTCTTCCATCTGCTGGTTTTCCTCTATTAACCCTCCAGTGCAGGCATCTTGAAGGGTGAGGTCACAATCTGGCTCACAGTTACTCGTATCAGGAGCATCCATGAGGCGTATTGTCATGGAATGTTGCAAGTCGCTCCGAAACTGTTTGGCAGATGGATTAGCGTTAAAACAACCTCGTTGTCTCAATACCCCGAACATATTCTCAATTGGGTCTTGGTTGAGCCTCCCAGTAAGCAGATATTTGTAGCCTTCCAATGAAAGATCTTGATATAATAATATAATGCTTTTTATGCTAAGGACAAGGCCATCAATACAAGGAGGATTCTTCTGATTATTCATCAGTTTCCAAGAATTAATGTAGGAAATGGATTCCTCTAGAAATATTATGTTCTTATGGTTCGTTTGAGACAATGGCCTTCTGAAAGGATTGGGATCGTCAAAATATTTGCTGTTTAGACAATCAAAAATGTCATTAAGATAATATTTTTGTAATATAGATGCCATAAGTAATATTTTTAATGATTTTTTTCTCCAATCTTCCACATTGTAACCTTTTTGTTGATAGTAGTAGTTTCTCTTGTAATAGTGTGAGTCAAACAACTTTTGAACTTAATAGATTTCCACCCATTGATAGAAAAGCACTTGTTAAAGTAATAACTTCATTACCAAATAAAAAGTCTACCGGCTATGACGGTATCTCAATGGAAATAGTTAAAAAGTGTTATCCAGAGTTGATAGATCCTTTACTTTTTCTGATAAACAATTCAATAGAAAAGGGTGAATTTCCAGAAGCGGCTAAAGTGGCAATCCTTTTTAAAAATCAATTTGGTTACCAGAAGCATAAATCCACCAAACTGGCATTGGTCAAATTCATTAATTCATGCATCGACGCCCTTGACGGTGGCGAGACGGCCATGGGCTGTTTCATCGAACTGTCCAGGGCGTTCGATTGCGTCTCTCATCAGATTCTTCTGAAAAAGTTAGCAGCCATAGGTATCAAAGGGACAGCACTTAGCTGGATTAGCTCATATCTTTCTAATAGACTTCACAAAACCAAAATACATGTAGACTTCATTGATAAAAACGGCATCAAGAAAACTTCTTACTCAAATCCAAAGGTAGCTTCATTTGGCGTTCCACAAGGGTCAATATTAGGACCAATCTTGTTTCTCCTTAATATTAACGACATTTCAAACTTCTTACCTGGTAACCTTTTTTCAATTTTTGCAGATGATACCTTAATCTTAAATTCCCACAGAAATCTTAATATTCTAGAACAGGAAATTTTCTTCAATCTGAATATCCTTTCACAGTATTTTTCAGGCATTAATCTTCATATAAATCCCAAAAAAACACAATACATACAGTTCATGACTGATCAGAAAAGAAACCGTCTTGTCAAAACAGGAACCATCCTTCCGTCCGTAGTACTTGACGAAACGATTATTGAAGAAACCCAGTATGTCGATTATTTGGGGGTGAGATTGGACGGTGGTCTCAGGTGGAATGAACATATCGATAAACTTGCTAAACAGTTTAGCTGTTTGTAGCATAAAATGGCTACATACATTTTTGTTCTGAAAAATATATCCTCGTTAAATAACATATCACTGTCTAAACTGGTGTACTTTGGCTTGATCGAGAGTCTGGTTAGGTACTCAATCATCCTTTGGGGTTCCTCTAGTATTAGTAATTTAAATAGGATTTTTGTCCTTCAGAAAAGAGCAATTAGATGTATGTTGAAACTTAGACCTGGTGACTCATGTTTTGAGCATTTCAGAGAACTGCAAATTTTAACTGTACCTAGCATCTATATGTTTGAAACAATAGTCTATGTAAAAGAACACAAACAAATCGCTGCTCATCAGCATTCTTACAATACCAGAAATCATAATTTTAATCCTTCTGTATATCATAATCTTAAGCTCTTTGAAAGAAAGCCGGATTACATGGGTCTCAAGCTACTTAAACAACTTCCTCCCAACATAGCACAGATTAATAATATAAAAAAGTTTAAATATGAGCTCAAAAAATATCTTGTGGACCAGTGTTTCTATCAGATTCCACCTTGCCTAACCTGACTCTCATTCCTGCATTGGTTACAACCTACCCTACCCCCTCCTGATTATCTCTGCCATGAAGACAAGCATCATGAAGATGTGCCTAATATGAAACGAGGAAAAAATAAAGAATGACTGGTCCTATGCCAAGTGGTCAATCAGGACGACGTGGGATATGTATATGTATGTATGTATGTAAGGTAATTGTTCTAAAATTAATTGAGTGCCTGCGTACAACAAGGAAATTTCATTTGTAATGAAACGTATTGTTTTGTCAGTTATAGGCTAGGCCTATTTTACATTTGTTATTTAAAATAAGTTACTTTCAAGCTATAAGACAAATTTAAATATATTAAGATGTCATCTTTATAATACATAGGCCTATTATAGGGAAATGAAGAAAGTATAAAAAATTATTCGGATTATTGTCGAGCAACATAAGGTAAAACGTATATTCATTTATAAATTATCCAGGAGCTTTAGTTAGTATTTAAAGCTTCCGGTGTTAATAATTAAACCTGCGTCATTGCACTATTTACGATATGTAGGCCTACAGTTCCGATTTACTACAATGATCTGTAATTTTTAAAATTTTAATAAGGACTGATTACAAACCATAGGCTACTTACATCTCTCGGTTTTTTACGGGAAATCCAAAAAAAACTGAAATTGCAGTTTCTGGAAGTATTTGAACAGTTAACATAAGAACATTTCATTCCTCCACTTCTTTGTGTACTCATTTTGTATAACTGTTATAACTGCAAATGTTCTAAAATACTCATACAGTTTATATAAATAACTACATAATTATATTAAACAAACTATTTTCATTGGGGCTGTTGGTTGACAGTTTATATAAATAACTACATAATTATATTAAACAAACTATTTTCATTGGGGCTGTTGGTTGGTATGCATTTTACATTGAAACATCACGAGCATTTACACGTTACAATTAGACGTGTAGCACACCGCACACCACACCGCCCATTCTAAGCCTGGCCTAGGCTGGAACCTGGAACTGCCGACTGACTTGATTCTTGATTGTCTGTGAGGCACTGCCAGCGCTGCCTTGCGGCCTGCCGCTCAACTACGGTGTACTAGCGCGCGAAATTCAAACTTTTGACAGACTTTTCACCATTAGACCTGGGCTTCTTATAGAGTTTGTATTCATTGACTGTGCGGAACCAAATACGTGTACACATTTAAGCATTTGAAGTATAAATATCGGAAAAATGTCTTTTGTACTCGGTCAATCATTTCTTCATGGTTTAAATGTAAACAATAACAGCGTTTTCGAGTCTTGATCTGATTAAGGATGAGTACAATACAACGAATGATCTAATATTTTTAAAATTCACCCATTCTCTTATTATAAACCCCAACATCTATACATCTATATTATGTTTAGATGTAGAAAAATAAAATGTTTGAAAGCCCTAAGTGAAATAGAAAGACATTTTAATGGGTAAATTTATCATTTATTTTTACGTTTTATAAAAAAATCCATAAATATGTTTATAAACATATAAACCATTAAAAAATATTATTTTTATTTAAATATTTTCATAGAGTAAGTCGTAAAAATTTCTATTAATTATACTCATAACTTCAAAAGTTAAGTGTACCGGGAAAAGGCCTTTTTAACATTAGCAATAAAGGGACGATCTGATCACCTTAATATTTTGAACTTAGTGTTTTAACTTTATTATTTCTATGTATGAATGAGTCTAAATACACTACCACACAGCCTATCAGTATTGCTTTCCTGATATCGACATTCTGAGCAAGCTAACGTTTAATTTGATGCCCTACACAAAAACCTTTCAGAACAAGGTGATCCTTAAAATAATTAAACACTTTGGTTTATTTTCCCCTCCCTCCTTTCTTTACTTTTTCGAGTAAGTCAATTTTTAATTTGAAGCTCACATAAATATATTTTTATTAATAAGTTTTCTGTGGTTTTAAGGTTAGTGAGCTGTTATAAGTTATAAGATAAAAATACAATATAGAAATATATTCGGATTCAAGATACCCATTTTAGTGCGTGAAGTCAATATTGAACATTGTTTCATACTTATTCTTCTGGCTTTGACGTATTTTTTTTTTATTTTAAACATAAACATAGGTTTGTCCATTGAAAACGCATGCATAAATGCATGTTTTTGCGAGTTTTATCTTCGCAGTTCCGGAGGTAAGTGCTCAATATAATACTCCAAAAGCGTCCATTAGACCTAAAAGTATGCGATAGTTGAATGTTTATGGTGGTTTGAAATGGGCTATAAAAATGGGTAACTTTATGGTAGGCTTCAAATCATGTTCATGTAGGGGGGGGGGGTAGTATGAGTATTTATAGTGGTTTTTGCCCAAAATACTTCATTTTTTTAAAGTCGTACATTTGATGTTTAATCAATTAAGGTAAGTGTTACCAATTATTTTTCTATAAACGATATTTGTTCAAATATTGAGTTGAAATTTGTACAATCATCTTGGCTAAAAAAGTAAATCGATAGTATAGGCCTATATATAAAATTCATTGTAAGAGTATACTATAAATGTGGGAGTTATATCCTTCTGTCGAATGTGTGGGTCGGGGCAGGCGGGGAATATGAGTGCTAGAGAGGGAAGGGGAATACATTGCTTGTTCGGTAGTGAGTCAGGATCTTTACTACTCAGCGGCAGTTGCGATAAAATCTAGATCAAAATTTCTTAGAGCACTAAACTGGGCGCCCGGGACGAACATCATTAATATATTTATTCCAAATTTAATAATGATAATAATAATAAACGTAATATTTATATACATAATTTTGTAAATGCAATGTGATGATTTTCTGAATTTGTATTGTTCATATGTATGCACGTGAAATACACTATATATCTCATAATTACTCGACATGCTCACATAGTCTTCAACGTGCTTACATATTCCTCGACATGCCCACATAGTCTTCAACGTGCTTACATAGCCCTCGACATGCTTACATAGTCTTCGCCGTGCTTTCGTAGTCCTTGACCTCTTTACATAGTCTTCGACGTGCTTATATAGTCTTCGCCGTGCTTTCATAGTCCTTGAGGTACTTACATAGTCTTAGACGTACTTATATGTAAGGACTATGGTCCTTGACGTCTTTACATAGTCTTCGACGTGCTTATATAGTCTTCGCCGTGCTTTCATAGTCCTTGAGGTACTTACATAGTCTTAGACGTACTTATATGTAAGGACTATGGTCCTTGACGTCTTTACATAGTCTTCGACGTGCTTACATAAGGCTCGATGTGCTTATATAGTCTTCGCCGTGCTTTCGTAGTCCTTGACGTACTTACATAGTTTTAGACGTACTTATATGTAAGGACTATGGTCCTTGACGTCTTTACATAGTCTTCGGCGTGCTTACATAAGGATCGACGTACTTATATAGTCTTCTACGTGCTTACATAATCATCGACGTGCTTACATAGTCTTCGATGTACTTACATAAGGCTCGACGTGCTTATATAGTCTACGACTTGCTTACATAATCTTCGACGTGGTTACATAGGTCGACATACTTAAAAATACTTACATAAGTCGACATACGACTTAAATAAAGTCGTGGTTAATTAGTACTCTACGACATTACACATATAGTCCTTGACGTACTTACATAATCAAATCATCGACGTGTTTACATAGTCTTTGACGTGCTTACATAGTCTTCGATGTGTTTACATAGTCTTTGTTGTGCTTACATAGTCTTCGATGTGTTTACATAGGCTTTGACGTGCTTACATAGCCTTCGACATGTTTACATAGTATTTGACGTGCTTACATAGTCTTCGATGTGTTTACATAGTCTTTGACGTGCTTACATAATATTCGATGTGTTTACGTGGTCTTTGACGTGCTTACATAGTTTTAGACGTGTTTACATAGTCTTTGACGTGCTTTTCATAGTCTTCGTTGTGTTTACATAGTCTGACGTGCTTACATAGTCTTCGATGTGTTTACATAGTTTTTGACGTGCTTACATAATCTTCGATGTGCTTACATACATAATCTTCGATGTATTTACATAGTCTTTGACGTGCTTACCTAGTCTTCGATGTGTTTACATAGTCTTTGACGTACTTACATAGTCTTCGATGTGTTTACATAGTCTTTGACGTACTTACATAATCTTCGATGTGTTTACATAGTCTTTGACGTACTTACATAGTCTTCGGTGTTTACATAGTCTTTGACGTGCTTACATAATCTTCGATGTGCTTACATAGTCCTTGACGTGCTTACATAATCTTCGATGTGCTTGCATCTCTCTATGTTGGCTCCAATTAACCTAAACAAACAAGAGCAGCTACTATGTTATTGATTACTATGCCAGAACATTTATTAATAAATACAATGGATTTCCTTTGGGAACTACACGTTCAATAAGCAAATTTATGTTGCTTTTTTTTAATATAAAACTTACGTTAACATTATACAAACTCTCTTAGAATGTTTCATCAGTCGACTGTTAATACTTGAAATAGTAAACTAAATATTGTATTACCAAAAAGTAGTTCATTTACATGGATTGATAAATAAATATTATATCTCAATGGTTGGAAATATAATATTTAACATACATTTCCATGCAAAGATAAAATCGTTCCCTGAGCAGGGCATTTCCTTAACTATAATCTATCAGAATACCAAAGGGTTTCTACGAAATTTATTTTTTGGAACAAACTGGTACAGTGATCTCTTGAGAACATAATTCATATTCACAGACACTTACAATAGGTTGGTATATTTATTCGTAAGACAACGCCCTGTGTACCGTTTATAGAACTGTGTGCGACAGGAGGCTGCCTGGAACAAGGCCTAATCTCTATTGAAATTATAGGCCTACGGCCATGTTATTTGTCCACCACAGCCAAGTCAACGACAGTTGTTTTCGTGGCAATTAGGTTTATTACGTTTGGGACCTCTGTATTGTTTAGGCTTTATTAATGAATATGCATACGTTTAAATAATTCTATTTTGATGTTATAAGTACTTATTTAACAAGTCTGTAGTCTAGTAAATAATCACCATCAAACGTAATTTATTCAATGATCTTTGAAATAGCTTTAAATTATTTCTTTAATTGACTGGTAACTAAAGTTTACTTTATTAACTTTAGTAATTTTTGCATTATTATATTAATTTGTGTAATTCAAGTAGGCCTACATGGAAGATGACATATTCTTTTTATTATACTATAAAATCGAGGTACGTTTCTACGTCATGTCCTCCACGTACAACATTATGACTGTACAACTCGTATAGTAGAGTGACGTCACAAATTACTGTTCAGTCGGTGTGTAGGCTACGTATTAAAAATCAAAAACAAAATAAATACTATGATGTTTATTACTGTTGTTTATACCTGATAAGTTGTATGAATTTGTTTTTTTTCCAGGTGAGTGGAACATACTATCGTTGCAATATTTTTGCACCATCTGGTAAGACACAATAGTTCTGCTAAGTTTTTGAACGGAATGAAAAAAAATTAGTTTGTGCGTCAACTGAATTAACTGTAAATTAAAATTTGCTAGTAAGGAATAGTTGCTCATATGTCTAATTACAGTTGTTCATACGTGTGGGGGACACCCTCCAAAGTCCAACATCCCTGGACTTTCAGTAACAATGACACTTCACAGTTTACCACTTTGTAAAATAGTAACCCGTAACTCTGTTAATGCAAGTAAACTGATAGCCTCCTATAACACATTGACCTCCTATAATGTTCTCGCAAGATGTATCACCAGTGGCCTTGACCGGAGAGTTCCAACGTTAACGCAAGTAGACAAAAACTGTTGGTTTTAGACTCAGTTTTAGACTCAGTAGTGTAATGGTGGGCGAGCCAGACCCACTTTGACCTTTGGACTTTCAAGATGGCGGCGGTCACGTGACCGGATCCAAGATGGCGGCCGGATCCAAGATGGCGGCGCCCATTTCCCGCCAAATTTTCTAACCTCACTTTTCCTAACCTCAAATTTCCCGCCAAATTTCCCACGCTTTTCCCGGAATTCCCCAAAATTCCCGATTTTCCCCCAAATTCCCGATTTTCCCGAAATTACCTTACTTTTTCCCCAATTTTCCCGATTTTCCTCCAAATTCCCAAATTTCCCTCCAAATTCCCACATCATACTATATGAAATTCACTGTTAACCTTGTTATACTATATAAAATGCACTTTTTTGTCCAATATGGCGTCTTTTTCCATGTTATACTGTATAAAATTCACTTTTTTTGTCCAATATGGCGTCTTTCCCTATATAAAATGCACTTTTTTGTCCAATATGGCATCTTTTTCCATGTTATACTATATAAAATGCACTTTTTTTGTCCAATATGGCATCTTTTTCCATGTTATACTATATAAAATGCACTTTTTTTGTCCAATATGGCATCTTTTTCCATGTTATACTATATAAAATGCACTTTTTTGTCCAATATGGCGTTTTTTTCCATGTTATACTATATAAAATGCACTTTTTTGTCCAATATGGCATCTTTTTCCATGTTATACTATATAAAATGCACTTTTTTTGTCCAATATGGCATCTTTTTCCATGTTATACTATATAAAATGCACTTTTTGTCCAATATGGCATCTTTTTCCATGTTATACTATATAAAATGCACTTTTTTTGTCCAATATGGCATCTTTTTCCATGTTATACTATATAAAATGGACTTTTTTTGTCCAATATGGCGTCTTTTTCCATGTTAGACTATATACAATGCACTTTTTTGTCCAATATGACGTATTTCCCTCCCACAACAACTCACACACCGTGGGAAAATTCCCTCCCAAAATTCCTCATCCAATATGGCGACCTTTCCCTTCGGGTACTTCCGGCGACCGTCGACTACCTTCGTACACGTCGTCTGCTGGTCGGGCGCGCATGCACCCCTTGTTACTCTACTCTATGTGCTCGATCCGATCGTAGCGCACCTGGTGGCAAAACTTAGCACATCCTTTCGGAAACATGGCGCCTTCGGAAGGGAAGTCCCAGGTGGGAAAATTCCCTCCCTCAAATTCCCTCGGTATACTATACAAAATGCACTCTTCCCATCTCATACTATATAAAATGCAAAAGATGGTGGCCATTTACATATGTACTATATAAAATGCTTTCGTGTACTTCCGACGACTACCTTCGTACGCTCTTCACCCCTCGGCTACAGGTCTGGCGCGCATGCGCACCCATATGCTACGCTCTGATTGGATAGTCCCTTCTTCTCATTTTGAAAAACAGTACTACACAGGATGACGTAATCGGAGTTTCAGTCTGGACAGACGCGTGACCCAATTGCCCCCCCCCTCAGCCATTCCTATATAAACGACCAACACATTCAATCTTTCTCACTTCTGCTCTTGCGCTCGTACTGATCAGACGTGTCTTCACTTTGCTCCTACTCGATATTAAACACTTTAACTTTATTCTATTTTGGACACCGTTCTCTGTACGGTATTTCAAAGTAATAATCAATATATTTACCTTTGTTCTTCCGATTTAATTCTGTGTAAAAGATGGAATCCTACGCCATAAACCGCAACCTCGTCACCATTTCCCGTCGGTTCAATACCACAGGAACCGACCTCCTTACTGTTCTGACCGAACATAAAAATAAAATCATGTCTGAAATAAATAACCACCTAAACAGGCTCGGGGGAGTTAAATGGTATGTCGCAGTCCATATTAAATTTTCCAAAACAATAAACAACGAAGAAATCACAACAACACCCTTCTTTCACGGCAAAACCCGTCCTTTGCTACCTTCCGATTCTCTAGATGTACAATACTCTGAGGCTACAGACAAAATTTTAGAAAGCGTGGCTAAGTGGGTAAGTCAAGGTAGTGGGTGGGTAATAGAAAACGTTTTACGCCTAGATCTGTTCATTGTTAAATATCAACCTTTGTACGCCTCTTCCTATATACCTACTCCAAAAAAAATTTCTCACCCCACTAAAGGAATTATAAATATTAAGAACGACGACAATAAATGTTTCCTGTACTCTGTACTTGCCCAATTGTTCCCTGACCTAAATAGACGCGTAATCTATTTCAAAAAACTTGAAAATAAATTAAACATGTCTGGGATTAGCTATCCTGTCAAAATTACCGATTTAGACAAATTTGAAAAATTGAACCCCGCTTTATCTGTAAATGTATTTGGATTTGAAAAAGACGAAATTTATCCCCTAAGAATAACAAAAGAAAAATTTAGAGTTCATCACATCAACTTGTTACTGTTGACTACTGACACGACCACTCACTACTGCCTAATTACCAACTTATCCCGACTTTTAGCTCACTTGACTAAACGCACAAATGCATATTACTACTGTGACTACTGCCTACACAGATTTTGGACTAAAGACTTACTTACTAACCACTTACCTTTGTGTTCACCACACGGTGCACAAAAGACCAGACTTCCTACTGATGACGAAAAATACATGTCTTTCAAAAATTACACACTAACTCACAAAGTCCCATTCACAATATACTGTGACTTTGAGTCCTTTGTTGTACCTATCCCTACTACACTCAATAATCCATCTACTTCACATACTACCAACACTGCCCATCACGTACCTTCTGGCTTTTGCTACGTAATTATTGACAGTGACGGTAAACCCATAAAGCAACCTAAAGTCTATAGCGGCCCCGACGTTGTAGATACGTTTCTAAATTGTTTGATTGCAGAGTCTGAGGAACTCTTACCCATTATCAAAAAGAATATTCCGATTAATATGTCTCCGCAAGACAAAATTGTTTTCAAAAATGCTACCACCTGTCACCTTTGTCAAAAACCTTTACACGGAGACAAAGTGGCCAATCATAATCACCTAACGGGGCAGTTCTTGGGACCCGCCCACAATTCATGTAACCTAAATTATAAAGTCCCCGACCACATCCCAGTCTTTTTCCATAACCTCAGAGGTTATGACTGCCACCACTTGATCCAAGGGTTAGGTAAATTCAAAAAAGAAAAACTGTCATGTATCGCTACTACTAGCGAACGGTACATTTCAGTCACCCTTGAATCTTTACGATTTTTGGACTCACTCCAATTCCTTAACGCTTCTTTGGACACACTCGTGTCCAACTTAGTTTCTGACGGGGCATCAAAATTCAAAATTTTAGGGCAGTGTATGACCAACACAGACTTACTACTACGAAAAGGCGTCTTTCCCTACACTTACATGACAGACAAATCAAAATTTAACGAAACTGAACTGCCTCCCAAGGAGGCGTTCTTCAATGACCTGACCAAAACGCCTATCACTGACGATGACTACACACACGCACAGACTGTGTGGACAGCCTTTAATATGACCAGTTTGAAACAGTATCACGACCTTTACTTACTGACTGACGTACTATTACTTGCCGACGTGTTTGAAAATTTTAGAACGACTAGTATGACTTACTACGGGATTGACCCGTGTAACGTCTACTCTGCCCCCGGACTAGCATGGAATTCCATGCTGAAAATGACAGACATACGTCTTGAACTACTTACTGACATTGACCAGCACCTCTTTGTCGAGTCTGGGATCCGGGGCGGTGTCTCCATGATACCCAACCGGTACGCCCAGGCCAACAATCCTTACTTACCACACTTTGACAACACAAAACCAACCAACTATCTCCTTTATCTTGACTGTAACAATTTGTACGGAACCAGTATGTCTGATAGACTCCCAGAGTCTGACTTTAACTGGATAGACCCACAGGACATTGACATTACAAAAGTACCCGACGACTCCGACACCGGTTACATTTTAGAAGTTGACTTACACTACCCTGACCACCTACACGACTTACATTCCGACTTTCCACTTGCCCCCGAACGAAAAATGGTGACATACGACATGCTATCGACATACTGTAGAGACTTGCTTGACGAACTCGACTATAAACCCCCCAAGACTGAAAAATTACTAACCACACTGTGTGACAAAACCAAGTACGTTGTACACTACAAGACTCTAAAACTTTACTTACAACTTGGACTTGTACTGACCAAAATTCACAGAGCTTTAAGTTTTAAACAGTCTGCCTGGTTAGCCTCATTTATCAATTTTAATACGGAGAAAAGAAAAGAAGCGAAAAATAACTTTGAAAAAGATTTTTTTAAATTAATGAACAACGCTACGTACGGGAAATCATTGGAAAATGTTAGGTCGCGTATTGATTTTAAACTAGTAAATAACGAAAAGCAATTGGTTAAATGGACAGCTAGTCCCAGACTTAAAACATTTTTCGCATACAATAAAGATATCGCGGGATTGGCTTTAAAAAAACAAACAATTTTCCTAAACAGACCCATTTATGTTGGATTTACAGTATTGGAAATTTCAAAATCAATAATGTACAACTTTCACTACAACTGGGCAATTGCAAAGTATGGGAAAAACATAAAACTTTGTATGACTGACACAGACTCACTGTTCTACAACGTATATACTCCTGACGTTTACACAGATATGAAAAACGAATTACACCTTTTTGACACGTCCGACTATCCACCTAGCCACCCATGCTACAGTGTAGAAAACAAAAAAGCGTTAGGAAAATTTAAAGACGAACTAAACTCAAATCCGGCTAGGGAAATAATTGGCTTGAGAGCGAAATGCTACTCCATTTTAAATTATGATCTAGAGGAAAAGAAGGTAGCCAAAGGCGTCCCCCGAGTCGCAATAAAAAAACAATTAAAACATGAAATGTACAAAGAATGTCTTTTAAATCATTCGTTAAAAACAACATCCACTCTAAACATCCGTAGTGAAAAACATAAAATTTACACACAAAATATTTCAAAATTATCACTTTCCCCTTTTGACGATAAAAGATACATCTTGGATAATGGAATTGATACACTAGCATACGGACACCATTTAATTAGTAAAAAACGAACTTTAGAACACGATCATGATTCCATTAATAAAAAACTAAAACTCACTAGAATGAGATTGTAACACATGGTTACTAACATGTCCGTAGAAACCCAATTTACGACATTGGATGGGCTCAACCCGACCGTAGTGCAATGTAAAAGCCTCGTACTGGGCGGACCTTCTTCTTGATTACGGTAACTCCTACGCCAGGTAAGTAATGTTAAGTTAGTTTTAAGTAAACTCTTTTACCGTCAACCTTTAAAAACAATCTGTAAAGTAAATTCTGTTATAATATGAACACTTTTGTGAGTTTACATAACTACAATTTATTAACGGATATCTCCAGCTCTGTGTGAATTTCTATAGAATACCGTACCATCGAGGTGAGGGCGGCCCAAATTTAATAAAAAATGTCCGACTGTTCTCTAAGGCAGCTTTAAAACGTGTAAGACCTGAGGCGGTCCTGCAACTTGGGGCTGGGCTAATCCCCGTAAGACCTTGAGTCGCAGTCCGGGCCCTCGTAAGGTACGTGTATGATTGAATGTTACACTCTATGGCTGGACAGTATCCGTAGGTCCCATGTGTGAGGGAGAGTAACCTACAAAAAAGAAAAAAACACAAAAACCTACTGTAAAAAACAGAATCAAAAAATAAAAACAAATTTATAAATAAAAACCCCTTTGTAAGTCTGTACGTCACATTGAAAGGCTTCTCTAAGTAAAGTGATGTCTTTACTTACAGAGGGACCCAAATAAATACAAAAAATAAATAAAAAAATTATAAAAAAAAACCATAACTAAATAATACTGAGAGGTAGCATTTTGTTGGTTGGCTACCACCGTAGTGAGCGAGGTTGGGGGCTCATTACACTAAAATACCCGTGGGGGATACCAGTCCTCTATCGGGCGCGTCCCATGGGAATTGGGCAATGCCCTTCAGTTTTGCCTTCAGCTTACTTGAGGGTAGTGAGGAATTAAATACTCACCGTGAAAAAAAACTGGTTAAATCAAAAACATTAATAAAATCTGCGAGAAAGATCTTAGTAACATATGGTAAAACTTTCTATAAAAAGAGTAAATTCCATCCAAAAGTAAGAAAAAAATCAAAGATACATACAAATTTCAGAAAAAGAGTCATTTTACATAAAAAATGTGTTGAAAAATGTTTCAAATCAAGGAAGAACTACCAACATAGTACTCTCCAAACCCCTTAAAATTTAGTTAAAATGTCAATAAATAGGGTTATTTGTGTACAAAATATGTTATAATTCCCTAAAAGCATTAAAATTCAGTGTCATAACAATGATGTTTGTTCTAAACCTTTAAAATTATCTAATAGACTCTTTATAAACTTAGTTTGTGCTCAAAACAACACACAAAAGACCAAACACAAACTCTACATATAAGACTCTTGGTTGACCATCCACCTACTCAACATACAACACCTCTGATACACCATTCCCTTGAACATTACATAAAACCTGTGATATTCCACTCAATCACCAAACACACATGACTCTTAATAGACCAATCCACCTACCTCTGCACACACGATTCCTTAGGACACACCCTACACCCCACCACTCATCCTACAGACAAAACTCCTAGAGAACTACCCATCCACCATAAAAACACTATTTCTTCATATAATCATGTTTAAAAAATAACATTATTACACTGTAAGATAGGTTTAATATAGCTAAAGACCAAAAGTGTTACCTAAAATTCTGTTGTCTCTAGAAATATGAGAAAAAGTTAGGTTAAAAACAATGAACATAGAAAAAGTTAGGTTAAAAAAAAAAAATGAACATAGAAAAAGTTAGGTTAGCAAACATCTGAAAAGTTCAGTTAAAATTAACAAACTCAAAAAATGGGACATTTTTTGTGTATGTTTATTTTAACAACTTTTCGGAAAAGTAAGGATAGCAATCAACCTTTCGGTTGATTGCTAGACTTACTTTTCTGATGTTTACTAACCTAACTTTTTCTATGTTCATTTTTTTTTTTAACCTAACTTTTTCTATGTTCATTGTTTTTAACCTAACTTTTTCTCATATTTCTAGAGACAACAGAATTTTAGGTAACACTTTTGGTCTTTAGCTATATTAAACCTATCTTACAGTGTAATAATGTTATTTTTTAAACATGATTATATGAAGAAATAGTGTTTTTATGGTGGATGGGTAGTTCTCTAGGAGTTTTGTCTGTAGGATGAGTGGTGGGGTGTAGGGTGTGTCCTAAGGAATCGTGTGTGCAGAGGTAGGTGGATTGGTCTATTAAGAGTCATGTGTGTTTGGTGATTGAGTGGAATATCACAGGTTTTATGTAATGTTCAAGGGAATGGTGTATCAGAGGTGTTGTATGTTGAGTAGGTGGATGGTCAACCAAGAGTCTTATATGTAGAGTTTGTGTTTGGTCTTTTGTGTGTTGTTTTGAGCACAAACTAAGTTTATAAAGAGTCTATTAGATAATTTTAAAGGTTTAGAACAAACATCATTGTTATGACACTGAATTTTAATGCTTTTAGGGAATTATAACATATTTTGTACACAAATAACCCTATTTATTGACATTTTAACTAAATTTTAAGGGGTTTGGAGAGTACTATGTTGGTAGTTCTTCCTTGATTTGAAACATTTTTCAACACATTTTTTATGTAAAATGACTCTTTTTCTGAAATTTGTATGTATCTTTGATTTTTTTCTTACTTTTGGATGGAATTTACTCTTTTTATAGAAAGTTTTACCATATGTTACTAAGATCTTTCTCGCAGATTTTATTAATGTTTTTGATTTAACCAGTTTTTTTTCACGGTGAGTATTTAATTCCTCACTACCCTCAAGTAAGCTGAAGGCAAAACTGAAGGGCATTGCCCAATTCCCATGGGACGCGCCCGATAGAGGACTGGTATCCCCCACGGGTATTTTAGTGTAATGAGCCCCAACCTCGCTCACTACGGTGGTAGCCAACCAACAAAATGCTACCTCTCAGTATTATTTAGTTATGGTTTTTTTTTATAATTTTTTTATTTATTTTTTGTATTTATTTGGGTCCCTCTGTAAGTAAAGACATCACTTTACTTAGAGAAGCCTTTCAATGTGACGTACAGACTTACAAAGGGGTTTTTATTTATAAATTTGTTTTTATTTTTTGATTCTGTTTTTTACAGTAGGTTTTTGTGTTTTTTTCTTTTTTGTAGGTTACTCTCCCTCACACATGGACCTACGGATACTGTCCAGCCATAGAGTGTAACATTCAATCATACACGTACCTTACGAGGGCCCGGACTGCGACTCAAGGTCTTACGGGGATTAGCCCAGCCCCAAGTTGCAGGACCGCCTCAGGTCTTACACGTTTTAAAGCTGCCTTAGAGAACAGTCGGACATTTTTTATTAAATTTGGGCCGCCCTCACCTCGATGGTACGGTATTCTATAGAAATTCACACAGAGCTGGAGATATCCGTTAATAAATTGTAGTTATGTAAACTCACAAAAGTGTTCATATTATAACAGAATTTACTTTACAGATTGTTTTTTAAAGGTTGACGGTAAAAGAGTTTACTTAAAACTAACTTAACATTACTTACCTGGCGTAGGAGTTACCGTAATCAAGAAGAAGGTCCGCCCAGTACGAGGCTTTTACATTGCACTACGGTCGGGTTGAGCCCATCCAATGTCGTAAATTGGGTTTCTACGGACATGTTAGTAACCATGTGTTACAATCTCATTCTAGTGAGTTTTAGTTTTTTATTAATGGAATCATGATCGTGTTCTAAAGTTCGTTTTTTACTAATTAAATGGTGTCCGTATGCTAGTGTATCAATTCCATTATCCAAGATGTATCTTTTATCGTCAAAAGGGGAAAGTGATAATTTTGAAATATTTTGTGTGTAAATTTTATGTTTTTCACTACGGATGTTTAGAGTGGATGTTGTTTTTAACGAATGATTTAAAAGACATTCTTTGTACATTTCATGTTTTAATTGTTTTTTTTATTGCGACTCGGGGGACGCCTTTGGCTACCTTCTTTTCCTCTAGATCATAATTTAAAATGGAGTAGCATTTCGCTCTCAAGCCAATTATTTCCCTAGCCGGATTTGAGTTTAGTTCGTCTTTAAATTTTCCTAACGCTTTTTTGTTTTCTACACTGTAGCATGGGTGGCTAGGTGGATAGTCGGACGTGTCAAAAAGGTGTAATTCGTTTTTCATATCTGTGTAAACGTCAGGAGTATATACGTTGTAGAACAGTGAGTCTGTGTCAGTCATACAAAGTTTTATGTTTTTCCCATACTTTGCAATTGCCCAGTTGTAGTGAAAGTTGTACATTATTGATTTTGAAATTTCCAATACTGTAAATCCAACATAAATGGGTCTGTTTAGGAAAATTGTTTGTTTTTTTAAAGCCAATCCGCGATATCTTTATTGTATGCGAAAAATGTTTTAAGTCTGGGACTAGCTGTCCATTTAACCAATTGCTTTTCGTTATTTACTAGTTTAAAATCAATACGCGACCTAACATTTTCCAATGATTTCCCGTACGTAGCGTTGTTCATTAATTTAAAAAAATCTTTTTCAAAGTTATTTTTCGCTTCTTTTCTTTTCTCCGTATTAAAATTGATAAATGAGGCTAACCAGGCAGACTGTTTAAAACTTAAAGCTCTGTGAATTTTGGTCAGTACAAGTCCAAGTTGTAAGTAAAGTTTTAGAGTCTTGTAGTGTACAACGTACTTGGTTTTGTCACACAGTGTGGTTAGTAATTTTTCAGTCTTGGGGGGTTTATAGTCGAGTTCGTCAAGCAAGTCTCTACAGTATGTCGATAGCATGTCGTATGTCACCATTTTTCGTTCGGGGGCAAGTGGAAAGTCGGAATGTAAGTCGTGTAGGTGGTCAGGGTAGTGTAAGTCAACTTCTAAAATGTAACCGGGTGTCGGAGTCGTCGGGTACTTTTGTAATGTCAATGTCCTGTGGGTCTATCCAGTTAAAGTCAGACTCTGGGAGTCTATCAGACATACTGGTTCCGTACAAATTGTTACAGTCAAGATAAAGGAGATAGTTGGTTGGTTTTGTGTTGTCAAAGTGTGGTAAGTAAGGATTGTTGGCCTGGGCGTACCGGTTGGGTATCATGGAGACACCGCCCCGGATCCCAGACTCGACAAAGAGGTGCTGGTCAATGTCAGTAAGTAGTTCAAGACGTATGTCTGTCATTTTCAGCATGGAATTCCATGCTAGTCCGGGGGCAGAGTAGACGTTACACGGGTCAATCCCGTAGTAAGTCATACTAGTCGTTCTAAAATTTTCAAACACGTCGGCAAGTAATAGTACGTCAGTCAGTAAGTAAAGGTCGTGATACTGTTTCAAACTGGTCATATTAAAGGCTGTCCACACAGTCTGTGCGTGTGTGTAGTCATCGTCAGTGATAGGCGTTTTGGTCAGGTCATTGAAGAACGCCTCCTTGGGAGGCAGTTCAGTTTCGTTAAATTTTGATTTGTCTGTCATGTAAGTGTAGGGAAAGACGCCTTTTCGTAGTAGTAAGTCTGTGTTGGTCATACACTGCCCTAAAATTTTGAATTTTGATGCCCCGTCAGAAACTAAGTTGGACACGAGTGTGTCCAAAGAAGCGTTAAGGAATTGGAGTGAGTCCAAAAATCGTAAAGATTCAAGGGTGACTGAAATGTACCGTTCGCTAGTAGTAGCGATACATGACAGTTTTTCTTTTTTGAATTTACCTAACCCTTGGATCAAGTGGTGGCAGTCATAACCTCTGAGGTTATGGAAAAAGACTGGGATGTGGTCGGGGACTTTATAATTTAGGTTACATGAATTGTGGGCGGGTCCCAAGAACTGCCCCGTTAGGTGATTATGATTGGCCACTTTGTCTCCGTGTAAAGGTTTTTGACAAAGGTGACAGGTGGTAGCATTTTTGAAAACAATTTTGTCTTGCGGAGACATATTAATCGGAATATTCTTTTTGATAATGGGTAAGAGTTCCTCAGACTCTGCAATCAAACAATTTAGAAACGTATCTACAACGTCGGGGCCGCTATAGACTTTAGGTTGCTTTATGGGTTTACCGTCACTGTCAATAATTACGTAGCAAAAGCCAGAAGGTACGTGATGGGCAGTGTTGGTAGTATGTGAAGTAGATGGATTATTGAGTGTAGTAGGGATAGGTACAACAAAGGACTCAAAGTCACAGTATATTGTGAATGGGACTTTGTGAGTTAGTGTGTAATTTTTGAAAGACATGTATTTTTCGTCATCAGTAGGAAGTCTGGTCTTTTGTGCACCGTGTGGTGAACACAAAGGTAAGTGGTTAGTAAGTAAGTCTTTAGTCCAAAATCTGTGTAGGCAGTAGTCACAGTAGTAATATGCATTTGTGCGTTTAGTCAAGTGAGCTAAAAGTCGGGATAAGTTGGTAATTAGGCAGTAGTGAGTGGTCGTGTCAGTAGTCAACAGTAACAAGTTGATGTGATGAACTCTAAATTTTTCTTTTGTTATTCTTAGGGGATAAATTTCGTCTTTTTCAAATCCAAATACATTTACAGATAAAGCGGGGTTCAATTTTTCAAATTTGTCTAAATCGGTAATTTTGACAGGATAGCTAATCCCAGACATGTTTAATTTATTTTCAAGTTTTTTGAAATAGATTACGCGTCTATTTAGGTCAGGGAACAATTGGGCAAGTACAGAGTACAGGAAACATTTATTGTCGTCGTTCTTAATATTTATAATTCCTTTAGTGGGGTGAGAAATTTTTTTTGGAGTAGGTATATAGGAAGAGGCGTACAAAGGTTGATATTTAACAATGAACAGATCTAGGCGTAAAACGTTTTCTATTACCCACCCACTACCTTGACTTACCCACTTAGCCACGCTTTCTAAAATTTTGTCTGTAGCCTCAGAGTATTGTACATCTAGAGAATCGGAAGGTAGCAAAGGACGGGTTTTGCCGTGAAAGAAGGGTGTTGTTGTGATTTCTTCGTTGTTTATTGTTTTGGAAAATTTAATATGGACTGCGACATACCATTTAACTCCCCCGAGCCTGTTTAGGTGGTTATTTATTTCAGACATGATTTTATTTTTATGTTCGGTCAGAACAGTAAGGAGGTCGGTTCCTGTGGTATTGAACCGACGGGAAATGGTGACGAGGTTGCGGTTTATGGCGTAGGATTCCATCTTTTACACAGAATTAAATCGGAAGAACAAAGGTAAATATATTGATTATTACTTTGAAATACCGTACAGAGAACGGTGTCCAAAATAGAATAAAGTTAAAGTGTTTAATATCGAGTAGGAGCAAAGTGAAGACACGTCTGATCAGTACGAGCGCAAGAGCAGAAGTGAGAAAGATTGAATGTGTTGGTCGTTTATATAGGGATGGCTGAGGGGGGGGGGCAATTGGGTCACGCGTCTGTCCAGACTGAAACTCCGATTACGTCATCCTGTGTAGTACTGTTTTTCAAAATGAGAAGAAGGGACTATCCAATCAGAGCGTAGCATATGGGTGCGCATGCGCGCCAGACCTGTAGCCGAGGGGTGAAGAGCGTACGAAGGTAGTCGTCGGAAGTACACGAAAGCATTTTATATAGTACATATGTAAATGGCCACCATCTTTTGCATTTTATATAGTATGAGATGGGAAGAGTGCATTTTGTATAGTATACCGAGGGAATTTGAGGGAGGGAATTTTCCCACCTGGGACTTCCCTTCCGAAGGCGCCATGTTTCCGAAAGGATGTGCTAAGTTTTGCCACCAGGTGCGCTACGATCGGATCGAGCACATAGAGTAGAGTAACAAGGGGTGCATGCGCGCCCGACCAGCAGACGACGTGTACGAAGGTAGTCGATGGTCGCCGGAAGTACCCGAAGGGAAAGGTCGCCATATTGGATGAGGAATTTTGGGAGGGAATTTTCCCACGGTGTGTGAGTTGTTGTGGGAGGGAAATACGTCATATTGGACAAAAAAGTGCATTTTATATAGTCTAACATGGAAAAAGACGCCATATTGGACAAAAAAAGTCCATTTTATATAGTATAACATGGAAAAAGATGCCATATTGGACAAAAAAAGTGCATTTTATATAGTATAACATGGAAAAAGATGCCATATTGGACAAAAAGTGCATTTTATATAGTATAACATGGAAAAAGATGCCATATTGGACAAAAAAGTGCATTTTATATAGTATAACATGGAAAAAGATGCCATATTGGACAAAAAAGTGCATTTTATATAGTATAACATGGAAAAAAACGCCATATTGGACAAAAAAGTGCATTTTATATAGTATAACATGGAAAAAGATGCCATATTGGACAAAAAAAGTGCATTTTATATAGTATAACATGGAAAAAGATGCCATATTGGACAAAAAAAGTGCATTTTATATAGTATAACATGGAAAAAAACACCATATTGGACAAAAAAGTGCATTTTATATAGTTTAACATGGAAAAAGATGCCATATTGGACAAAAAAAGTGCATTTTATATAGTATAACATGGAAAAAGATGCCATATTGGACAAAAAAAGTGCATTTTATATAGTATAACATGGAAAAAGATGCCATATTGGACAAAAAGTGCATTTTATATAGGGAAAGACGCCATATTGGACAAAAAAAGTCCATTTTATATAGTATAACATGGAAAAAGACGCCATATTGGACAAAAAAGTGCATTTTATATAGTATAACAAGGTTAACAGTGAATTTCATATAGTATGATGTGGGATTTTGGAGGGAAATTTGGGAATTTGGAGGAAAATCGGGAAAATTGGGGAAAAAGTAAGGTAATTTCGGGAAAATCGGGAATTTGGGGGAAAATCGGGAATTTTGGGGAATTCCGGGAAAAGCGTGGGAAATTTGGCGGGAAATTTGAGGTTAGGAAAAGTGAGGTTAGAAAATTTGGCGGGAAATGGGCGCCGCCATCTTGGATCCGGCCGCCATCTTGGATCCGGTCACGTGACCGCCGCCATCTTGAAAGTCCAAAGGTCAAAGTGGGTCTGGCTCGCCCACCATTACACTACTGAGTCTAAAACTGAGTCTAAAACCAACAGTTTTTGTCTACTAACGCAATATGTAACACCCACCAGTGGCCTTGACCGGAGAGTTCCAACGTTATCGCAAAATGTAACACCAGTGGCCTTGACCGGAGGGTTCCTGCGTTATCGCAAGATGTAACACCAGTGGCCTTGACCGGAGGGTTCCTGCGTTATCGCAAAATATAACACCAGTGGCCATGACCGGAGGGTTCCATCGTTATCGCAAGATGTAACTCCGAGTGTGGCTGCATCTTGGGTGAGTAACCGGTGAGGGATCCTTTCCTTACACGCCGACGGCATGACCGGTCACCCCCATCTGGTTGTTCGGAAGCCACCCTTAAGCCGGTAGTTAAGTGTTGGAGAGAGCTTCTTAGCCCTATCTTCACCTGGTAAAATAAGACATCGTTAACATTTTTTAACTTTAAACATCACTCTTTCATGTACACCCTCTTATAGGCACCAAAGAGGGTGCCTCTTATAGGCACAGGTAGCCTATTGAATAGCCTGTTTATAAACAAATTATAAGCCTTTTATAAACCTTTTGAAATCTCATCCGGGGGTTGGAGGCGTTACAATCTTCATAAATGATACTAACGTTTTACCTGTACATTCTACTAATAACATTAGTACAGTGCAAGTGATGCACTAGGTTCATCCTCATCCGGGGGTTGGAGGCGTTACAATATTCATAAATGATACTAACGTTTTACCTGTACATTCTACTAATAACATTAGTACAGTGCAAGTGATGCACTAGGTTCATCCTCATCCGGGGGTTGGAGGCGTTACAATATTCATAAATGATACTGACGTTTTACCTGTACATTCTACTAATAACATTAGTACAGTGCAAGTGATGCACTAGGTTCATCCTCATCTGGGGGTTGGAGGCGTTACAATATTCATAAATGATACTGACGTTTTACCTGTACATTCTACTAATAACATTAGTACAGTGCAAGTGATGCACTAGGTTCATCCTCATCCGGGGATTGGAGGCGTTACAATATTCATAAATGATACTGACGTTTTACCTGTACATTCTACTAATAACATTTAGTACAGTGCAAGTGATGCACTAGGTTCATCCTCATCCGGGGGTTGGAGGCGTTACAATAGTCATAAATGATACTAACGTTTTACCTGTACATTCTACTAATAACATTAGTACAGTGCAAGTGATGCACTAGGTTCATCCTCATCCGGGGGTTGGAGGCGTTACAATAGTCATAAATGATACTAACGTTTTACCTGTACATTCTACTAATAACATTAGTACAGTGCAAGTGATGCACTATGTTCATCCTCATCCGGGGGTTGAGGGCGTTACAATAGTCATAAATGATACTAACGTTTTACCTGTACATTCTACTAATAACATTAGTACAGTGCAAGTGATGCACTATGTTCATCCTCATCCGGGGGTTGGAGGCGTTACAATAGTCATAAATGATACTAACGTTTTACCTGTACATTCTACTAATAACATTAGTACAGTGCAAGTGATGCACTATGTTCATCCTCATCCGGGGGTTGAGGGCGTTACAATAGTCATAAATGATACTAACGTTTTACCTGTACATTCTACTAATAACATTAGTACAGTGCAAGTGATGCACTATGTTCATCCTCATCCGGGGGTTGAGGGCGTTACAATAGTCATAAATGATACTAACGTTTTACCTGTACATTCTACAAATAACATTACTACAGTGCAAGTGATGCACTATGTTCATCCTCATCCGGGGGTTGAGGGCGTTACAATAGTCATAAATGATACTAACGTTTTACCTGTACATTCTACTAATAACATTAGTACAGTGCAAGTGATGCACTAGGTTCATCCTCATCCGGGGGTTGGAGGCGTTACAATATTCATAAATGATACTAACGTTTTACCTGTACATTCTACTAATAACATTAGTACAGTGCAAGTGATGCACTATGTTCATCCTCATCCGGGGGTTGAGGGCGTTACAATAGTCATAAATGATACTAACGTTTTACCTGTACATTCTACTAATAACATTAGTACAGTGCAAGTGATGCACTATGTTCATCCTCATCCGGGGGTTGAGGGCGTTACAATAGTCATAAATGATACTAACGTTTTACCTGTACATTCTACTAATAACATTAGTACAGTGCAAGTGATGCACTAGGTTCATCCTCATCCGGGGGTTGGAGGCGTTACAATATTCATAAATGATACTGACGTTTTACCTGTACATTCTACTAATAACATTAGTACAGTGCAAGTGATGCACTATGTTCATCCTCATCCGGGGGTTGAGGGCGTTACAATAGTCATAAATGATACTAACGTTTTACCTGTACATTCTACTAATAACATTAGTACAGTGCAAGTGATGCACTATGTTCATCCTCATCCGGGGGTTGAGGGCGTTACAATAGTCATAAATGATACTAACGTTTTACCTGTACATTCTACTAATAACATTAGTACAGTGCAAGTGATGCACTATGTTCATCCTCATCCGGGGGTTGAGGGCGTTACAATAGTCATAAATGATACTAACGTTTTACCTGTACATTCTACTAATAACATTAGTACAGTGCAAGTGATGCACTAGGTTCATCCTCATCCGGGGGTTGGAGGCGTTACAATATTCATAAATGATACTGACGTTTTACCTGTACATTCTACTAATAACATTAGTACAGTGCAAGTGATGCACTAGGTTCATCCTCATCCTTAATGAAATTTTAATATCTAATATAACATTTCTAATTTAACATTTATATAAAATGGCAAACTTCTGAAATAAACTTTCATAGGATAAAATGTAAGAATAGCAACTAAGACAATAAGTTTCAAAGAAACCAAAAGTACTTCATTGCCTTAATAAACCTTTCAGTAACATATTTCTTTTAAAGGACAACTATAAATCCCTTTAATATGTATGTTCCTTAACTTGAAGTTCCAAAGTTACATCACAAAGGACCTTCACGATACATTTTTTTTATCAATGCAATGAAGTTGTAGTTATTTTAGATGATATTTGTTACGAATTGCTTTTATAAAATTATTATATTTTCATTTACAAGTGAGGTGGCAAACAAGAGAAAGGTTAGACATTCAAAACGTCAAAGGTCTGCAACTCTTGCAAGTGGACAAAATCATTGATTTTGTCGGAAATCGAATATAACAAGTAAGAATTACAATTTACCTGTTATCTAATACAATTATTTCCAAGTTTTTGAGAGGAGGTGTTAAAAAAATAAAGTTCTCTAAATTATGTTTTCTGCCTCATGGTATCAACAAGGAAACTTTCTTACATGACGTCACTAATTTTATCGGGTACAATAGAAATTAATTGGGTTATATTTATAAATCCTTTGTCTCCCAGCCCTCCAGTTAAGGAGGTGCTATTATTGGAGGTGGATTCAACCCCTCTTTGGTGCCGCCTATGACGTCATCCTGTAACAGCTGATTTACCTAGTAAGTGTATTGAACCCGGAAAACGACTTTGCTTTCTCTGTGTATCAGCCCCGTATGTCCATCGTATACTTTATTTATTGGTACTGTTGGATGTGTTCTGGAGAACAACGTATTCCTCAGAATATTTAACAAATAAACAGTTGTTTATTTGTTAAATATATATATATGTATTAAAGATGCGTGTAAGTTCTTGCTTGCGAGCCGGCCTGTGAGATGTAACAGGCCTGCGAACTTTCAGCCACAATACTAGTGTTAGTTATTAAACTTTGTAAATACTACTTTCATAAAAAAATATAATTTTATAGATTTAGTCCATAATTATTTAAAATTCAACAGGCATTAAAAACATATCAGTTATAGATCCAAGTGACGTATCTCTGCATCATCGAACGAAAGTATTCAAATAAAATATTAGGAGCACTTTGGTGGTCTTTGACAACTCAGCTCATCCCTTTACGTATTCATTCCTGTAATGGGAGAAACCGTCAGAAATAAGATGAGCAGTTTTCAGCAATAAGGAACCTTTTTTATAAAATATTTTTATAATTTACAACATTTTAGTATTCTTTATTTAAAATTTGAGATCTCAGATATTTTTTATAAATTAATGGTACTGTTATGATTGTAAGTTGAATAAAATATTGAAATATTGAAAATTAAAAAAAAAAAAACAAAAAAAAAACGGACGCACTTTGAGTTCCAATGTTTTTTATTAAGTTACGTACGAAATGTTAAATAAACAGGAAAAGAAAATATAAACCTGTTCTATTTACATCATATTGGTGAGTAATTGAATAATATTCCAGTTACGATGCTGTTTGTATTCTGCACCATTGCTCGCACATTACATTTCACCCTTGTCACAACGTCGTAAAATATTTTGAAACAGAGATAGTTTGACTATGAAAAGTAATTTATGTACAAAACATAAATTACTATTTATTCGTGTGATGAGTATAATATTGTTTTTCAGATTTGTGCGTTTTTCTTTTATTGAAGATGTAAAGGTTTTCCTTATGGGATCATAAACACAAGGGGAACTCGTAACACCTCGGCATGCAAGTTTTGACTGCAAATATTTGTGGTTTAACTGATTTGAATATTCATATTATAGAATATATAAACATACTATTTTTATTTAGAGGCGCTCGTTTGAGTTGCAACCTCCTAATAATTTAAATATAAACACCTAATGTTATTACCTTACCTGTTTCAAAAGTTTTAATTTATTTTATTTAACAGTGACGATGACAGACACAGAAAAATATGCATTCACTTTCTTGTATATGTAGATCAACCAACACTTTCACCGAATCAATCAAACTTACTCCCTCTAATATCAAGAAAAATGTATAACCTTCTCAGGCAGGATTATAAATATTATTATTTACATTTGAACATCTGTTACTTTTGACAAACTTACATCTCTCTATGTTATTCTTATAGCTGGAAAACGTATTTTATAGCTTTCCGTGCCCTTTAGGATGGATATATTGAACAATGGAGACCTTATAAAATATATAATATAATTTGTAGAAATAAAATGCATTATTCTAATAATTATTATTTTTATTAATGAGGCCTTGTTGCCAAAGACAACATCATCAGACCAATGACTTATCTTTGGCAACGAAAGGTCTCATTAATAAAAATTAAAATGATTGAAATAGTTCAGTTCATTTATATAAAGTATATTATTATCCAATTAGAAGGGCTTTCAACAATGAATGAAACCCTTATTCTACTACTCCGAATAGAGGAAATTTTTTGACTCCTCAATTTTTAAAATTGATGAAGAAACAAGGTAGGAAATGCGTTAACAAAAAATGGCTTCACGTATTATATGTAAGGATTGGCAACTCTTGCTACCTTTGTTGTGTACAAAATCTGTGGTGATACTAACTGTAAAACTCCAAGACCTGCGATTTGGAGGAATGTAGATTTATCACAGTGGTGTAATAAGAAAGAATGGGCTGAAATTTCATTTTAAAGCATATCAACAGAATTAGTTCTCTTCCAAGGACCTTTACTCTGATAAAAATAACTTTGTATCCTTCTCTTAAAAATGAATTATTAAATTAACATATGAATAATTAATGATGAATTGATAGTAGGGTGTAAATATTTTCATTTTTTATTCATTTCAGAGTAGTTGCTCTATATACATAAAATGTATCTAAATATCAAAAGAGCAGAACGAAAGCTTGAACATTACTCAAAATCAAATTCTCAAGACGCTATCAACATTACAGTTGTATTAGCATTCATAGCTGTTTTGGAAATACATATTTCAACTAGTTACTCGTTTGATTAGTTTTCTCACAATTCACTGACAAAGACGGAAACCATTGCGGGTTAGCAATTGTTTACTTTTCATGACTGTTAGAAAATATTATGATTAAAATAGGAAATATATTTACCAACAGATATTCTAAAATAATTATGTTCTATTCACGTTGTTTTATTGCATTCACCCTTTTTTATGCATGATAACCTGTGTGAAAAAATATATGGAAATGCTTTCACAACTACGTCATTTTTTCCTATGGATAATGTGATAATTTAATTTTTTTAATAATTTTGTTCTATCAAGTAATTTCAGATCAGAATAATTTACTTGAAACCGTTAAATAGCGGAGAAATAATATTGTTTAAATTAGTTACTTTGAAATTCAAATGACCGCTTCTCTGGAAAGAATAAACCTTTCGAAGTCCGGTTTGCGGCAATTAATTTCTCTTGAATGGCGTCAAAAAGTGTGTTCTTTGTAACCATAATGATGTACAAGATTTCACTTTTACAAGCGAATCCATATAAAAGTTGTGAAAACGTTTCTACATTTTCTTTCAACTCTGTATTTTCGAAACTATTATTAAGAAATGGTGCATTTACCAATCGTTTATTAAATGTGTTAAAGTGTTTTGCGTACAAAATTAATTAGTTAAGTTACATCTACAACACGTATTTAATAGAACTTAGTTTTGGAGTATAAACAGGACTAATTTTATACCCGGCAGTGTAAACAAAGTAGTTTTTAAACCCCTTTTACAGATGAGATAGTTTTAGAGTATAAACAGGAATAGTTTTATACTCGGCTGTGTAAACAAAGTAGTTTTGAAACCAATTAACCCCCTTTTACAGATGAGATAGTTTTAGAGTATAAACAGGAATAGTTTTATACCCGGCTGTGTAAACAAAGTAGTTTTGAAACAAATTAAACACCCTTTTACAGATGAGATAGTTTTAGAGTATAAACAGGAATAGTTTTATACCCGGCTGTGTAAACAAAGTAGTTTTGAAACAAATTAAACACCCTTTTACAGATGAGATAGTTTTAGAGTATAAACAGGAATAGTTTTATACCCGGCTGTGTAAACAAAGTAGTTTTGAAACAAATTAAACACCCTTTTACAGATGAGATAGTTTTAGAGTATAAACAGGAATAGTTTTATACCCGGCTGTGTAAACAAAGTAGTTTTGAAACCAATTAAACCCCCTTTTACAGATGAGATTGTTTTAGAGTATAAACAGGAATAGTTTTATACCCGGCTGTGTAAACAAATTAGTTTTGAAACAAATTAAACACCATTTTACAGATGAGATAGTTTTAGAGTATAAACAGGAATAGTTTTATACCCGGCTGTGTAAACAAAGTAGTTTTGAAACAAATTAAACACCCTTTTACAGATGAGATAGTTTTAGAGTATAAACAGGAATAGTTTTATACCCGGCTGTGTAAACAAAGTAGTTTTGAAACAAATTAAACACCCTTTTACAGATGAGATAGTTTTAGAGTATAAACAGGAATAGTTTTATACCCGGCTGTGTAAACAAAGTAGTTTTGAAACAAATTAAACACCCTTTTACAGATGAGATAGTTTCAGAGTATAAACAGGAATAGTTTTATACCCGGCTGTGTAAACAAAGTAGTTTTGAAACAAATTAAACACCCTTTTACAGATGAGATAGTTTTAGAGTATAAACAGGAATAGTTTTATACCCGGCTGTGTAAACAAAGTAGTTTTGAAACAAATTAAACACCCTTTTACAGATGAGATAGTTTTAGAGTATAAACAGGAATAGTTTTATACTCGGCTGTGTAAACAAAGTAGTTTTGAAACAAATTAAACACCCTTTTACAGATGAGATAGTTTTAGAGTATAAACAGGAATAGTTTTATACTCGGCTGTGTAAACAAAGTAGTTTTGAAACCAATTAAAACCCCTTTTACAGATGAGATTGTTTTAGAGTATAAACAGGAATAGTTTTATACCCGGCTGTGTAAACAAAGTAGTTTTGAAACAAATTAAACACCCTTTTACAGATGAGATAGTTTTAGAGTATAAACAGGAATAGTTTTATACTCGGCTGTGTAAACAAAGTAGTTTTGAAACCAATTAAAACCCCTTTTACAGATGAGATTGTTTTAGAGTATAAACAGGAATAGTTTTATACCCGGCTGTGTAAACAAAGTAGTTTTGAAACAAATTAAACACCCTTTTACAGATGAGATAGTTTTCGAGTATAAACAGGAATAGTTTTATACCCGGCTGTGTAAACAAAGTAGTTTTGAAACAAATTAAACACCCTTTTACAGATGAGATAGTTTCAGAGTATAAACAGGAATAGTTTTATACTCGGCTGTGTAAACAAAGTAGTTTTGAAACAAATTAAACCCCCTTTTACAGATGAGATAGTTTTAGAGTATAAACAGGAATAGTTTTATACCCGGCTGTGTAAACAAAGTAGTTTTGAAACAAATTAAACACCCTTTTACAGATGAGATAGTTTTAGAGTATAAACAGGAATAGTTTTATACTCGGCTGTGTAAACAAAGTAGTTTTGAAACAAATTAAACACCCTTTTACAGATGAGATAGTTTTAGAGTATAAACAGGAATAGTTTTATACCCGGCTGTGTAAACAAAGTAGTTTTGAAACCAATTAAACCCCCTTTTACAGATGAGATTGTTTTAGAGCATAAACAGGAATAGTTTTATACCCGGCTGTGTAAACAAGGTAGTTTTGAAACCAATTAAACCCCCTTTTACAGATGAGATTGTTTTAGAGTATAAACAGGAATAGTTTTATACCCGGCTGTGTAAACAAAGTAGTTTTGAAACCAATTAAACCCCCTTTTACAGATGAGATAGTTTTAGAGTATAAACAGGAATAGTTTTATACCCGGCTGTGTAAACAAAGTAGTTTTGAAACCAATTAAACCCCCTTTTACAGATGAGATAGTTTTGGGGCGAGCAGAGAAACTTTTATTGGATCTTGATGTATCATCAACCACAGAACTAAAGAAATTTTTTATTTAAATAAATTTATCAGACTTATTTATATGGAGCTTTCATATAATTGGTTTACAAAATAATATTAGTAAATAAATTATACTTTTGTAATTTTTTCTTTAGTTTTTATCTGCCAATTGAGAATCGCTATAAATAATCACACAAGTACAAAAAATGTTTTATTTATACGCGGCATGACATCTGAAAAGTTTGATGTAACAATCTAACCACATTTTCATAGTAAAATTAGGGTTTTGTCCGAAATTTAAAAACCGCAAGAGATAATGGCAAAACTTTAAATACAAAAAATTATTGGTTTTTAAATACATTTAATTTGATGTGCTACATGACATAGGGTCAGATTTAAACAGTTTTACTTAGAGATATTTTTATTTTTAAAAATTTTACAGATTTTTTAAATTTTGAAGATGGGGAGTTAAACGTCCAAAATGTTGTTATCTGAAAGGAATGTCATTGATAGTATTGGATACAAATTTTACATCCAAATTTACAGAAGAGTTACAGTAACATCAACTTTAAAAACCAACATTTTCACATTTTGGCCCAGCCTGCCCCTAGAGATGAGAATATTTTAAAAATTGTTATATCAAAATAATAACGGTTTAAGACCTTAAAAATGATGTCTATGCTGCTAATTGAAATGGTCAAGATTCGAACCTGTAATCCTCATTTTCAAGCACACGTTGCATTTTAAATGTGACAAAAAACAATTTTAGGACGTTTGTCATATGAGATACATTAGGTTTACAGTTTATTGCATCGCTCTATCTTGCTACTGCACGAGTGGACATGTTACATCTAGAATAACCAGCTAACTCCTTAAGTGTTGTGTATAACTTGGGATATAAATAGTTGATCTTTGTAAATTAGCCCCAAAGTCTGTTAAAAACTTAAGCAAGTAAATATAGGTTTAAAAAGACAGTACAAAGTCATGTTCGTTATACAGTATTGCTACCTAACATATTAAAGCGACATTTACTTTGTGAGAACAGCTGGATGTGACATTTAATTATCCAGGAACCGGACGGCGTTAGAGCCGTAGATCTCGGATAAGCTGTAGAGGACTTACGGCAGATTACGGCTTGATGTAAAGTCCTCAATCCCTAATGAGTTTAATGTACTCACTCAAAGATTATTATATTTTAGAATAATCAAATTATCTGCAATGTATATAATTATCATTACTTTAGGGTGTCAAAAAAAGTATTCTTATTTTGAACGAATATATTTTTTGAAAACAAAATATATATACAAGATATAAATGCTGTTTTGTAATATAAACTTAAAAAAATTACCATTAACAGCAATACATATACAAAAATTGTACCGGATAGTAAGCCACCTGCGAATTATATTTAGAGCATTTAGAGGTTCCAGCGGCAGAGGGGAATCTTTCCACCGCTGAGCTGCCTTGCTTCACGGGCGTGAATAACTTCTGAGACAGTGTTTGGTTGAAAAGAAAAACTTTAATGAACAGTACAGGATTGTTTATTGCTATTTATTGTTTGCATTATTATTCAATTTGTTATTTATATTATTAATTTTTATTTGAAATTTAAATGATGATTTAATTTAATTGTTCTAAGCTTGATTCGTTAATGGTAATCAAACCAACTAATGGTCACTGCTGCTAATGATGTAATAGGTGTGGCTTGCTATTTTGAAGTCACCACAATGCCTTCCGGCATCGTGGTTGCCATAACGCTTATTAAACAGTGAGGGAAGAGTAGTTCTCTTTCTCACTTGCACCACTCAGTGAATCTGATTCGCACCTAAAGGTCGTTTTCTAAGCGCCTTATACAACGTGTTGATATATATTTTCAAACTAAACATACAATATCCAAAGGGATCTCGTGATACTTCAGCCATATTAATCTCATACTAAAAACAACAATGCTGTTTAAATTAACTTTTCTTTGAGAATTACATTCAGAAAATTGTTAACGGTAACCAATATTAACATTTAAAGTTTATATTAAAAACACAAAATCATGTAGGACTACCACAATATTTCTTGAAATAAATAAATCCGTTAACATTATATATGCATGTTCTGGGACACCACGTATATAAATCATTAGTCAGTGACACCAGAAAATACTTTATTTAATGATTCAATTATTAAATTACAAGTTGTATTCCTATGGTTTTATTTATTGTTTAACAATACTGTATATGAAAAAATATATTTATTTTTTAATTTTTTTTCTAAATTGCTATTTCCAGAAGTTATAAAGTTTCTTACTCAACATTTATTGCATCAGACCGTTCGGTTGCAAGTGGACGTCCCAAATATCTCAACGTAACGTTATTTTAAAACGGTAACGTAATTATACGTATATTTCATTTCCTTTCAAATGAAATTTGAATTAATTTTTAAGGCATTTTACATATTATTTACAAATATTTTACTTTGTGTTAATATTCAACTGTTCTTCGTTAGTATAACTTTGTTATAATATAGTAGGCATAAATGTTCTACTACTGAAAAAACGTAGCAAAAATTGTAGAACTGACTTTTTTACTCAACTATTATTACAATGTACGTTAGAATTAAAATTTTAGCTAACTCTATTTCTTGTAACAATATTAGAGATAAAACAAATGTCATATCATATATATACTCTGGTCAAAATAAAGAAACTATAACAAATTTAATTAATTTCCTAAACATATTCATTATTTTTCCACGCGAACTAAACAACGCTATTTTATTTTCATAGTTATAAAATAACGCTTCCTTCACTTCCCGGTGAGTATCAGTACTGCTACTCCGGAAAGACAGATTAATTTTAATATATTCAAACATAAGTAAATGGAGAATTATTTTTAACAAAACTAAGAACTTCTTAAATTCCGTTGGAGGAATAATATAGTTATTCCAGCTCAACATTATGACAAGTTGGACAACAATAGTAACATTCCTTGTCTAACTTCACATCTCTTGACTTTCAGTGACCATGAAACTCCACAAACTTTATTGTATACCAAATAGAGTTAAAGTTGATACAACTTTATAACTGGACTTGTGTAACTAGACTCTTGTTTTCTATACCACGTCAAACGGGCATTCTGATTCGAAAATGATCCTGTTGGAGTTCAATCACCATTAACATTTAATTTAATATTTTAATAATTTAAGACATGTCGTCATATTTGAACAAAGTTTGTTTAGCAGGATTTAAAATGTAAATTGTATAGTAAATATACATATATATGTAACATATTTTATTTACAATCAACAAGCGTAGTAACCTAAAATATGTCATTTTAAAAAAATGTGAGTTTTTAATGAAAATTAGAAATGTTGCTAACAGAGTTTTAGAAAAAAGTAAAAGAATATAATTTGTTAATTTTATTTAATTAGTTACTGTTGTATTGTATCCCACTGTAGTGGACGTGTAGGAGCGGCAAGAATAGAAATCACGGTAACCAATAAATGAAAGTACTTCCAACAAGTAGGTTTGTGTTTGTTGTTGCAATGGGCTGTCACTTCAACCGTGTGACGTCATGATAGGTGCATGTAATAATACATACAGTATTTTATATTTACTGTGTATTGAGTAACCCCCACCAACATTTCCCTAAGGTTACTATGTGCAGTATGTTCTAAATATGCTAATGACTAAATAGAAAAATTGTTCAGCTACTATGTTTACACAATATCTGCTTGAGTTAAATGTTATACCAATAATTGTATAAAAAACAACTAATGACCGCAATGTATAAATACAAATAATTTTTCAATACTCAATAAAATAACATTTTCCATATTCACTTATACTTCTATGAAAGTACAACAAAATATAAATATGCGAAAATCACCAAAACATGTGTTTTAAACAAAAATATATCTTTTGTTTTATATCATATTGCCATTTTATCACATGAATGTACAAAAGAAATACTTTGAAAGTATTTCTTTTGGAGATTGAAAGTAATTCATGCGCTTGGGCAAACCGATCGAAGAGCACCTTGGCCACAGGACTGTCTGGGTGGGGGAGATCGTCTCCACTGTAATATATGTAATATTCTGTGGTATCTGGATGGGTGGGTGGAGATCATCACCACTTATCTTGGTACGGGAGATCGTCTCCACTGCAATATATGTAATATTCTGTAGTGTCT
The DNA here is from genome assembly GCA_035578905.1 of Stictocephala bisonia. Classification (NCBI taxonomy): domain Eukaryota; kingdom Metazoa; phylum Arthropoda; class Insecta; order Hemiptera; family Membracidae; genus Stictocephala; species Stictocephala bisonia. The sequence continues at coordinate 687,497 of JAQJVL010000375.1, forward strand.
GGCTGGTTGGGAAGGTCATCACCACTGGTCTGGGTGGGGGAGATCGTCTCCACTGCAATATATGTAATATTCTGTAGTGTCTAGTTGAGTGGTGGAGGTCATCACCACTTGTCTGGGTGGGGGAGATCGTCTCCACTGCAATATATGTAATATTCTGTAGTGTCTGGCTGGTTGGGAAGGTCATCACCACTTGTCTGGGTGGGGGAGATCGTCTCCACTGCAATATATGTAATATTCTGTAGTGTCTAGTTGAGTGGGGGAGGTTATCACTATTTGTTTTGGTGGGGAAATCGTCTCCACTATAAAATCTGTAATATTCTATAGTGTTTGGTTGGATGGGAGACCTCATCACCACTTATCTGCGTGGGGGGAGATCGTCTCCACTGTAATATATGTAATATTCTATAGTGTCTGGATGGGTGGGAAGGTCATCACCACTTGTCTGGGTGGGGGAGATCGTCTCCACTGCAATATATGTAATATTCTGTAGTGTCTGGATGGGTGGGGAGGTCATCACCACTTGTATGGGTGGGTGAGATCGTCTCCACTGCAATATATGTAATATTCTATAGTGTCTGGATGGGTGGGAAGGTCATCACCACTTGTCTGGGTGGGGGAGATCGTCTCCACTGCAATATATGTAATATTCTGTAGTGTCTGGATGGGTGGGGAGGTCATCACCACTTGTATGGGTGGGTGAGATCGTCTCCACTGCAATATATGTAATATTCTGTAGTGTCTAGTTGAGTGGGGGAGGTTATCACTATTTGTTTTGGTGGGGAGATTGTCTCCACTATAAAATCTGTAATATTCTATAGTGTTTGGTTGGATGGGGGACGTCATCACCACTTATCTGCGTGGGGGGAGATCGTCTGCACTGTAATATATGTAATATTCTATAGTGTCTTAGTGAGTGGGTGGAAGCCTTCACCTCTTTAGTGTCTCCGAAGATGATGTTCGGAGAATTTCATCTGTCACCTTTCTTCGTGTCATTAGTCACTCCATTTCAATCTTCCTCTTCTATCTCTTCCGCTTCGTTTTTTATTAAGAGAATATTTCACTTCAACAACTGAATTCATTTACATAATTGGCCTTTGTAGTAACAAAGAGATGCCTAATACACATTTCAAGGACCATAAGATGATTTGTAAATAATTCATGAAATGAAATGAAAAATGTCTTTATGACACATAAAAAATTGGTAAATTTAGGACTAAAAAGTTCTTTCTTACACCATACCATTAATGAGAGTAAAAAAACTGTTAATGGCTCTTTTGAGATAACAACATCTAACCATCTCTACAAATCAAAAACAAATAAACAGTGACAAATTAGATTCTCTTCTTAGTCAACAATATTAAAACCATGTTAAATTGAGCCTCTTTAATTTACAGTACTTAAACTGTCCGTATTTCCATCAACAGGATTTATTTATTTCTTCAGTATATGGCTGTCTGTTAATCCATTACTCTAATGCATATTATAGCTATGCATGTTTTACCTGTATCTCTTACGATTAAAATCTGGAAAAATATTTTTAAACGTTCACATCTATATTTGTTGTATAGCAGAGGGACTGAGTATGTTTAATATTATAAATATTTTATATTTTTTATAAGTCACAAACAAAAGTACTGTATAATGTGAGCCAGATTAACGAGTTCAACAGTCCTTCTCGACGGCAAACAAACTAATTTCCGTCGCCTCGGGTCGTTATTTGATGTACGCGATCCCAAAGAGGTCAAACTCCTCTCAGATGCTGGAGGGTTTCTCATTGTGTTACATCAACTTTCTCGACGAGCATTGTATAGCGTTCGGATAGAGTTGTTTTTAATTCTTGCTCAATAAATGTGAAGAACTAATAGAAGGTACGTAGACATATTTTGTTGCGCCAGTGATGTAAAAATATCTACTTCACAGACTTAATCATAAACGAAAGTAATTTTGTAAAAGGTTTGTCAACTTGTATGATTCTTTCTAAAGGTCAGTACTTTTTCAACTAAGAAATCAATGTATAAACTTGATGTACGACTAATGTTGCGTCGTGCTTTGTCTAAGTACATAATTATATTTGACATTTCAGTGGGCCCGAACTTGGACAGTCAAGCATTTCAATTCATTATTTTTGTAACATCTGATATACAAATTTAAGACAAATTAATTGAATCTTTCGAAAAAACATAGGGATAATTTTTTTAAAGGACTGGAGTCATAAGTTGAATGCTGAATAACCAAATATAGGGAATGTATAGGATAACGGAAAGTCTAATCGAAAATGCCAATCTCGTTTGTTGACCCGTAAATTGTTGACTCATAAAAAAATGGAAGTGGCCCACATAAAGAAGCCAGACATTATTATGAATTGTCTAATACAGTACATAGTGCACTTCCACACCTACCAAAAGTTAATACTATAATAACATTAAATAAAGGGGTCAGTTAGGAAGGCGTGGGTTCTAGGATAGCTGACAGCCTCATAGGAAAATGGGAAATCATACAAAACATACCATGAGTTATAAATTTGAAAATAAAATCTTGTTGACACACCATGAACAGTAAATGTAAATAGAGCAATACTAAAATCAAAACTTAATAACCATAAATATGATTGCACAAAAACAACACTGGCAAGTTCTGTGCATCACTTGTACTACTAAAAACTAGAAAAGCGATCCGTGGAGTACGCCTTTAGTTGCAGGTGTGCCGTGCTGATTCCTGGAAATAAATTTTTTAATTTCACCTCTCTCATGGTAATAAAAAAAAAAAAAAAAAAAAAAAAAAAAAAAAAAAAAAAAAAAAAACACTACAAGGGAGAACAACAACAAACGATCCTCTGGGAGGTATGGATGCTACCTCTTCAGTTTGCAAAATTCAACTGAGCTAAGCTCGGTCTCCAGGTATTCAAATATAATTTATATAAGTGGTTTATGGTGATTAAAATATTCACCAGTCAAAAGAAATAAGTACGTATAACCACTAGAGGGACTGATAAGTTTTTACACGTCAAGCTTGGAATTAAATACATTTTGAGTAAGTCTTACTCGAGGGGCTAGCGTTCACGTAAGATACTGTGTGTGCGCGCGTATGAAAATTCAACGGGACTAACCTACTTGGGATTCTTGTGTTGGTAAGCTAAAGCAATATCATCTGCAAATATAAATTTTCTAGACTTTGTGATTGAAATGTCAGCAGTGTACACGTTGAAAAATATTGTAACAAATAAGGACCCCTGTGGCAGACCATCCTTCAGCTGCCTAAAAGAGCTTTCTTCACGACCAAGTTAAACTATTATTAACCTGGCACTGAGCATTTGACTCCAAAAGTCCAGCTTTGTTACAGGAAATCACTTTATATTTTTGTTTTAATTAATACACAACATGACTTTTGAATCTTGATCTAAATAAAAAACAACACGCCTTTTAAAAAATCAATAAATGGTAGCTGACAACATACAATATACTGCCTGACCCACTGACATGAAAGCCATGTATTAGCCGTATTAAACTCCACCCTGTGTGGTGGATGGGGAATTCAATATTATTGAGGAATACACCCTGTACTGTTACTGGATATGACATATAATTAAGCTGCTTTCAGCGAATACCCTTTACAAGGAAAACTGTCTAGATATTCAATCTCAGTGATATTAAAACACACGACTGACAAACACGGAACTAAAAAGAGTTTTTTATTATTCACTTAGGTAAACACCAGACGTGTACTGCTGCTCAATGCCCAAAACTGTTTAATAAAGTACCAATAAATATAAGGAATTTAAATAACGTAAAACAGTTTAATCGGAAGTTGTTAGACTGGTTATTTAACCAGCAAAGTGTAAATTTCTTGTTTGTAGATTAAGTATAGTTGTACTATGGATGATTGTTGAATGTGTGAAAGTAGAATGAATGTTGGGTGGAATGCTCGGTGGCGCTTCTGGACCGGCAGGGACAGAGCTTTGACGGCCTGGCAACGTGGAGTGAGGGCTACCAGCCGCCAGCTGGTCTTCGTGCCGTGCCGGGTTCCACCTTAGCGAGAATGGAAGTACGGATGAGAATTTTGTTTGTTATTCATTGACCTTTTTTGAACTAAAAAATTTTTCATTTAAATTGTTTATATTATGCTTTTTATAAAATAAAATATATCTTTTGTTTGTTATTCATATTGACCTTGTTTTTGAACTAAACATTTTTTTCATTTAAAACATTTTTCATTTAAATTGTTTATATTATGCTTTTTATAAAACAAAATATATGTGTGTACGGATATATGTATATATGTGCATATATATATATATATATATATATGTATATGTATATGTTTATGTATATGTATAATTTTGATGTTATCTGGGAAGTATAAGTTTTCTTAAATGTTGGTACTGTTCTCATAAAAATATAAAATATGATGTATAAATATAAATTCAACTGTTTCTGAATTTCATTAAGAACATTGCACAGGCAATAAATAACGAATTGTATGTACATAAATAAGTAGAAGTATTTTTTTTTTTTTTTATTTGCAATATTTCCTATTCAGACGCCACAGGAGTGTTTTTTTCTTTATGTGGAGCTAGACTGCATGTATTCATATATGTATTTTTAATGGATTATTTTATTTTACCTGGCCACACAACTAGATTAAGTGGCCAGTACATTTCCAAACAATTTATTTGTTACACTCTTGTAACTTATTGTGGAAATAAATCATTTATTCATTTATTCATTTATTCATGTTATTTTTGTAACTAAACCATTATTATTACTCATATAAAGATAGATTTCTCATTCAATGTTAAATTTTGAGTAGAAGTTTGCCGTTGGACGTGTTTGTAAATAACCAACTTTGCGGACAAATGGCCAGGTGAATCACTGATTGTCCAGTAATTCTACGTTATCGTACTTATTTCTATTTTATGATTGAGTACTTGCAATTTTTATGGGCCATAATTAATTAATTTTATAATAATATCCGATAACTCTTACGTCACTGAGGGGTGGTTCTCTTTACTAACCTGCCCTTTCTCCACCATCGCATCAACATAAAACACTAACCTGCTGCCGTTATCCTAGATAACAAAGTTTTATAGTTTGGAAACCCTCTAAGTCTACTTTAGGGGATGCAAAGTACTGAAATAATGTCAGAGTTATTACAAATGACCTTAATCATATCACAAAGAATACCAAATTAGTCAAGCTTTTGTATTATGTCTATGTTTTTTGTATCAGATTAAAAAAATAAATTATCAATTAAATTCGTGTCAATATTATTCTTATGGTAAAAAAGTAAACGTCGAGGAGCTGTTTCTACCCTTTAGAAATAGAATTTCGATAAATCCTTTGTTAATGGTTCTCTATGATACAATAGCTAACTTCCCTAAAAATTTCATCAAAGTCCGTTCAGTGGTTCCAGACATTTCCACTGGGATTTTATATAGACTATTAAGATTGTATACACTAAGAAGTGAAAGTATTGTAGCAGTTTGTTGATGGATGGAAACACTGAGAGAGATTGAGTTTCCACTAATGTCCTGTTAGAACGATTTATTGTCGCAGTTTGTTGATGGATGGAAACACTGAGAGGGATTGAGTTTCCACTAATGTCCTGTTAGTACGATTTATTGTAGCAGTTTGTTGATGGATGGAAACACTGATAGGGATTGAGTTTCCACTAATGTCCTGTTAGTACGATTTATTGTAGAAGTTTGTTGATGGATGAAAACACTGAGATGGATTGAGTTTCCACTAATTTCCTGTTAGTACGATTTATTTTAGCAGTTTGATGACTAATTTATTTGGGCCCCAAACGAACTAAGTTGACATAGAGGAGCCTTAAGTGTACAAGAAGGCCACTTGATATCTTTGTTTATTAGCGCTATAGAGAGCTGTAAGTTCCAATTTGTAATACTTGACAATATTCATGTATAAATACCATATATTTTTTTTAGTCATTTAAAAACAACTTTTGCTATAGTTCTCAAAATATTGTGTCTATCAGCAATGTGGACAAAATCGTTTTAAAAATGTACTAATTCCATTAAAATAATTGCTTATAATATCCCTTTTACTAAGATGAAATACGCTATTTGTTGCATGTAAATTTTAAAATTTACAATAAAATCCCAAAATAAAATTTAATTTACAATAAGTTGTACTTGTAACCATGGTTTTATTGAGGATTTTATTTATTGTAAACTACGATTTGTTGTAGTCTATATATTTAATTTCGTAAGGCAAATCAGTTGCGTCAAAATTCCAACTGTTATATTTCACCTTCGGAAATGGCTCATTTTAAAGCTCTGATATTGTATGTGGCGGGAAAAATAAAAGTGCTGTGATCCGCCTAAAGGCTCCGCCCCATTAGCCCTCAAAGTTCCCATGTTAATCTTATGGAAAGAAGGGTTCTAAATTTGTGTGTTTGATACTGTGGTAATATGCATTAAAAATTCCAGCTGTTAATGTTTTATAAACAAATTAACAAGGCACAAGGCTAAACCTTTAATAAGCTGGGTGGCAATAACACCCTACCTGTGTTACACACTACCTGTGTTAATCCCAGCGACCCAAAGGGCCATAAAACTGGCACTCGAGGTGCGACATGCCACCTCAGGTAGCCCGGCGAAGGGTTGCGGGGTTGTAGACGCGCTCTCTCTCTGTGTCCATAAATATATATATATTTTTTTGGAATATATATGTTTGGAACTAAGCAACATTTTCTGTGAGGCTTTGAAACAACAAAATTGTTCGACTGTTGATTAATTTATTAGGTGTATATTTTCAACCTAACCTAACCTAACCTAACCTAATCTAACCTAATCTAACCTAACCTAACCTAACCTAACCTAACCTAACCCAACCCACCCGCCCACCCATACACGTACGGTGGTACTAACCCACTCGCCCACCTATACACGTACGGTGGTACTAACCCACCCGCCCACCTATGCACGTACGGTGGTACTAACCCACCCACCCACCTATACACGTACGGTGGTACTAACTCGCCATGTCGCACCTCGAGTGTTAGTTTTGGGTTCTCTTTCGCTGCATGTCGCACCTCGAGTGTCCAATTATGACCCTCAGGTAGTCCATGTCGCACCTCGGGTGCCCCCTTTACAAATGGGCCACTTTATGTTTGAGTTTTACAAAACCATTAATAATTCAATATTATACATTAAATATTTAACAGCAACATTTGTATTTTATTTATTTAGGGGCTTTAGCCCCTACAAGCCACTATTTTTTCTATAATTATATAAAAATAATTATATATATAACTAGGGAACACCCCTGCATACTTCAAAATTGACATCGAACCTAAAAAGGTTTCAACTGAGATTATATGGATTATTATTTATAATATCCTTTTAATTATAATCAAACTTATTCTTTTATTACTTCAGACAATAGTAGTTCTTTTGTTTTATATTAAGCATAACTCTAAATCATATGGTAGGAACAATTAAAAGTAAACAGAGATAGAAGTTAAATTGAAAAAACATTGGAAAGTCCAATTAAAAAGATTAGTTATTCAATGTTTGACTAAAAGATGTGATTTTTAGTAATTCAGAAAAATATTACAAAGGTTATAATTCGTTATTCAGGTTACAAAGGTTACAAAATAATATTCAGGAACAAGGGTGTTATTAATGGCTCAGACGGAGACAGCAACAAGTGGGAATCTGAGCAGCTGTTGTTGAGTGGATTGAAGTGCGATCAGCTGTAACACCACACATCAATATCGCCTCCCCACTCATACCCTACCATTTCCTCGTTCTACCACCCTTCTTGGTTTTCCCATCCACGTATACACGTGGTGTCCTGAGCAGCTGTTGTAGTAGATTGAAGTGCGATCAGCTGTAACACCACACATCAATATCGCCTCCCCACTCATACCCTACCATTTCCTCGTTCTACCACCCTTCTTGGTTTTCCCATCAATGTAACACCACGCATCAATATCGCCGCCCCACTCATACCCTACCATTTCTTCGTTCTACCACTCTTCTTGGTTTTCCCATCCACGTATGCCACGTGGTGTCCTGAGCAGCTGTTGTAGTAGATTGAAGTGCGATCAGCTGTAACACCACGCATCAATATCGCTGCCCCACTCATACCCTACCATTTCTTCGTTCTACCACCCTTCTTGGTTTTCCCATCCACGTATGCACGTGGTGTCCTGAGCAGCTGTTGTAGTAGATTGAAATGCGATCAGCTGTAACACCACGCATAAATATCGCCGCCCCACTCATACCCTACCATTTCTTCGTTCTACCACTCTTCTTGGTTTTCCCATCCACGTATGCCACGTGGTGTCCTGAGCAGCTGTTGTAGTAGATTGAAGTGCGATCAGCTGTAACACCACGCATCAATATCGCTGCCCCACTCATACCCTACCATTTCTTCGTTCTACCACCCTTCTTGGTTTTCCCATCCACGTATGCACGTGGTGTCCTGAGCAGCTGTTGTAGTAGATTGAAGTGCGATCAGCTGTAACACCACGCATCAATATCGCCGCCCCACTCATACCCTACCATTTCCTCGTTCTACCACCCTTCTTGGTTTTCCCATCCACGTATGCACGTGGTGTCCTGAGCAGCTGTTGTTGAGTGGATTGAAGTGCGATCAGCTGTAACACCACGCATCAATATCGCCGCCCCACTCATACCCACCTACCATTTCTTCGTTCTACCACTCTTCTTGGTTTTCCCATCCACGTATGCCACGTGGTGTCCTGAGCAGCTGGTGTAGTAGATTGAAGTGCGATCAGCTGTAACACCACGCATCAATATCGCTGCCCCACTCATACCCTACCATTTCTTCGTTCTACCACCCTTCTTGGTTTTCCCATCCACGTATGCACGTGGTGTCCTGAGCAGCTGTTGTAGTAGATTGAAATGCGATCAGCTGTAACACCACGCATAAATATCGCCGCCCCACTCATACCCTACCATTTCTTCGTTCTACCACTCTTCTTGGTTTTCCCATCCACGTATGCCACGTGGTGTCCTGAGCAGCTGTTGTAGTAGATTGAAGTGCGATCAGCTGTAACACCACGCATCAATATCGCTGCCCCACTCATACCCTACCATTTCTTCGTTCTACCACCCTTCTTGGTTTTCCCATCCACGTATGCACGTGGTGTCCTGAGCAGCTGTTGTAGTAGATTGAAGTGCGATCAGCTGTAACACCACGCATCAATATCGCCGCCCCACTCATACCCTACCATTTCCTCGTTCTACCACCCTTCTTGGTTTTCCCATCCACGTATGCACGTGTTGTCCTGAGCAGCCGTTGTTGAGTGGATTGAAGTGCGATCAGCTGTAACACCACGCATCAATATCGCCGCCCCACTCATACCCTACCATTTCTTCGTTCTACCACTCTTCTTGGTTTTCCCATCCACGTATGCACGTGGTGTCCTGAGCAGCTGTTGTAGTAGATTGAAATGCGATCAGCTGTAACACCACGCATAAATATCGCCGCCCCACTCATACCCTACCATTTCTTCGTTCTACCACTCTTCTTGGTTTTCCCATCCACGTATGCCACGTGGTGTCCTGAGCAGCTGTTGTAGTAGATTGAAGTGCGATCAGCTGTAACACCACGCATCAATATCGCTGCCCCACTCATACCCTACCATTTCTTCGTTCTACCACTCTTCTTGGTTTTCCCATCCACGTATGCACGTGGTGTCCTGAGCAGCTGTTGTAGTAGATTGAAGTGTGATCAGCTGTAACACCACGCATCAATATCACCGCCCCACTCATACCCTACCATTTCCTCGTTCTAGCACCCTTCTTGGTTTTCCCATCCACGTATGCACGTGGTGTCCTGAGCAGCTGTTGTTGAGTGGATTGAAGTGCGATCAGCTGTAACACCACGCATCAATATCGCCGCCCCACTCATACCCTACCATTTCCTCGTTCTACCACCCTTCTTGGCCTTCCCCCCGCATGAGCCGACTGTTACAAACCACAACGTGGATTGAAACACTTCCTGATACACGTATTGTATACAGCAGGGGGCATGTACTATTCATGACAGCCCAAAAGTACAATTTTAATTCTTCTTGCAATAAAAAAGTAGTGCAATAAAGCCGATGTTATTGTAAAATTTAATACATTCCCATAAAGAGAATAAATTAAAAGTATTGCATAATTTACTTTTAAAATTAAAACAAATATGAAATTTTATATATACTATATTTGTAATAATTTATACAGTTATACGTGTATATTTTAAAAGAAATGGATTTGTTTGCTCCTATGTACAGACTTATGAACAATGCTATGCCTGATAAACTTCTGATCATAGAAAGCACTGGTGGTAGCTAATGTAATCTAAAATTAAAGTTATTATTTGTCTTGCTTCAAATTGAAGAAATTAAAAGAAATTCAAATTGAAAGAAACTTTAATTAAAAATACAAATTTTGTTATTTTAAACACAACTAAGTAATTTGTTAGTGATATGTTTTCATTTTTATAACAACTGATTTCTGCAAATTTTATTATTATTGTTTCAAATTTTAAACAGTTATTGAATTTTCCTCCGACAGGTTACACTTTAGAAGGATTATCATATCCTTTGGAACCCTATAATACGTATCATTGTACGTAATATAATTTATTTTTGTATACTTATCACTTAATAAAAAAAGATCTTTTCAGATTAAAACATTATATATTTTTTAATAGCTTATAACGTAAAATACAGTTGTTATATTTTTAATGATTTTTACCCTCAAATCTTTATATTTTAATATATTTGCTCAATTGCCCTTATAATTTTGTTTGTTTGAGGATAATTACTATATTGCTAAGTTTAATGTTTTTTGCAATGATTCCTTATTTCGTTTAGCACCATTACCGAACATTTGTTTAGTTTAGATATTAAGGCTCTTTTATGTTATTCGTTTATCATTGCCATCTAATACTTTTTACATATTTGAAATAATTGCTTTTCCGTTTAAGTTGAGATATAAAGAGATTAATTACTCCTGTAGGATATTTCGACTATCTGAGGTTACGTTAATATTAGATTAAAATATTTATTAATTTTTACTGTATTTCAAATTACTGTAATGAAAAAAACTGAATCTGTACTATAAAGGAGGGGAAGTCATGATGGTACACAAATTGTAATTGTGTCAAGATAAAATTATATCTAAATTGATTTGCACTAACGATGCAGTAGTTTTAATGTTGTTTGTGGTCTATATTGTATTCTTTCAACATGTTTTTAAAACATTTTATGACACATATAGATAGATAGACGTAAAATAAAATTATAGAGCTCACAAGACCTGTACAACTTTGATTGATCATATTATTGTGAATGGCAATGTTGATTTTGTACAATGTGACGTTGTGAATATGTCAATCATGTATGACTCAAGAGGTATTCGAGTATCTGATCACAAGATGACATATGTCGATATAAAAACAAAAATATCAAAAGAGCCTCCTAGATTTGTTACTTACCGTGACTTCTCCCGATTTGACATTGACAAGATGATACATTGTACGTCCAGTATTAGGTGGGAAGATGTTATGTGTATGAACAATGTACATGGCATACTATATTTTACTACCTCTGCGATTTTATTAATCGTGTTTTTAATGAAAACGCGCCTCTAGTACATAAGAGAGTTAGCAGAAAGAAATCTCCATGGAGGAATAAGAAAATTATTCAACTAACCGCTGAAAAAGATTATTATAAGAAGAAAATGCTATTTACAACAAATGAAACTGATAAAAAACATATTGTAATATTAGAAACATGCTGAACCATGAAATAAGACGATCAAAGCAAAATTATTTTAGAACTGAAATGGAGAAATGTAAAAACTCTAAAGACTTTGGACTAAAATAAGGACAAGTGGTGTTACTAATCCATTCGATCCAGCCATACCAAATGTTGTCAAAGATTTGGAGGAAAACAATAAGTATTTCGTCAGTATGGGCTTAGGTATCACGGAAAAAGCTGATTGTGTACAGTTCTATGAAAGAAACAAATCAGAGAGTCTCTCTAGCGATTTCTATTTCAGGAAGATTACAAGAAAAGAAGTACATGAGGCTTTGAATAGCATCACATCAAGGCTGTTGGAGCTGATGGCATATCAATAAAATTATTAAAATGATAATTCCATATTGTATTGATGCCACAACGCACTTAGCAAATCAGTCATTGGCCACTTCCACTTTTCCGGATGCATGGAAAGAGGCGATTGTACTGCCTCTGCTCAAAGTCAAGTCACCTTCATCTGTATCAGATCTGCGTCCGATTTCGGTATTGCCTGCCCTGTCTAAGGTATTGGAGAAGCTAGCTGTTTCACAGATAGTAGCTTTTTTGGAGTTGAAGAATATCTTTCCAGCCTTGCAGAAAGATCATAGTAGGGTTCAGAAAGGATCATAGTACAACAACTGTGCTTTTACTAGTTTGTGATGAGTTGATTCAAGCAAGGGCAGAAAAGAAAGCAGCTCTTCTTGCAATGCTGAAATTTTCACATGCATTCGATTCAATCGACCACAGTATGTTGTTGGCTGTCATGCATTTTTATGGTTTTCGACTGGAAGTGGTTTCTTGGTTTCATTCCTATTTGGTGAACAGGAGACAAAAGGTTAAAATTGGGATGGATTTCTCTTCATCTTTGAGTAGGGTTGCTGGTGTTCCACAGGGTAGTTGACTCGGGCCTATTCTATTCACTCTGTTTGCCGCCATTATGGGTTCATGCTTACAAAATAGTCGCTTGTATTCATACGCCGATGATGCTCAACTTTGTGTTTCATATGATGCCGGAAGAGCTGACACAGCTGTATCCATTTTGAATTCTGAATTAAGCACTGTCCAAGAATGGTCTGAGAGGCATGGGATTAAATTGAACAAGGAAAAGTGTTGAATGTTGTCGATTCCTTCCATTGTGGTTTCGGAGTCTGTCGGTGAGATGTTGCTTGGCGGTATCAGACTAAACGAGTGTGAATCCACAAAGCTCTTGGACCTCATGTTCGATGGTGACCTCACTTTGTCTGGTCATGTAAGTGCTGTTTGTCAGCAGGCCCTTAGTCGACTAAGAATTATACAAACATAGGTACATGTTTCCTAGAGACCAAGCTTCGCCTTGTCCAGGCTCTTGTGCTCTCTGTGATCGATTACTGCCTCCCTGTGTATGGCAACATTTTGTCTAAAGGGGATTTAGACAAATTACAGAGAGTGCAAAATATGTGTGTCAGGTATGTATGTGGACTAAGAAAGTTTGACTATGTTTTGGAGGCACGACGATCACTGTGTTTGCTAATTGTGACTGATACCTGTACCCTGCGCTCCTCATGCCTAGTTCTTAGAATCTTTACCACTGGCAGGCCGGGATATTTAAGCGAAAAACTAAAATACAGGTCTCGGATTTGATCTCGCAGTACTAGACAGGATCAAGTTTTGGAGATGCCTAACGTTCGCCGTGAATTTGAAAGAAAACGATTTGCGTACTTTGCTCCCAAATTATTTAATGAATTGTCCTCCAGGGTAACAGACCAGGGTGTATCTGAAACTACACACAAAAAAAAATGTATATAAGTATTTAATGTATAATACAAGCTGATATAGATACATTAAATATCTTGTACATATATATAACTGTACTGTAAAGATAACTTTACGTTTTAATTATGAATAACTAAAATTAGCTTTTAATTTTTTAAATAATTGTAATAAGACTTAAGTTGTTTTGTAAATCAGCATTGTTTGTTGAAAACGCTCCAAAATAAAGACCTTATTTATTTATATTTATTCTTGGTGTGTTTACCATCAAATTCTTAAGTTGACGCAATGTTTCTTTAAACAACCTATTTGTAAATAAAAAATAGGTCAAATATATAAATAAAAATATTTAGTACTCTTAATTTAGGTGATTATATTCATTTAAGATAGTTTCGCTGATTCATTTCTTCTCGTAAGTAAGTAGTTAAGTACTACTTGTTGTCCTCGCTACGATACCTACCAAGCAATTGTGTGGGCAATTTGTAGTTAAAACTAGACTTTATGTGTAACCTATGTTCAGAATCTATGTTAGAACAAACAGAAACATACTAAATCCACACGTGACAAATGTTCGACCTGTTTAAGTGACGCTACAGTCCGCCATTACGGTAATCCACATCTGCATTGCCACTGGTCTGAATATTCATCTGGCTATTGTGGCTGTATTAACAAGTCAATTAGGAGCCTAACTAATCGGACTGGAGGAAGTACTGTTTCAAAATGCCTTGTTTGCATATAGATAAGTGTAAAGTACTCAGTTCATATTAATATTGAAGTCAAAACATATTTTAAAACGGATCATCTGGCGATACTAGGCACTAACCTCAAACTATACAAAGTGAATAAGAAACACTGGTAGGCCTATACTGAATACGGTGTGTGGAAAATGTTATTATGGTTCTAGCAACTACCTTATTTGTTCTACCACCAATCCTTTTCCATGTTTTCCAAAACCGCTATCGCAGTTCTCACTTTATCTTTATGTGGAATTAAAAAATGCACTTATTACACTAAAACTAACATTTAATATGGAACATAATTATCATTCATTTGTGAGACGCTGATCATATATATGCGAGTGAATGTTATGAGTGTAGTCAATGTAACTAACTAATGTCGACTGATCCTCAGAAAGAGCTTTTTATTAATAGCCTAATACTAAGGAGTTAAAGCGTTACTTGGAATCTGAACCACGTAGTATGATCTGATTTTCAGCTAACCGACAAGCCTGATAGTCAGTTCTCTTCCCTACATATCTTAAATTCTATTTTTTATAATTAGATTTGATAGGGTAAACATAGACAATTTATTTTTATGGTATACATGAAAAATAGTAAGCTAAGGAAGATTCTGAATGATCCTGTAAAATTTAAACTAAATGAAAAGAAATTTTACTATTACAGTATTACAAAAAAAAAAAAAAAAAAAAAAAAAAAAAAAAAACTTCCCATCGTTCAGATCTCTTGTCCTTTAGATAACTGTATTAACTTTATTATTGCTATTATTAAAACTACATTCTCATCAATAAATAATGTTGTTTTAATGTTCTATGTATGTATTTTTATCTCCTATTTATTACGTTTGGTATTTTTTTATTTATTAATTTTGGAATTCATTCGATTATTTCCTGCATTTCCAAATATGTATTAATTGTTTAAAGTCTGGATCTATTTAAGATTTCATAATGAGGTTCAGTCCTCTGCCTTGTTAAGTGAAACATGCCTTGTTAAGTCTTAATTGTATGCGATTAAATTTAATTATATTTAAATTACATTCACGTTAAAACTTATCAGTAGTTTAGCTTTATACATTAAGGTGTTAAGTAAAATAATGTTTATGTTTTGCATTGTGCCGTTTGCACATTACGGACTCTCGGACAGCTCAGTCTTCCTCTCTGTGTTTGATTTAGTTTTAGTGTCTTTGTTTTCGTTTTCGTGTTCCGTGATTTCGTTTTCTGTGTTCCTTGGCGTTGTCGACAAGCTCACCATTCTACAGTAGCTTGGCTGCCGACGACGACATGTTTTGTGGCTAGAAACGTTTAGGTAAGTGTTCGTAAAATTGTTTGTTTTTGTAATGGTTTGGTTGAAAATAATGTTTATTGAGCTTTATTTTATTCTCTAATGTGTGGTGTTTCAGTAATTAATAAAAACTGTTGCCTGTTTGTGAAAATGTTTTTATTTTCAGCAGGCCTAGTTTAGGCCCATGTGACCACGTATTGTGATATTGTATTTCTATTTCGTATATTATTTTGTCCTGTTAAACTGTTTTTTAGTTGTACCTAAATTTTGTATTTTAATTGTTTTATAGTAAATTTAGTATTCATTTTCTCTTTTTAGAACTATTTCACTTGATAGGTCTTAGAAAAGGTTTCATTTTGTGGCCGGACACGTAATGCTGAGTCATGTAAAATTATTAACTTTATTCTTTATTATTTTTGCTTAATTAATTTGTTTAGCCAGTTGTACTTAGTCTTTTGTTATTTTAGGTGAACACTTAATTGGGTATTTATGTAGTTTCTGTACTTCTTTATTTTATTTTACAAATTTTACTTTTTAATTGTCATGGCAGATTTTATTAGTAAAACAAAATTTGTCTTTTTTTAATCTTGTCTCTTTATGTATTTATTTTGTTTTCTCACTTTTATGGAGCTAGACTAAAATATGTTTTGTGCTGTGCTGTTTCTTTAGTCCTGGCTCAAGGGTCGGAGAGTCATGGACGGGCACCTGCATGTATGGCTACTGACGACGTTTTCCTGGAGACAGTGCGGAACATACGGGCTGGGACTAGCCTGTAGTATGCGTCTCAGAGGGGCAGCCACTTCTTCACCTTTCCGCGCTGTCCATCCATCGGCCTCCAAGATGAAGACATCGACATGCAGGTGACCCAACCCCAGTTTATTTTATATTATTGGAGGCCCTTCTGGCCTCCAACGATTGAACATTTTAAAGAATTTGTGTGTTTTGAAGAAGTTCAACCAAAAGTGTCTTCTATCTGTGGTTTCTGTGAACAGTGTCATTTTAAAGCAAGATATATTTTTAGATTTTATTTTATTTATTTATTTTTCTTATGGGTGTTGTTCTGGTAATTTTCTTTTAAAGAATAGAGTTCTCGGGTAATTCCTCACTCTGTTGTTCACATTAGGAGTCGCCCAGTTTAGCCTGCTGGATTTCGGCATAGTTATTAATTTAATTCTTTTTTTTTTAACTTTTTCAAACTGGCCAAAACCTTCCAAATTTCTTTTGTTACCCGAGACCCCGTAAGTTCAGCTTCCGTTTTAAAATGTTGTCTTATGTTACCTGTAGTTATTGTTTTCTAGCTTTTGTTTTTTCATTCATGTATTCTTTATTTAATTATTCTCGTATGTGTTCATTGTCATTATTTATTTATTATTGTTATATTTTTGCAGATAGCTATATGCATACATACAAATGTTATTAGGCCTTATCATTTTGATTTACATTTTATTGAAACTTTCTACTATTATTATTTGATAATCATGTTGGTTTTTTATTTATTTCTTTAGCCTCAAGGCCAACATATATTTATAAATTTTCTATACCGTTTCATAAATATCGTTCCTTTTCACAAACGGTCAAGAGCCCGTTTGTCCGCAAGTGTTTAAATTTTTTTATTTGTATCTTAATATCTTTTTAATACTTTTGAATTAAATGTGTTTTTAATTTTCATGTAATAAACAATATTTTTCATTCAACTTGTGTTTTTTGTTCTATGTCGTCCTCATGAGTCCGGTACTTCGCACCCACCCTCGATGGGTCCAGCAATGTTGCAATGTTTTGATAGTATGAGGGTGGGTTTCAGCATTAAGTATGGTTTTCAGTATTTCCTTTACGAATTTTGAAGTATAATTAAAAAACGATATAACCATAAACAAATATTTTAGTATATTAAGCTTGTTTGTAGTAAAGCAGCCATCTTGGACCTCACTCAGTACGTGTTATGGCAGGCACACTTGTACTCAATCTGTCCATGTCATTACAACATGCTGTTAATGACGTCATTACTGCGGACATTAACTACTCCCCACTGAACAGCTGTTCACAGACCTTACGGTCAATTAAGTGCGCTGATTTCTAACGATTACTACCCTATTCATCCATATAATCGTGCACTGTTAACTATTAAAGCAGAGCATTTTAAAATCAAACTTTAATACATATGTCTTAACATAAAATACAAATCACTCATTCTGAAAAATATTTTAGTATTAATTGCCATATACATGTTGGTAAAAAATATAAACTTTAATTATACTTTACAAGACATAATGTATACGCGTGTTATGGGCATCGATTTAATTAAACTAATTTTCCAATCCTCAGACCAAAGGAAGAGCGTGAAGACATTTCTTATTGATCCCTCTAGTCCGAGGGTGGTAAAAACGGTTTTTCCAAAACTTATCACTATTATGACCCATTCAATAAGATGAACTGTCTTGTATTCATATTTTACTAAATTTAAGTTACAATTTATTACTTTCACTCCTATAGTTTTTTCACAACGGCAGTTGTTTAGGTCAAAAATATGTTCATTAATTAGTTTCAATATATTTTTTGATAAACAATTATTAATTTTTAAAATACTAAAACCGCATTTATCTGAATTTATCTCTGTACTATGTATATGCGTTCTTCTACTTTATGTTATTAAACTTGTATTTTGTGAATTTTCACTGTTTGTCTGGAAATATGGCAAAAGTATTAAGTTACTTTAACGCAAGTGACCCATACTCGGCTTGCGCCCTCCGTTCATATTTCAACAATCTATGTGCATTAAAATTATGTAAACAAAATCTATAATCGCGTTAGCTAAAGATGTTTTACGTTCCTATTTGTAACCAAATTACAGGATGTGTAAAGTCATACAAAACCTTTTACATCTCTCCTGGATAGTTCAAAGTTGCATCTCGTGTATTGAGATGCATCTCCAACATTAAAATAAATATTTCATATTTTGTGTCCTACTGATGAGAGTGAGATGCACTTAGTGGTGGGAGTGAGACAGAGAACTATTATTTCCTCTCTGTATGATTCCATTTAAAAATTATCATGGCAACGACGATGACGGAAAGCTTGCTATGTGCTGGTAGCGCAATAGCAAGCCCCACCCATTACGTCATTAGCAGCAACGACCATTGGCTGGTTTGATTAACACCAACTAATTAAGTTTTAAAATATTAAATAAAATCATTATTTGGTATCCAAATAACAATTAATAACAGAAATGTCACAACTAATAATAATGTAAATAATAAATATCAACTAAACAAACATGTACAGTTCTTTACAGTTATCATTATTTATTTATTTTTTCAACTAAACACTGTTGTGGAAGTTGAACACTTCAAAGCGGAAGTTAGGCAAGCCTGTGAGCGATTAAGGCCCCTCAGATACGGAAAGATTAACCTCTGCTGCTGAAACTCCTACGTCCTACATGCGCTAAATATAACAGGTTGTTCGCTTACTGTCCGGCCAAATTATAGTAGTTTTTCATCTATTTCAATATTTTATTGTTTCTTGAGTTATGTATGAATAATTCATTTTAAAATTATATTAAAAAGTGATTATAACAATTTCATTATCACTCTAAAAAACACAAAAATAAAAAAAACAAACCATTGAAAATAAAACTTAACGATTATTTAAATGAGGTAAAATACTTTATCTTACCCATATCCAAGTCGTCCAGTATATTTGTGTGTTGAAGGCATGCTCAAACTTGCAGGTCCAGGTCGTGACGTTGACGGACGGTCTTCACAAATTACATCCACTTTCACTCCACTTGTTATTCGAAGAGCTTCTTACAAAACATCAATTTCACACACACTTCCTAACTGAATTATTGGTCGAGACAAACATCATGATAAACTCGGAAATATTTATTCATGAAGTGATGTTTTATGTGGTACGTTCTAGCGTTTTATCTCAAATGTCCTATTATTTATAAATTGTAACTATAAAGAAATAAAAGAAAGACATTTATTTCTCAATTACAAATAGATACATACATTCATACATTTATAATTTTCCAATGTATAATGAGAGATATATAATTCCTTCAAGGCTAAGTATGGTTTGAGGCTTTTTGACAATTGACATTTTTCAAGCGGTAGCTACGAGTACAAATAAAAAATTGTACTTAACTTTATTAAATACAATTAATATTAATCAGTTTTATGTTCTAAACTACTAAAATTAAAATCAATTTTACTTTACAATAACATTTCAAAAATAAACAAATACTTCTTTGCATTTGTGAAAGAAAATAAATAAATTATAAACAGATATAAGAATTATAAATTGCGTAGTAGGGAAACTGAATACAATTAAATACTTATATTAAACAAATCTTCAGTATTATGAATGGTGAAAAGCCAAAGCCTTAATTTTCTAATAAAAACATTTATATTAGTTAAATCTGTTACTCTGTTCGGAAATCTATGGAAAATGTATTGAATAATGTAGGTGCTAAGAAATGGAATGACTTTGTAAAATAATGGTTGGGTTCTGTACAAACGCATTTCTATTTCTGCATGCTTGGTTGTGTACTCACTATTTCTGCATGCTTGGTTGTGTACTCACTATTTCTGCATGCTTGGTTGTGTACTCAATATTTCTGCATAGCTTGGTTGTGTACTCATTATTTCTGCATAGCTTGGCTGAGTACTCATTATTTTTTTCACACAGCTTGGTTATGTACTAATTATGTCACGCACAGATTGCAGGCCAATATGAAATGTCGATTACAAAAAATGAGTTTCCGAATTAGCTTGACTATTTTATACATATTTTTTTTAATTAGTTGGGTGGATAGAAATTACATTCCAGTACCACATGACTTCAGTAGGTCACGAGATCGTGCGGGGCCCTCGTCGCTGATTGATCAAGGACGCCATTGAACGGGAGCTCTGTGGCGTTGACCTACTGATTGATACGGGCAGGAGGGTGTTGTTGAGATTAGTAAACAAGATTGTGAGGCTAAACAAGGTTTATTTTTTACAAAACATAAAAAATAAAAACGAGGATGAACTGTAAGACAACTTTATACACGTGGACTACACTAGTCAATAACAATTCGTTGTTAGTTATTGTTGTAATTTTAACCTTCGGTCTTATAAAAGGAAAGATAAGTTTCATTTATCATGAACACAATCAATCAAGTTTAATCAAGTTTACGTAGATTTATAGTTAAAATGACCCCTAATGTGGAGGGCGTGTTTGTATGGGCCAAATATAACACAACACAGTTCTTATAGATATAGGTCCTACAATGTGGAGGGAGTGTTTGTATGGGCCAAATATAACACAACACAGTTCTTATAGATATAGGTCCTACAATGTGGAGGGCGTGTTTGTATGGGCCAAATATAACACAACACAGTTCTTATAGATATAGGTCCTACAATGTGGAGGGCGTGTTTGTATGGGCCAAATATAACACAACACAGTTCTTATAGATATAGGTCCTATAATGTGGAGGGAGTGTTTTTATGGGCCAAATATAACACAACACAGTTCTTATAGATATAGGTCCTACAATGTGGAGGGAGTGTTTGTATGGGCCAAATATAACACAACACAGTTCTTATAGATATAGGTCCTACAATGTGGAGGGCGTGTTTTTATGGGCCAAATATAACACAACACAGTTCTTATAGATATAGGTCCTACAATGTGGAGGGAGTGTTTGTATGGGCCAAATATAACACAACACAGTTCTTATAGATATAGGTCCTACAATGTGGAGGGAGTGTTTGTATGGGCCAAATATAACACAACACAGTTCTTATAGATATAGGTCCTACAATGTGGAGGGAGTGTTTATATGGGTCAAATATAACACAAAACAGTTCTTATAGATATAGGTCCTACAATGTTTCGTCATCTGTTTGCCTATTTCAAAGATATTCTTGTTATTTAAGAACTAATGAGGTTAATTCTCAAGTTGGTATAGAAGATAACAATATTGTGAACATTTACTATGTAATAATACATTTTACAATTTGTTGAAATTTAAAAAAAATTGTTTCCTTTTTAATATTTACTCTGACATCTCAAGTTTTTTAGTGAATAAAAAACTTTAAATCTTTAACAGAATTTACAAGTTAAAAAAATATTAACAATTTTATTAGAAATAAAATAGCTCTTGTTTGTCAAAATAATGGAGTTCTAATAATAAATAGTGGAGAAACACGTCTTTGATCGTTGTAAGGTGTGCTGCGCTTCAGTCAGTTGCTTGCCAGAGCCTCTTTTAACAAAGTAGAGCAGCGTCCTAGTTGAAGCGGCATATCCCTCAAATGTATTTTTTCCGTTTTTTTTATGATTATGACAAAGGGAAACTTGTTGGATTTCTGTTGACATTGTTAATGGAAATATGATTTATTAATTTAGTGTAAGATCTCAACATTTTTAGTAATTGTCAGTTAAAATATTTTTAAAATGGCGTCACTTTTTGTAACTTTTAACATTTTGTAAAATTGTATCACCTAAAAAAAGTTCATAATAATGTTTACTCTTGTACCAAGTTTGAGAATTTTAACCTCAGCGATTCTTAAATCACAAAAATGTCTTTAAAATACACAAACAGACGGACAGTAAAACATTTAAGCTTTATCTTTACCAGATTACAAGATATACAAGATATTCCTTACTTTAACCCAAGGAGTAGGGAAGTAACAGTTTAGTATATTCTTTATTACTATATTATTTATTTTAAGATAATAACAAACAAATTTTAATTTATTAGTATGAGGAATTCTGGTTCTGATTTTTCAACTAGAATTTAAAATTATTCTAGTTGAAAATACCACTGTGGCAACATGAACACCACATAATCTTTACTGTGCAGATGCATTCAGGTTTCATCTGCAAGTAGATACCCTTTCCACTGGCCAGCTGTTCAGGCGTGTCCACACTATGTCGATCGACCGTGTTTATCGACAATGTCGATCGACACGGATGACTTTCGACTAGTCCACATTACTCTAGTATATGTGGACTAGTCGACAAATATACATAGTGAATTTATTTATTGATTTATAAATGATTTATACAAAAGATATGCAATATCTGCAGTGGCAGCTGCCGCAATAATCATTGCACTTGCTGGAAGCCAGCAAAAATGTCGTCGCCTACGGAGGTTTTGGGTACGGCCTAGCCTTAAACGAGGCAGAAAACAGTATAGTACGCTGGATTTTATGAAGGATTTGTTGCTAGATGAAGTTTATGAGCTGAATCTGAAATATAGATGTAACGTGGGTTTTGAAAACCTTTTTAGAATGAACAGTTATGATTTTGAGAATTTGTTGAACATGATTGCACCGAACATTATTAAAAAAGACACGTCATTCAGAAGTGCTATTCCAGTAAGCCAACACCTTGCAGTCACACTGCGTTTTCTGGCAACCGGAGATTCCTACACTTCATTGGGCTACCTGTTGAAGATTTCAAAGTAATCGATCTCTAATATTGTACCAGCAGTTTGTGATGCCCTGGTAGCAGTGCTACAAGATTACGTCAAGGTAAGAATTGTAAAACACAAATTTTAACATAGAAGTATTTATTCAAATTAAAACAATTGTTTTTAAGTTAATACATGTTAGAAATATAAAATTATATAAAAAATCTCAAAATAAATGTTGGATCTCGTATTCATCATTAGCTCTCGAAATATTACTTAGTATCAAATTGAGCAGGTGACTCAGAGACAGAAAATGGTGAAGTTGAAAGTGAGTTTCCTGAACGTTCATAGGACTGGTAGGGGAATTGATAGTTAAAGGCGTTATGATTTGGAGCTGTGGAACTGGAGTAACCTGCCAACCCCATCTCTGCCTCAAATAATGTCTTGTGAATAGATTTTTGGGCCGCAAATTTTGCTTGTGGTGAAGTTATTTTTCTCAATTTTATGGCGACTTGTTCTCCAAATAGGTCATATTCATCTTTTTCTATCTTCTTCGTTTGAATCGATCTTAACAGGTTTACCGCTTCGTTTATGATGGGTGTATTTGCAGCATAAGTTGAAGATAATTTACTTTTTTAACTGGTTGTTTAGGAAAGTTACTGTACTTTTATGTGGTGTGCTTACAATTACATTGTTGTCTTCCGCGCTTGATGTCTCCACCTGATTCTCGTTTTCTGTGTCATTTTCACCCCGTATTCCTTCATCCCCTCGATCTTGAGGTACCTAAAAAAGATCTTATATAGCCACTGTTTTTTGTTAAATTTTTCTTCTGAGAAAAGTTACCTTCAGATTATATTAATAAAAATATGACATTTGGTGTATAAAGAATTCACTATCATACAAGTATTAAATACAGAAATTACAATTCAGCAACCTTTGTTTGACATGATATAGTTTTGAATATAAGTACCTAGTTTTATCTATATTAAACAGCTGTTTAGTATTGACTGAATATAAATTAAATTCATGTTTAACTCTCATCAAAATTTAATTTAGCCCTGATTTTAAATACAAAACGTCGTAATAATGAAGATACTTTATTTACAAAATCAGTCACCAGACACATTTCTAGTTTTCTATAAATGATTTTTAATAGGCCTACAATATGGTTTTAAATGCTATTGTTGTTTTTCTCTTTTTACAGATGCCGAGAAGTGCTGAGGAATGGGAATGTAAAGCAAACATTTCAATGACAAGTGGAACTATCCCAACTGTGTGGGTGCCATTGGCGGGAAACACATAAACATTCAAGCACCAGTACATTCAGGCACAGAATTTTTTAATTACAAGGGGTTTTTTAGTATTACCTTGCTTGCTGTAGTGGACGCAAACTACAATTTTAAATACGCGAACGTTGGTTGCCAGGGAAGGATTTCGGATGGTGGCGTTCTTAATAGTACGTTTTTTAAGAAATGTTTAGAGGACAATACGATGCACCTTCCCTTCCCACGCCCTTTGCCGCTATCAAGCATTCCGATGCCATTTGTGTTTGTGGGAGACGAAGCGTTTAAATTGACACTTAACATTATGTCGCCCTTTTTTGGATTGCATAGCAAAATAACAAAGGAACGGACATTTAACTACCGATTAAGCAGGGCGCGAAGAGTTTCAGAAAATGCATTTGGAATATTGTCTTCCAGTTTTCGTGTATTTAGAAAACCAATGTTATTGCAGCCAGATGTAGCAACAAAAGTGACATTGGCTGCACTATATTTGCATAAAATTTTAAGGAAAAGCAGCTCAAGAAATGTTTACTGCTCAATTGGGTTGTTGGACTCGGAACAATCTGAAAGTGGAGAAGTTATTCAAGGCAACTATCCGGCAGTGGAGGCAAGATCCGACAACTAGTCAACTAAATAACTTGCCTAAAATTCCAAGGAAAAGTAGTACTGATGCTCAGAGGATTAGAAATGCTTTTGCAGAATATTTTGTTTCTGCGCAAGGGGAACTGGACTTCCAGTACGATAAATGATTTTGCATTTTATTGTATGACTGATAATGTAATTATCATATTTTTTATTTTTGTGATTTGTGTATTGGTTTCAAGTAATGTTAGCAACAAACTAATAAATTACTTTACATTTTGTATAACCTGTTTATTTATGTTTAGTATTTATGTTACTATTATGTTATGTTAGTTTAGGTTAGGTTATGTAAAACTAGGTTATGTTAGGTTTGGTTTTGAAGTTAGGTTAAGTTATGTTAAGCTGGGATGGGTTAAGTTAGGTTATTAATATCAATAGTTCATATTTAAAATTACTTCTGTATCCTGAGTGTTTTTAGGTTTGTTTCTATCGGCCAAGAACATCATGGCTTTGTATGCAAACCATTTGCTAGTGTATGCTTCATCTGCTCCAGTCCGGATCTTTCTCGATAATTTTTTTTTTCTCTCTAGCGAACTGGCTTTGCAAATTCTTGATCTTCTTTTCTACTTCCAGTTTGTCAGTGCCGAAAGAAACCGCAATCTCCATTAATCTATCTTGCCGTTTATTTTTGTTTTTGTATTGTGAATCAGTCGAGTCCCACAATAAACTACGTTCACGATACATTTCTATGAAGCTAATAGTTTGTTCGTCACTCCAATTCATCACTAATACAGTACAATTAAAATTAATATTGGAGTTAACAAAGACATGAATATACTATACTGAAGGAATGAATATTATTTTATACAGTGAAATCGAGCAACATTCACGACACGTTCACACTGCTGATGTCGAGCAACACTCACGACACGTTCACACTGCTGATGTCGAGCAACACTCACGACACGTCCACACTGCTGATGTCGAGCAACACTCACGACACGTCCACACTGCTGATGTCGAGCAACACTCACGACACGTCCACACTGCTGATGTCGAGCAACACTCACGACACGTCCACACTGCTGATGTCGAGCAACACTCACGACACGTCCACACTGCTGATGTCGCTTCGACTGCCTTTGATAATTACCGACTTGGTTCGGGTAGCGTTCGGTTCAGGCCGACATGGATCGACAAAGCCGGGCGACACGTACACACTTATTCGACATTGTCGTCCGACAAGGTCGATCGACATATTGTGGACGCGGCTTTCAATCTACACTTACGAGTTGAACAATTTAAGCAATATTTTCATCAGCCTTATTAACAAATAATGTTATTTTACAGTTTATTTTTACATAAATCTAGACCAATGATAATGCTGAGTGTTATCAAGTTTATCAATGTTGATATGATTTGAAGGCAATTAACAGTCATAATTTGGCCGTTGGCGTCTCTTTTCAGGTCAGAAGGGGAATTAGTTTCAGATCCCAGAGATCCCCAAGGGAATACTCAGGACTCATCAATCTGTTGTCAACCCTCACAATGGACTGCCCCTTCCCCACTACCAACGGCTGTCCAGTCTATTGTGCCAGGCAACTGATAATAGAGATAACAAGGCTCCGGACAGGGAGAGACAAAACACCTACTCTATCATTATGAAAGATGAGTGCCCCCAAATGACACTCAGAAGCCCACACGACAGCCGGCGAAATGTCTGTTGTGACCTAACACTCGCCAGACTACGTACAGATAACGGAAGCAGACACTATAAAGGATCTAATTTTTTTCGGTTAAAAAGATTATATGCAAAACAAATTAATATTTCTAATGAAATTACAAAGAATTAAGGAGGAGGAAAATTACAAAGGAAATTAAGTAAGGTATGAGTAAATTCAGCAGGCGCTCTGAGGAAGTCTTATATAGTATTATCAAACGATAAACATTACGTGCATCCTTTACATTTTATGTGTTTTGTACAAGAGTGACGTTGGGATTATGTTATTTATTCTCTCTCACATATTCACATCTCTGCAAGAAAATGACAAACTGAATCCAGATAACGAGTAAATTGTTTCCCGCTGTTCCAGACGTTTGAGATGACCGGAGCTACAACTTTATGGAAACGTCCATTTTATACATAAGAATTTATTGACAAAATTATATCGAATTGCCTTTTTGCGGGGAAACGACCCCTCACTATGTGACGAGGAAATAACAGATTTAAATATTGTTAAATCGTATATAGTTTTCGTATATATTAGTTACGAAACAAACTCATTGTGAATAAACAATATTAATTACGAAACAAACTCATAGTGAATAAATAATTTTAATTACGAAACAAACTCATTGTAAATAAACAATATTAATTATGAAACAAACTTATCGTGAATAAACATATTAATTACAAAACAAACCCATTGTGAATAATTAATTACGAAACAAACTCATAGTGAATAAATAATTTTAATTACGAAACAAACTCATTGTAAATAAACAATATTAATTATGAAACAAACTTATCTTGAATAAACATATTAATTACGAAACAAACCCATTGTGAATAAATAATATTAATTACGAAACAAAACCATCGTGAATAAATAGTATTAATTACGAAAGAAACGCATCGTGAATAAACAATATTAATTACGAAACAAACTCATCGTGAATAAACTTTTATTTTTTATTTTTATTTGTTAATAAGACACCGATCGTCAAGATATGGGCGAATATGGATTTCGAATGAGTGTGATGAGTGTAGATGAGCGAATGTAGTCATTGTTACAAACTAAGGCCGACTATTCCTTAGAAAGTGTCATTAATTAATAGCCCAATGACAAATGAACAAACAATATTAATTACGAAACAAACTCATCGTGGATAAACAATATTAATATAATTACAAATATTCGATACAAACAATTGAAATGTCATTATATTTGACTGGTAGTAGTTTGCCACTGTATGCCTTCTACGTCATCAGCATACTTCACATCTAAATGTCATACTTAAACATCGATGTTGCAAATCACCAATATATGAAGGACCATATGTCATTATTGCATGTTGCACTTTAATTCCAAAGTCATATTATGTCAGCGTCGTATGTTGTACAACAGCTCTAACATAATTACTGTTATGTCAGCCCTGTATTACAGCCCTTTTTTATCGTTATAACATGGCGGAAAGTCATCGTTGTAAGCTAGCCTTTTAATCATTGTTGTATTTAAACTGTTATGTGAATGTTTAATGTTTATGTGTCAAATATCATATGTTTGTTAGTGATATATGAGCGATGTTACATCTCAGCGATGTGTGTCTGCAAAGTTATTCATCGATATATGTCAGCGGTGTTTGCCAGCGTTGTTTGTCAGTGATGTATGTCAGTGATGTTTGCCAGCGTTGTTTGTCAGTGATGTATGTCAGCGGTGTTTGCCAGCGTTGTTTGTCTGTGATGTATGACAGGGATGTATGTCAGCGGTGTTTGCCAGCGTTGTTTGTCAGTGATGTATGACACTGATGTATGTCAGCGGTGTTTGCTAGCGTTGTTTGTCAGTGATGTATGACAGGGATGTATGTCAACGGTGTTTGCCAGCGTTTCTTGTCAGTGATGTATGACAGTGATGTATGTCAGCGATGTTTGCCAGCGTTATTTGTCAGTGATGTATGTCAGTGGTGTTTGCCAGCGTTGTTTGTCAGTGATGTATGACAAGTGATGTATGTCAGCGGTGTTTGCCAGCGTTGTATGTCAGTGATGTATGACAGTAATGTATGTCAGCGGTGTTTGCCAGCGTTGTTTGTCAGTGATGTATGTCAGTGATGTATGGCAGTGATGTATGTCAGCGGCGTTTGTCAGTGATGTATGTCAACGGTGTTTTCCAGCGTTATTTGTCAGTTATGTATGTCAGCGGTGTTTGTCAGTGATGTATGACAGTGATGTATGTCAGCGGTGTTTGCCAGCGTTGTTTGTCAGTGATGTATGTCAGTGATGTATGGCAGTGATGTATGTCAGCGGCGTTTGTCAGTGATGTATGTCAACGGTGTTTTCCAGCGTTATTTGTCAGTGATGTATGTCAGCGGTGTTTGCCAGTGTTGTTTGTCAGTGATCTATGTCAGCGGTGTTTGCCAGTGTTGTTTGTCAGTGATGTATGTCAGCGACGTTTGTGTTGTATGACATGGCATTAGTATCACGACGTATGTATGTGTTACTATTATATCGAATCGCACATGTCACTGTTGTCTCATAATATTTACTTATACAGTATACGTACGCATAATTTATGGTGAAGATAATATACAGTTGATTACAGTTTCCTAGCGATCCTCAACTCCCCGAATCTATCCACGATGAAACAGTCACAGAGAGATAGAGCGATCTCATATAACTGATTGATCGGTCCACTGCTGCCAATTGATAGCGCCTAATCAACTCAGTAAACGTAACCAAGGATCCGCTGTCCACTTTATTAGTTTATTGCCAGAAGGCGTCGTAAATGCTTCACGATCTAAAAAAAAAAAAAAACAAAGTGTTTTTGTTTTAAGGCCTACTGATTATAGTGAATAAGGTTTTGTTATCAAATGTTTGTTTGTATTGCTTTCACTTTGTTAATAGCGTTCAAAATAATCGGCCAGTCTCAATACTTTTAATTCTAGAATCTATATTATACAGAACTCACAATTTACTCAAAACAATTTAATTTCCAGCATTTAGTGTGGTTTTAGTGAAATGTTCTCAACAACAACAGCAGTTTTAAAATTATAGTAGATAAATATTCAAAAGTGTTGGACTTGTATGCGACTTAGGTAAGACATTTTATTGTGTCCCCTGTGGTATCCTTATTATATGTCCAACTTCATAGAGCCATGAGAGCTATTAGTGGGACTCTCATGGCAACTCCACTTCCTTGGCTCCCGTTACTGTTCAATATAGCTCCTCCAGAGATAAGACGTCACTCCTGACGTCTTACTTAAGCCTCCGCACTACTTAAAGAATTCAATAAGATATTGAATGCCCGCACCTCCCCATTACCCAGGATCTCCCACGTCAGAACGGTCGCTTAAAATCTCGAAACCCACCTCTACGTACTGCTTCCCAGTTGAGCAGTTCAATTTTTTCCCCAATACTAGCCGGGCAATAGCGTGGAACAATTTTTATGGACGAAATAAGTTCCTTATGAACGATCCATCAATACCTGCAGGTGTGATGAACCTCCCTCGTAGGGAATGGACACTTTTGAATCGGTTCCGAACTAGCATGGGTAGATGAAACTACTGGAAGCATCTGGGATTGATACTAGATCAGTCATGTGATTGCGGGGAGTCTATCCAAGAAATTGATTACATAATTACTGAGTGTCCTCTGCGTTCTTTTATGGAGGGATTGGCCAGCATAAACATAATAAATGAGGCAGGTAGTAAATGGCTCGATGGGGTGGATTTATTTTTTGACATGAGATCGCTTTTATTTTATATTATACAAGAATGAATGAATGAAAAATGAATGAGAAGAAGCCTTTATTTTAGTGGGTAAGTAAGGACAATGCAGTCCTCTCTTCCACTTAACCACAATATATTGCATGACTTCCACTTCCATATATTGTATGACTTTTGGATTTTAATCCAAATATATATCACAGCTTTTTTTAAAAAAATATTAAATGGTAGCTGACAAAAAAAAACTATAGGCTACATATTAGAGGTTTATATTACCTTACATTCCGTCAAGTGGTCCAAGACGTCGTCAGATGGCGACCGGTTTCGACTACTTCATTTAATCATTTTCAGGCCGAAATACATAAAATATTCACTCTTGTGAGGTCATCATAAGTCTTGAAAAATACATTTTCTTTAAAAAAATGTATTTTTCAAGAAATTATCTAGTTTTAAACAATATTAACTAATATTGTAGTAATTTTACATTAGCAAACAGTTTCTTGTTTCTTCTTAATGTTTGTAAACAGTTTGCAAACTGTTTGTCACAACAGAGAGACATAAATGTTTGTTATTCATTTGTGTCCACACTAGCAGAACGGTGTTTCCTGAGACGTGGACTGAAGACGTTCTTGGTTCTTATCCGAACCATCCAACTTTCTTGGGCGAACTGCCTCTTTTTTCCCACAATGACTTGTGTTCACGTCGAAATTGTATTTCAAAGTGTTTACTTATTAATTATTTATTTATTATTTGTCCATAAAATAAATATGGAACGTCAAAAACTAGCGCAATTTCCTTTAGGACGTCGCCTTTCGTATTCCTGTTCTTGTAACATGGAGACGTTATGTCCTTAAAAAACTCTAGGGAATGAAACTCTTCAATTAAATTTGAAATCTATTCCTGGTTCCACGCAGTAGTACACATCTTGAACGGTTACGACCGGTACTGCGCACTTGCAAGTCACCTAAAATCCACAACAATATTGTAAATAAAATTAAATCGATAAAGTGATCTGCAAATTAATGTCTTTAAATATGTTTTGCAGAAAATTTATTCACAGTTCGTTCGCTGGTTCAATTTGTTAACACGGATGGTTCCTTTACCCTCATCGTAGTTTTTAAACGTAATAAGATGGACCAATTCCAAATTATATTTTACTTTTAAAACTACAAACAAAATTAATTTAATTCAATTAGTAACACTTTCAAAATCAATGAAATTAATATTTAAAGAGGAAATATTTTTAGCCATGTAAGTTGAAATTTAAAACAAATTTTTATATCAGTTCAAATGAATTATATTTAATTGTTGTACTAAATATTTGTAAAGAATCTGATGATGATAGCACTGTTATTGAAAGGATTGACAAGTAAAATTTTCGATATTGGTTTAAAATTCTGTTTTATTTGACAATCTATTATATTTCATTAGTCCTCAAATTTTTTACCATGTAGATATAATGTGTAGGAGAAACAACTCTAGTGTATAAACACGAACTCTTTCTCCAGGATCGTGAAACAGGTTGTATAGCTTTCATGTACCCCGTAGGAACTGTAATCCTTAGTTAATTAATTGTACTCACAAGCTCCCCTAGAGAGCTGGGGGGGGGGGGGTACTACCACAACAACCACATCCCTGGCCACTACCTACCGCTGTGGTTCAGGGCGTCGCCTCAAAGCTCGCTCACAGGTATGGCGTTTGGAGTTCCACATATCCATAATCAGATGGTAAACCAAGAAAAGTTTAAAATTGAACTTTAACCTTGTATGTGTCCAAAGCCTCATGCATAATCTGCTCTAATAAATTCAATTTAATCATCATAATTCAGTTATATAACTAACTAAATCAAAAAGAGCTAGAAAACTGATTCCCGAAAATAAACACTTTATATAAAATGTTTCTAATAATAATAATTTCAAGATCAATGAAATTAATATTTAGAAGAGGAAATATTTTTAGCCATGCAAGTTGAAATTTAAAAACTAATTTTTATATCAGTTCAAATGAATTATATTTAATTGTTGTGCTAAATATTTGTAAAAAATGTGATAAGTTCCTCGCACAGATCAATAGTCTATGAGAAATGGGCAGAGTAAGGTTAAGAAGGAGGTTGGCCTCTCATTCAGTTTTTTTCATGCTGTCACAGCCGTATATGTAATAAAATTATAAGCAAATCATTCTCTTTCATATATTCCATAATCATTATGAATATTATCTCTTCAAGAAATGTAAATAAAGTAATCTTAATTGTTTTACTATCATGTTATCTTTATAATTTTATAGTGATAATATACGAATTACTTTTTCAAATGTTTTTATTCATTTACACTGCTGTTTATAATAATTAAAGGAATCTTGTTTATAAACTAATAGCATTGCACGTGAAATGGCGGGTGGGTGGGTCAATACCACTGTACGTGTAGGAGTGGGTAGGAGGGTCAATACTGTAGGAACATTAACATCTTGATCCTACCGATAGATTATGGCTAAAATATGTTATCATATTTAAGATACTTTCGCATGTGTCTAACTTGACTAGTTTTTGGGTTATGCCAAAACAACATATTTGGGAATCAAACTGGTGGTTTGCAAAGTTTTAACTTTTTTTTAGTGTTTAATATGTAAGTTTAATGGAGGAAAGTTTGTGCCAATTCTTTGCAACCATTTATTTTATTCTGTGGTGGGAGATCAATCAAAAAAACTGTGGTTCTAGTAAGAGGGGGCTAAATAGCCCTAACTTCGCCACTTGAATTAATAGACATCTTTCATTTCACTTCTTTCTCACAAAGATTATCAACTATTACCGTATGGCGGATGTACTAATTGAGGCCAGACTGCCATTTGTACATCCCAGAGGACACAATACCACCGTACGTGTGTGGGTGGGCGGGTGGGTCAATACCTTCTATGTGTATGGGTGGGTCAATACCTCCTATGTGTATGGGTGGGAGGGTGTGTCAATACCACTGTACGTGTGTGGGTGGGCGGGTGGGTATTTGTCAATACTGCTGTACATGTATGAGCGGGCGGGTGGGTCATTACTGCTGTACGTGTATGGGTGTACGGGTGGGTTAATACCACCACGTGTGTGGGTGTACGGGTGGGTCAATACCACCGTACGTGTGTGGGTGGGCGGGTGGGTCAATACCTTCTATGTGTATGGGTGGGAGGGTGGGTAAAAAGTACTTACATAACATAACTCACAACTTGTACAAGGTTTTGTACAACTAAACCAAACAGTCAAAAAACACACTGAGATTTTCGTGGTAAAGAAGATATGATTTAAGGTGTTTAAAAAAATTGTTTCTTTCTCGATGAGCCTTATATTATAGGGTAAATAGTTGTTGAAAGATTTTGGTGCAAGATATGTAAAGAATTTCTTATACAACGTAAGCTTAGGTCTTGGTACGTAAGCATCTAATCTACTTCTCTTACCCATGGTAGTAATTCGGATATCGCCACGTTGTTTATTACTCTTATTGTAATAAACTTTTAAAACTTTATAGATGTATACATTTTTTAACGGCAGTATATTAAGATTTTGAAATATGGGCAAAGAATGATCTCTTTTTTTGCTTTTGTTTATTATTCGCACAAATCTTTTTTGTTGAATTATGATTGTTTTCAGTGTAGATGTAAAAGTTCCGCCCCATAAGGTTAGAGCATATTCTATTTTAGAATTATTAATGAAGGCAAAATACAATTTCCTTAGTAGATCGGCGTCGCAAAAAGGTTTGACTAGGTAAAAACCCTAGTGTATTTTAAGATTTAGTTTTTTACATAATTAATATGAGCTTTCCAGCTCAGTTTGCTGTCCACAAATAATCCTAAATATTTAATACTATCCACTATTTCTATATCTACACAATTACAATGATTTAACAAACACGTTATTTCATGGTATTTTAGGGAAAAGTCCATGTTATGTCTTGCACCCACATTAAACACTAAAGCTTGCGTTTTGGGACTCATAACTGAACAGTTATTGGTAAACAAGTCCTAAGCAAATTTATGTCACTCTGCATAGTGTTTTTTAGTTCCTGGACTGAGTTTGATCTGTAATTAGTGACGTGTCGTCAGCAAAAGCTGTCAACCTTCCTTTGAACTTCCCGTTGCGTAAACTATTAACATAAATTAAAAATATGTAAATTGTAATTATTTTTTACAGTAAAAAAATATGTAAAAATACTTATATAAATTTACTGTTCATAAAAGTTTGTTATTTACTAAAGCAACATACTGTAAAGTGGTTTTATATTTGCATAATATTTGTAGTTTTATTTTTATTTACATATACATAGTAACCTAACTAATTTTACTAACCTAACCTAACCTAACCTAACCTCCCAGATACGTAAAGTGGTATTCACCCACCCACCTCCCAGACACGTACATTGGAAGTGACTCACCTACCCTCCCACACACGTACAGAGGTATTGACCCACCCGCCCTCCCACACACGTACAGAGGTATTGGCCCACCCGCCCTCCCAGACACGTAAATTGGAAGTGACTCACCTACTCTCCCACACACGTACAGAGGTATTGATCCACCCGCTCTGCCACACCCGTACAGAGGTATTGGTGTGTTTGTTGAACATTTTATTTTGTTGTTTTATTTTATTTTGTTGAACGGAATTGACATAAAATTATATTTTGATTTAGAAAATTTAATCTTTTTTCTAGGTGCTCATCTGTTTTCTCTTGGTCTATTTTTTATCCATCTAAGTTTCTTTGGTCCTCCTCATTAGGCCAAATTGTCATGTCATATATTTAAAAAACTAGCCCCCCCCAGTTCGTCCTAAATTGTATGTACAGTAGTTGTAAGGTAATTTGTATTAGTTTAAAATTAAATTTAAGTTCAGTCGATCGAGTAAATTGTGCACATTTGATTGGTACAGATGAGATATCCGCTCAATTCTCCACTGTCAATTTGGCTATTAATTAACACTATGCAAGAATGACTACATTCGTTCTTACACTCTTACATATGAGACGCCATCCCAACGTTGTTGGTATTTTAAGGCGAATATGAATGGTTATATGAGTGAAGAAGAGTGTGGATGAGTGTAGTCTGGTTACTAACTGAGTTCAACTGTTCCTCAGGAAGGGCAATTTATTAATAGCCCAACAGCCAGGGCAACTAAGGGACCTACAGCTTTACGTGGAATCCGAACCACGTAGTGCTGGTTCATCTATAACCTTACTGTAGTTTGCTAAAAGTAAAATAGGTTGTATGTTTAAAAGTTAATAAAAATGACACAGATACTTTAAAACCAAACCAGCTCAAATAAATACAGTTGAAATTTCAGTTTATTGGAACTCTAAAATTAAAAAGAAAAAAAATAGGAATCAAATATTAGATGCTCTCAGAACTTATGAAAATTTTAATAATGAATTATACTTCTCTATCAATTAAAAAAATTTTAACAACTAATCATGGAGACTTTGTTTTAAGTATTATAAAATCTTTAAAAGTAATTTAACTTACAAAGAAGTGTGGTGTTCTAATAAGCTATGTTAAAAATTTGACTGAAACACTGAACCAATTCTTGTCTAATTTTAACATTTAAAGAAAATTAGCTGAGTTTTGTACAACTTCTAAACGTACAGTTGCTCCTGCTATGTGGTAATCAGGGGATTTTTCAAAATATGACACAATTTATTTGTTTTGACTCCTCAGTAGAACGGTAGAACTTGTAGGGTTTGGTCTATGTTGTGGATATTTAAAGACATGTCTAAAGCTACTCGCATGATTAGTGATTACTCTAATTTTGAACTAGATCCAGTTAAAACAGCGAGCGTTATCAAATAAAATCTCTGGTTTACAAGTGCCAGGTGTCCGTAGTACGGTCCGCCAAGTCTGTTGATCCATCTTGCTCTCACAACAAACCCAATCAAACAAACAAACCTTTCCTGTGCCGAGTTATAAATAGCACCAGATCAGACAATGTGCGCCACCAGTTCGGCCTGGTGAGGGGGCCAGAATGGACTGTAAGTACAGTACCCACATTTCACTTTCCTGCTGTGTTTTTGACTTGGCTTTTGTGTTATTCAGTTTATAATATATCAGCCTATTAATTTAACACATTTCCTGTTCAATCTTCATTTTTGTCATTTCACTTTCAAATGGATAAAACCAATACAACAATAAATTATGACATTTTAAGCAATCTGTATGGGAAGAATGAATTAGAAACTGATTCAAATAACTAAATTAATAATACAAGGGACAAACCAGTACACTTAATATACAAGGCAGTCATTGATCTATATACTCGTAGATATACTAGCACAGTACGGGGTTTACGTTGATTTATATTGTGCTTATTGCATTATTCGGTAATACAAAACATGTACCTACTGGCATCTGTATAATGCAAAATTTCGTTGTGGTCACGATACCCCTAGGTAGGTATCACGCGCATCTCCTATGACCTCACTTGGGCGAAACGGCAACAAACACAAAAATATTGTTCTAATTCACGTAGTTTACACTTCCAGCTGATAAGTGGTAAATAACGTTCCTACTATTTAGCTGAATGCTTCCATGTGATTGGTAGAATTAGTTACCAGTATTTTATCGAATAATCAAACCAGGTGATTCGCCCATGTGACGTCACAGTCTACTGCGCTGCCTTGTCGTGATACCTACCGTATTTTCTAGTAGACTAGTGCTGATTCATTTTGAAAAAATCTAAATTAAGAACACCGTGAAACTTGGAGAAATGGGGGGGAGGGGGGAAATATTGTACTGAAATTGGGGAACATGGACCGAAGACGATCGGAGGTCCGGAATGGGGTAGGGGTGGACTTTAGGGGTTTGATGGGACATAGGCGAAATCAGCTGTTTTGATTAGTTACCATTATAGAATAATCAAACCAGCTGATTTCACCTAAGTGACGTCATAGTCTACTTCACAGCCTCGTTGTGATGATACCTACCGTATTTTCTAATCGTGTTCTCGGATAGAGTAAAATCAGCTGGTTTTTGTTTTCTTTCAGAAATATGTTTTCATTATTTAATGATTGTTTACATTTATCTCTTGCACGTAACCAAATAAGTTATTGTAAAATCACAATATTACAGAATAAGCACCATTATTTCAATTATTATTGTTATTGCTATTACTATCGTAATATTTATTCCAGTGTTTTATCTTTATAATTGTTATTTGAATTTAATTCTTGTTTAAATTAAACTCAAGTTTGTAATACAAACCAACTGAATTATGAATTTGAAAAAAATATGATCAATAATTAAATAAAACGTAATATACGAAATTGCTAAATTTCAATAACTCAAGCACCATCAAGCAAACTATACAAACATAGCAGCCAACCTAAATAAGATTTTGAACGGACTGTACATAAGATTTTGAACGGACTGTACACAATAGACGTAGGAGAAGTATGGTGGTGAATGTTTACTATCTCGCTTGCACTACCTCTCCTACACACCTAGAACCATGGCCCGATCTGTATATGTTGTATGGAAACAGATTACGTGTCTATATGTGAGTTGATTCATAGGCTTTCAAATAACGAGTGGGGTAAAGAAGACGCAACGAGCGATGGATGGACGGTTTAAATAAACAAAAACAACGGCCCTTGTTAACAGCAAATAAACTTGAGATCCTTCGCCCAATCACATAAAGGAACGCCAAGATGATATATACCAACATTTGTTATATTTCGGTATAGAAAAAGCACAGCTTTATTGGAACATAAAAAGGTATATTCTGACCGAATTTCACTAAAAACAATGCATTGTTATGCGAGGAAAAAATTTAAAACTGACAAATCGGTATTTCCGATTTCGTTGTAAAATTTGAGGTTTTGTCGAAAAATGTAAAATACAACAGTTTTACGTATTTTTATTTTCTACAACTTTTCTCTTTAATTTTTTTTTTTATATATGAGGTCAACTTTCGCCGGAAATCGTGAAAAACAATTATCACCCCCTACGCACCCCGTTTCACCCACTTTGCGTCTTCAAGCCTTTCCTATCCAGTTTATTTATTAATGTAACTTCAAATCCTATGTTTTTCAATAAATTCATATGTAAGTTTATATAAATAAATAAAACTGTCGGGCTATAATTCGAAAAATGACGAAGTTTTTTTCAGTTTTTGTCATTTTCCGAGCATTTTTTTTCTCAGAGAACTATGCACTTTTTATTTTACTATCTGAAGGTTAACAATTCAACAAAAAGAATGATGGGTTGCAAGTTTAAAAAAATTATTTTTTAAGTTCAAAGTTTTCGCTTACAGTTTAGGCACTTTTTTCGGTTTTGTATGAAAAAAATGTTTTTAATAAATATTTTACTACGAAATAATTATATCGTATTATGAACATAAAAAGATATATTTTCCCCAAATTTAGTAAAAAAAATATACTTTTCCGAGAGAAAAACTAAAAACCGAAAAATCGGGGTTTTCAATTTTATCGGAAAATTTGAGGTTACGTGAAAAAATGTTTTAGGCAAAAGTTGTACAATATTTAACTATCCACAACTTTGTAATTTAACTTTTTTCAATACGAGGTCAAGTTTTTCTTGAAATCGTGAAAAAGCATGTTCAACCTCTAAAAGTCCATCCCTACCCCGTTCCGGACCTCCGATCGCCTTCGGTTCATTTTTCTCGATTTCAGTACAATATTTTCCACCCCTTTCACCAATTTTCATGGTGTTCTTAATTTTGATTCTACTTTTAATTTTTTGTAGGGATCAGCTCTGGTCTTTAGTTACCGTGGTTTTGGTTAGGGTTGGTCCGGTATTTACTTCAGAACTATGTAAGTTGTTTATTCCAACAGCTAATCAATGAAACTATTACAAACAATTAATTTTCAAATTGGTATTGTCATAGGGGTTTCATTAATACTTCTTAGAACCGTTGGAGTGGTTTCCTGATGGAATTTTAAAATAATTACAGGCCTATGTATTAACCAGAGACCCTAAGAATATCCATGCAAAATTTCAGATGAATGGGTTCGGTAGTTTTCACGTGTTTGAGTAACACACAGACATACATACAGACACCATTAGATTTTTATAAGTAAGAAAGATTTTGTAGCATGATAAATGTATGAAATGATTAAATAAACGCAAAATAATAAAAACGTAATATTCCATGAAAGAGTGGTTCTGCTGAATACAAAACCTTACATAGCTAACTAATGTATAACAGACCTTGCATAGCTAACTAATGTATAACAGACCTTACATCACTAACTAATGTATAACAGACCTTACATCACTAACTAATGTATAACATGCCTTTTCTTTTCAATATAACTGAATGTGTTGTTTTTCTGAATACGTCTTGCTACTAATCAACTTAGCCTCATAGCTAATGAATTTATTATGACATTACTGAGAGATGAGATGCCAACACTGCTTGTGTGTATTTTAGAGGGAATATGAATGATTACATGAGTGAAGTATGAGTGTGTATGACTTATGCAGTTTGGTTACTTTCCTTAAAAAGAGTCATTGATGGCTCATCAGATAGGATAACCAAAGGACCTGTAGCTTTAAGTGGAATCCGAACCACGTAGATACTGAGTACAACACCTTAGCTAATCAGTAAACAATTGTTGCTAATGTTGAGATTGAATACCAGAATTTAACTAATCTACTTTGGTTTCTATTCCATTTTAATTGATACTTTAATGCTTACAACAAATACGCCTATAAAAAAGAAAAAATGTTCAATAACTGAAAATATATCACACACCCACCAAATTTTATAAATTTTAATAAAACAATAACAGAGTGAAAATTCCCAGTATGAATAAATTATGAGACCTTCGGATTTCCAAAATAAATACAAACAAGAAGGTGGACTACTCCAAAGTATATTTATGATTTTTGTTAAAGAAATCATTTTTTAAAATTAACCCAGGAATAAAATCGGTATAGCAAATGAACACAAGCTTACGTTCTTTGCAGAGTAGTAGAAATCATAGTAGAGAATTCAAAACGTTTAAAAGAACAAGTCCAATTATGGTAGGAGCCATAGAAATGAAATCAAATTCAAATCAAATCAAATCAAAATAAGTTTATTCCTCCAATTTACATACAAAAATAAATAATTTACAATGCACTTTTGTTTACAAAAATAAATTCTAAAATTAACAAATATGTTTAACAATGGAGGCCAAAAGTATATGACGAGAAATTAATGTAGTCCCCTACATACCTTTTATCAGGTGAAATTTTATTTAGGATAACGTTCAAACTTGATAGATATAATATAATCCAACATATTTTTTTAAATCTATATAGTAGCGAATGAAATAATACAATTTAATTTAATAGTACTTGAAAAAAGGTTTTATGGAAAGTACGTGAACTTGCGTGAGGAGGTGGCGAACAACGCTTAGTGGGGAACCAGAGACATTTCTACTGCTTTTTACAGGAGTGGGCCACAAACATAAGAGGGACGAAACGCGGTACATTCAAGGAGAGGTTTGGATGTAGAAAGACAGGTGTCCAAATGGGATGGGTGCTGATTGAGTTATAAATAACCCTGGAAGTAATAGTAGGCACGGCTAAAAATATGTTTAGGGTGAATTCAGGTAATCTCGTGATAAAATTGTAAAAACCATTCTTAGATAAACATGAATTAAGTATTTTTTGTTTTGATTGTTACTATTGAATTTAGTATGTTTTCGAGTATCTTAAGGTAAAGTTATGTAGCTACAATTACAGTAATAATTAAAATACAATATAATTTTTATAACAATGTATGGTTAAAGTAATCTCGTGATAGTGCAGGTAATCTCGTGATAGCATTGAGATATACCCGTGATATCACGGGATTGTCAACACTAAGGTAATCGCGTGGTATTGGTAGCCTTGTACTATCACGTTATTACCTGTATAGATTTGTAAGTAGTTTCTCAAGCTTTTAAATAAATATTTAGCTAAGGATAAAAGGAAAAGGATAAAACTCGAGTAGTGCTTCTCCCTCTTAGCCTGATCATCATCATTGGCTGCCACCACACCTTTCTTCTTTACAGGAGCCATTCTGAAAGAAATATACGTATTATATTTTTTCAATTTTTAAAATGTTTATTGATAAACTAACATTTATAAGGTAATTCATAAATATAACCTTACGTTACAATAATAAGCGTAAAAAATGTATTCAAAATTTTCAGTTTTCCGTTTATAATTAATAGGTTTGAATAGTTCATTTGGAGTTAAGATTTGAAAAAAAAAAAAAAAAAAAAAAACATAAGCTAGAACTATTTCTATATCTGGTTAAAGCAAAAAGGTAAGCAAGGCATAAGTATTTAATATTAATCTAGCTATCTCGTGAGGCACAAACTGACAGTTGATGATATAAAACATGCAAAATCGTAAAAAATCAGGCGACGGGGCTAAGCTCTGCTTCTTAGAGTTAAAAACATAACCTAACAAAAATTACATTGCTACATTCAATGAAGTTTTACCTATTTATATACTTAGTTTCAGCATAAAACCTTGATAAATGCATTAACTACATAATTAAAATGACTTACCTGCAATATATGTGAGAAAAACTGCTAAAAATCCAGGATAAAAACTTTGAAAATTCGCAGAACAATTACTAGAATAGCGACAATCCGCCACGCGGTCTCAAACTGATCTGTTAATTGCCCTGCGTCTAGTGGTAAGCGGTTGGAACTCTACCTTACGTGTTAAACCCGTGACAAGCCACAGAAAAACTATCACGAGTTTACCAGTATCACGAAATTACCTGAATTCACCCTATTTCCCTTTTAAAAATTGTATTTTGCGTGGCATTAAAATGTTTTAAATGATTTACATGATACATTTAAAACCATTTTACACCAACTATAGTTCATTTTATTGATTCTACCGACGACTTCAGAGCGCTCCTACAGCCAAAGTTAGAACTATGAGGAAGTGTTCACTGCTGCAACCAATGACATGATGATATCACTGAGAAGTAACCATAGAAACGCATTGACTCCCTGCATAGTTGGCACGTTTCAGATCTTTATCTGCGCATGTCATAACCTGCTTTTTTGAATGTGTGAATTTGTGAGTCTTTTTATGATCAAAGGTTTTCTAATTGTTTATATTTTTTTATACATATGCATTTATTTTTGTTTATAGTTTGTTGTAGATTGTAGTGTGCACTTTTTTTAGAGAAAGTATTACAACAAATTAACCAAGAAAATAAAATCAGTATAGCAAATTGTTCCTTCTTATCCTGTTTAGTAAGCGACTTGGCAACACCAATGACTACAGATCGAAAAATATTTGTTACGTGACAACTCTTATGCTAAAACTTTGCCGCTGATAAAACTTTTGTGACCAAATAATTAAAACTTTCCTCGCAGACCAACTTTTTCGTGTCATAAATAATTATTTAAAAGATTTGTTCAAATATTTTGTGTTATTATAAATATAATTTAAAATATTTTGAATATTTAACGCTACAAACAGTGTTAAGCACTAAATCACATTCTATGTTCCAAATTTGGTAATTTTAGGTCGATTCTAAGTGTGTCTAATCACAGTTTGTTTGAAAATCACGCATTAAAATCTTCTTCCGTTTTTAGTGGCAGATTTTGCGTCTGGCCCACCATTCGATGGTGGATTTGGCTTCACTGCCGGTAATGCTAGATAGATAGACGTACCCCCTCTATTTTTATTCTGTGCTCGCAGCTAAGCGACTTGACGAAATTCTATGCACAACAAAGGGCAGTCAGTTGTATGTCAAAAGATCTCA
Source organism: Stictocephala bisonia (assembly GCA_035578905.1). Lineage (NCBI taxonomy): Eukaryota > Metazoa > Arthropoda > Insecta > Hemiptera > Membracidae > Stictocephala > Stictocephala bisonia. Next base: position 730,502 of record JAQJVL010000375.1, read on the forward strand.
AAACAAGGGTTATCCTTTTCAAGGTCAAGGGATTGGACTTTTGTATTCTCCTTCCCCTCTCTTCCCATCGGCGTTGTTACTATCTACCAATTCTCATTCCCCTTCACTCTCTCTCTCTCTCCCAGCTTTCGCCCGGCAAACGAGCTCCCAGCGATCGTAGCGGCCAGTTGCTGAAACTATTTTTTGTTTCCGTGTTCTTGGTCTGACTTATGCCCATATTAACTTTTCGTCTTATTCTATCTGTAAACATTGGCAACACTGTGCGTCAGAGCTTCACTCAATCGTCACTGAGCGGGAGATTTATTAAATTTAGTAGAGAGTTAGATTTATTTTAGTTCTATAAATTTAATTTTTATTATTATTCTCAGTTCGGGTAAACCAATTTAATTCAACCTGTTTATTGATAAAATTATTATTTTTTTAAGCCCTTGTTTCTGTTGAATCATTTCCTTACTGTTTCTAAATTTAGCTCAAGGACAGAGATGTTGATACCAGCGCACGTGACTTACCGGTCCGTGTAGCGCGGGTGGCAGGCTGCCCGGGCTCTACGCCAGCTAGCAGTACCACATAGCATAGCTAATTGCTTGGCCGACTTTATCGGACTAATTTGGCCCGACACCTCCGTAAGTCGACGAATAAATGGACCCTTAAACATCTAGCTAAATATGTTATAGTTAGTCACATGCACTTGAAAGACACAAACAAAACAGTTCAGTGAGGAATATGCCAATATAAATAAAGCAGCCTTTCTAGTTTTGTAGTCCCACATTTTGTCCGAGTAAATGGTTATAGGGACAATTAGCTATTTATAGGTGTCATTTATTTTGTTGTTATCGCTTTAATTATGCGTGTTGATGTTTTCAACTCGTTTAATTTCAGAAAACGACCTATTATTCAAGAAATAAACAAATATTATGTTCATACCTCTAGTGTTATTTTTGGTTCACAAAACGCTTAATAATAAGTTGTCATTATACTTATTTTCATTTTTATACATAGGCCTAAGTTAATTTTAATTATTATCGGCTCAAAAAATGATGCGTAATGTACTGTTGTAGCATGCAATAAGACATTGTATTAGTTGATTTTGTAGATACAAGTAAATTTTAGAGCCACTGAATGACAAGATAAAATTGTACATTTGATTGTATATATATATATATATATATATATATATATATATTACTGAAAAATATATATATTTGTTGTCTCAATCACATACAAAAAGGCTTTGAATGAATTTATTTCCCTAAGACGCCGGCCTTATTGGTGAATACACAGTACACTGTGGTGAATGCTTAGTACACTGTGGTGAATACACAGTACACTGTGATGAATACACCGTACACTGTGGTGAATACACAGGACACTGTGGTGAATACACAGTACACTGTGGTGAATACACAGTACACTGTGGTGAATACACAGTACACTGTGGTGAATACACAGTACACTGTGGTGAATACACAGTACACTGTGGTGAATACACAGTACACTGTGGTGAATACACAGTACACTGTGGTGAATACGTGTTGTGACTGAGGGTAACTAACTAAAATGGACTCATCATTTGAAAAAGGGCAATTCAATGTCTCTTTAGCTTAGCTAATGAAGATATATATCTACAGTTGTTTTTTAATTTTTTTCTATGAACTATCTGGACTATGAATAATTTATTTGTCATTTAAAAAAATGACCATACCAAATAATCAATTAGGTAAGAAGTTATAGAAATGTTACTGTCGCGTATATTTTTTCATGTTTAATTTAGTCGTTAAAATAATTTTTCAATCTTCGTAAAATCGTTGTGAACATTTACCAAAATTTTTGTTTCAAAACTCATTCCTTCAACAGTCTCTACAAATTTCATAACACAAATTAATTGAGGAAACATAATAATGTAAAATCGGGTTTACCATTTAAAAAAATACATAAACATATAAGCTCATACATAAACATGGCATTAAAGCTTGGTAAATTTGGTTTTCATTGTGAAATGTTTAAGGTAATTTCTATTAAATCTGACATGACTGCAATATTTAGCATCATGTCCCCTTAAAGTGAACTTATAGGGTTTTCAAGACTATTAACCTTTGTTATCTTGGAGAACGGCATTAGGCTTAGCCTTATTAACACTTGTAAGATGCTTTATTACTATTTACACTCATATATAATGTTTTTTAAATTATTAATATAGTCTATATATATAGACTATATTTATTTATTGCACTACATATAGGGGGCCTACAGTATTATTCATTATGATGTGTTATTTTTTCCAATAAATAGTATTTATAGGCTGTGACTGTCAAATACATGACTGGTTCTGTTAATACAACAGCCACGTTTCTGAATCGAATATGTATTATAATGAATATGATGATACATATTATATTATATGATATTATATTATAATAATATGAAGTCTAAAACTATTATAATAAGTTAAATAAGTAAAATAATAAGTTGTTGTAATTGTAATGCAGAAAATAAAGCAAACTATGATTATTTTTAGAAACACTTTTAATAGCAAATAATAGTATAACGTTTATTGCAAATGTATTAAGAGTAGATGCATTTAGAACGAATGATTCAAAATCACGAAGTTATTATATCAGCTATTTAATATCTCATCGTATGACGTAATTTCCACTTACTGCGCGTGACCGATGCGTGGAGAGAGGCGTCCACTGTGCGGTGCACGTATTTTGTTAGCGGTCGCATTACAGTACTGATTTGTAATTGTTTTGAAAATACGTTTGGAGTTTGTAACAACTATAACAGATAATGACAATTGAATGAACAGGATTTTAAACTACACTTGTCATCCAGCATGACATTAGTACTAGATTTGTTTGTGCTTTTATTTACTTTTCCAATATACTTTGGAAAATACTTGATGATAGCCTAATAATGCAGTATGTGAAAATAAAAAGGAGATTTGAGCAAAAAAAGTACATTAAATAACGTGTGATTTGGAAAGTACAAATGTAATAGATAGAAAAGGTTAAGTTTGTATTATACAAATAAAATGTGTTAAATGTTAACCGTAACCTGACAGACGTTTGAAATTGAGTGGTCTACGAAACTGGACAATTTTGAAAAAGGACTGGATATTTAGCCCGCTCATTATTTGTCATAAGACTACTAATAATACATACTTCTTCAATATCTACTTGAGTATGTCACTTGGATAAACGGTGATTACCATTGATGGAACTATTTTTCTTGGTGGCACCTACCTCTTTTCTATCACTTGCGGATCAACGTCATTATGTATTCTTCATAACCACCGCTACTTACATAGCTGGTAATTTGGCTCTCTAGTTTTTTTAGTTATCTTCTCTTTCTCAACAAGTTTGTTAAGAACATTTTAAAACTTGTATACAATATCTATTTATGTCTATAAATTTATTTGCTAAGAGAATGGTGAATAGCTACAATTTAGTTTAACGTCATGATGATGCATCAACTTAGAATATAAAGACAATCATCAAAATTGACTTCATGGTTGAGCAAATGAGATGGCCACAGTTCAAACTACTTATTTATGTCAGAACTTCATTCAATTTATGATTATTCGTTCAATTTATGAAATTTCAGGACTAGAAAGTGTTGTGAAAATCCATTTTATAACCTTAAGATTCAATTTAACAGATTCCATCATGTTTCAACAAAATTATAATCAACGTTTTTACTTCCCTTTCTTCATTGTGAAATCTCGAATTAAATTTTATCTTTTATAACATTAATACGTTGTAATAAAATATCGTTTTGTTCTAGGCGAGGGTAGTGTTCGCAATGGCAGCAGTGAAAATGGAGTCGTATGTTCTGATATAACCTCAGGTAGGTCTGAGTTAGGCAATTTAACCACTTGCACTCTTGGAAAATTTGTCTGTTCTATCTAGCAGCTCTTGTATCCAGTGTTACTGGTTATCTGTAATTTCCTTTACAGCTCTTGTAAGAAACTGCACAGTTATGCTCGTCAACTCTCATGTCCAGTATTGCTGGCTACATGCCATTTTCCTCGAACCCTCTAGTATCCAGTATCACTGGGTATTGTTATGCAAGGTTTATTTAATATTTTGTTAATTTCTACTGTAACTAGTTGTGACCTGTGTTTGTTCCTTAGAACTATTATAAGAATTAAAAAAATTCCTTTTTGGTAATAAAATTTGGTAATATTGATAAATAAAAATAGCTTTACAAGCTTAAAATTCTTGGCACATGACATTGTAATAAATGAACATAATTTACTAATATTTATAGCTATTTTTTCTTCCATCTAACTAAAAATTAAAGACAGATGTCGTCCTGAATTGTGTGGGAAGCTGTTCCATCATTCCAGTTCCAGCAAAGGGTACAAATTGAAAACAAAGCTGATGCACTGTGTCCAGGTCTGCTGGACCATACAAGTAAATTAGGTATTTCATTTAACATAAAAAATAAACAAGCTATTCAAGAATTTCTTGTAACATTTTAAATTTGTATTTAAGATTTTATCTCATTTCTATCATTTTTATAGATATTAACAATAAACAACATTTACAAAACAAGCTTATTAAAAAAAAGCAAAACTATCCTATAGTAAGAGTTTACTTAAAAATAATTTAATAATACTAAACAATTTTCTAGCACAATGAGTTTTAATTGCAATAAAATAAACAAACCAAATAATGAGAAAAAGTAAAAATTAGGTTTGTAGTACTAGTAAACCATTTAAATACCTGGACCTTTAATGCTCATTTAAACAGTTTTACAAATGTAGCAGTAAACAAATGTCAGAGTGGAATGTGCAGATCTGGTGTCCTCAGAGCAGAGCTGTAGAAGAAACTAAGGGGGATTTAAGAGAGCTGACAGACAGGCACCTGACACTTTTAACCAGAGTGGTACAGGAAAACACCATATCCCAATATACTGGATATAAGAGTGCAAAGGGTTAAGCCAACTAGTTTTTATTAGTTAGGTTAGGTTAAAGGGCACTATGCCAGGAATTAGTGTATTGGAGAGATAGTACATGAGCAAACTTACCTTAGAAGACAAGTTCACTAACACCAGAGTAGTAGTAATACACACAAAATAACATAATCTCACAAATTTTCAATGCCGCTGGCATTTTCTTCAGGTGAGTAGAGATTTTATTAGTTAGGCAATACAGACCAACTAGTTAAGCTACACAGGGTGTCCCCGAACTCTCTGAGGATAATTTTAGGAATTGATTGTGGGTCAAAAACAAGACATAAAATCATATTTAAAAATTCAAAATCACCTCCGGTACCTGTATAGCCGCCATTTTGTATTTTTTACAAATTATTTTTATTCTTAAAACTATTTAACCTATAGAGTTAAAATTTGATATACGCATTACTAAAACAATTTTCTTACTGAAATAAAAAAATCAAAAACCTTTGAAAGGTAAGGAATGCAACAAAAAATCACAAGAATACCTTTTTTGCAAATTAAATTTGCAATCCAATAAAGTAGAGTTGAATGAAATCAGATGACAAACAACTGAGATTTGAGTATTTTTGTAATCAATCATTTACGTGTCAATGTGTATAGTTGACTGGTGGCGTGCCACGCAAGTCAACCACAACAATATATCAGCGATCTATTCTGATTACTTTCACCCAAAACATTACAATAAAGTGATTTCTGATGTTATTGTAAAAAAACATCCCTAGCAGGCAACGGTAAAACATTAGCAGATGATTTTCGTTGTTATTAAATTAAAAATCAATTAATAGTACACTAAAAACTAAAATTGTTGTAAATTGTAGGTTGGTAGAATTGTTGAAGGTGTTGGAATGATTAATGAAGGAAATTAATTTGCTGTTGTGTTTGAGCTCACATTTTGAGCATAGTTTGTTATGTAAAAATAAATTTAATTAAAGTTACAATTTAATCTAATGCTTTTTTAATTTTACTTGTTTTATGTCTACTAACTGCTTTTTATCACTTATAAATTGTACAAAAATTTTAGATTTTAGAGCTCTACTTAAGGTTAAAATTAATGTTTAATTTAATAACAACGAAAATCATCTGCAAATGTTTTCCCTTTGCCTGCTAGGGACATTTTTATTACAATACCATCACAAATCACTTTATTGTAATATTTTGGATGATAGTAATCAGAATAGATCGCTGATGTATAGTTGTGGTTGACTCGCGCGGCACGTGACTGATGCGTACATGATTAAATACAAAAATACTCAAATCTCAATTGTTTGTCATCTGATTTCATTCGACTTTACTTCTTTGGATTGCAAATTTAACTTGCAAAGAAAAGGTATTCTTGTGATCTTTTTGTATTCCTTACCTTTCATAAGTTATTAAGGATCAAAAATTTCAAAGTGCCGCCATTTTGAAAATAATTTTAAAAGGTTTTTGTTTTTTTTATTTCAGTAAAAAAATGGTTTTAGTAAGGTGTATATCAAATTTTAACTATAGGTTAAATAGTTTTAAAAATAAAAAAATAATTTGTAAAAAATACAAAATGGCGGCTGTACGGGTACCGGAGGTGATTTGGAGTTTTTAAATATGATATTCTGTCTTGTTTTAGACCCACAATCAATACCTAAAAATATCCTCAGAGAGTTCAGGGACACCCTGTATAGAACAACCGTAATACAGTAGTTTATAGTAGGCCCTTACCATTCATTTTATGTGTAATCAAAGATATTATTCAGTCAAAAACATAACATTTAACATTACTATTCCTATCTGATATAATCTAAACGAATAACCTTACTAATGAAAGCACTGGTGGGAGAGAGATGCACCGTGTGGTGGAAGTAAGGAGACAACTATTCTTCCCTGACTGTATCTCTTTATCTAACCAAAGTCATATAGATACTAGACATTGAGCTCATTGCGTCATTAGTAGCGTGACCATTGGTTGGTTATATCAACACTAACGAATCAAGCTGAGAATGATAAAATTAACTCATTGTTTTTGATTCAAATAACAATTAATAATAACAATAAGACAATGATAGTAATGTAAACAATAAATAATAACAATAATATAAATTTATACAGTTCATCTCTGTTTTTTTTTTTTTCTAAATAACATATTACGGTAGCTATGCTCAAATTGGAGCTTGAAGGCGAAAGTTGTCAAGCCCGGAAGAGTGGTGGAACATTTCTCCTCCACTGCTCAAATCCCTAAATGTGGTATATATTACACGCAGGTCGCGTGATCTGTACGGATTAATTATTGTACTTAGTTTGTTTCGTATTCAAAATCAATAATCATCCATTCAAACGCCAGCTTTTTGAATAGCCAGTAAGTATATTACATGCCTTACTCACATCAAATAATATGAGTAAGGCATGTATATGAAGACTATGTATCAACTAAGAAGTTGGATCTCTTTAGCATTTCTAGAAACTGTCAACGGGTTGTGATTTCTCAGTTTTAAATGGCTAATATATCTTTAGATGTACTATTTACACTCTGTGCATGATGCTGGTGTTGTGGCAGAAACAAGCTTCACGTTTGACATCAGTCGAAGTGTTGTTACATTTACACGGTTAGCTACCTGGCAATTTAAAAAAATAATGTCCGCATTATGTGTTCACTAATAACCAATAATTTGTTCACCTTTAGAATCCTTAATTTGATAAGTAACTAGATTGTTATTATTAACTTGCGAAATGGTAAATACCTCTGGATTCCAGTTGCGACCGTACTTGTTTGCATAGTGACCCATACATTTTGTAATCCTAACTCTAAAACCTATCTTTTCTGTAGGTTTTCTCGCTGTTGATGTTGCTTGGTCCCTCCTTGCATATCTGTCTATCTCACTCCTTACGTCACTCCTTCAACCTTTATACAATTGATTAACACAGGAAGCATTATTTACCAAAATCAAATAAATAAATCAGATTTACACATAAAATGAACGTAAATTAATTCATTGATATACAACATAATTTTAGTTACATAACTCTATTTTTATTATATAATATTCTACTTTGAACCCCCCCCCTCATATTTTGTTTTGTAATGGTTGGTTCTTGTTGTAATGTCTGTAACTGTGATCCATGTCTTGTTTAATATTTATTATTCTCATTGTGGTTCACTATCATTATTATTGTTATTTTAATGTTTTAATATTATTATTTTTACATTAAAACAAGGTTTTTTGTAAATTTTATATATAAGCAGGAGAAGGAAACTAAACTCAATTTCTTGAACTTTAACTCTGCTACTAACTTGTTATGTTGTTAACAACTGATACCGTCTCAAAACATTTAATAATATCGCATGTTGTAGTAAAACGTAGAAAATGTCTATAATCTGTTTACATGTTATAGTTCTGAAACGAGGATGACAGCAAAAGCAAAAACATTACTTTATGCTGATACTAGCCCCAGCATTGTTATGCAAGCACTTTATTGTACGATTAAAGTCTAAAATTTAATAACTTTATATAATAGGTCTTTGTATAGACTTGTTCCAGGTTGGACCCAATGTTACTGTTTGTGCAGGCGATAAGCTTAGCAATGCAATGGATGGGACAGCTAGTCAAAAATAAAATAAATTCCTTAACAAATAGCAACATGGATGAAATCTGTAGTTTGTAGCAGAATGTGACAGCTAGTACATATGCAATTAATACAATAAATAAATAATTTACTAGTTCAAATTCAATGCAATTTTAAAATCAATGAATCGATAATTCATTATCATGTGCGTCAGCAAATTACATAATTGTATTATTGTATAGTTTATATCTCAAATAAAAATAAGTACAGTAATTATATTTATATAAGGCTCGAAATATATTGAGTGAAATACCGATGTAATATTTATGTCTGAGATTTTCTTTAATTGATTTCAGTTCTAATTGTTACCAAATCTATAAAATATTCTATTTATAAAAGCTCTAATTAATATTATTTTTTGATAAAAAGTTGTTATATAATTAAGTCATACAGCTAAATAAAATGTATTAATACATTGTGACCTATATATTTAATCCACATTGCTGTTTTTCTAGTCTTTAGTTTTTTAACAAACTGTTCCTGTCGAAACTCATTTTCGTACACAAACGGTTTATGGTGATTGGCAAAAACACCAAACTGTGTAAGTTTTAAAACAACCTTTAAATTGTCATATATTTATGGCATGTTTACTTGTGAATGCCAGAGACTTTATGAGATCCTAACCTTTAAATTGTCATATATTTATGGCATGTTTACTTGTGAATGCCAGAGACTTTATGAGATCCTAACCTTTAAATTGTCATATATTTATGGCATGTTTACTTGTGAATGCCAGAGACTTTATGAGATCCTAACCTTTAAATTGTCATATATTTATGGCATGTTTACTTGTGAATGCCAAAGACTTTATGAGATCCTGTTTAGAAAGTTGCTGAACAGGATCTCATTGACTAAAGCCGCCTCACTTCATCCCACAGTTAGGTCTCTTGATGGTTCAGTGTGGTAGTATTGTCTTCATGCTAATGTTAGCCTTGAATTCATTATGGATTCTTGACCCTAACTGTAAATCTTATTTGCTTGGATTGTTTGTGACAGTTGGAGAACACCCAATTATTTAACTTGACTTTCATTGTTCTGCCACCTTAAAAACCACACAAGACAAATTAGCCAAGGCACCTTATCATTTTCAGTGGTTCAAGTTACACAGGCACCACTAATAAGTTAACAATACAGTATAATTATTTATTACATATTTGGCTTAATGGCCCACTTATTAAAAAATACAGGTGTTCCAAATAAAAAAAATATTTTTTAAGTAAAGGATATTGATCTCTCTTTTGAAAGTATTAAGAAAGGCTTTTCTAAAATGGCTCTATTTTTATTGAATTCAGTAAATTCGTATTGCAGTTTTAGTCCAGGTGGTAGGCAATGAAAAAGGGGGGTCTGCTGGACAAAAATCTGAAGTTAATGGTTTTTAAATGTTGTTTGGGGGTATTCTGGGTAATATATTCCAATTTTTAGATCTCACAGATGACAGAACATTTTATGTGGAGGAGGGGTTAAAAACCTCAAAATGTTCTGCCTCTTTTCAATTTTTCACTTGTAACTTCCAAAACCCTTTTTTTGAAAGAAAGCAGTTATTTAAAAAGTAGAAGAATTTGCATATCCTTATAGCTGAATATCTGTTCTGACTGAATAATAACTGAGACATACTCACTTGAAAATAGGGAGACTTGTTCAAATTGTAAAAACTACTAAAAAATGCAGGATTTTTTCAGATAAATTTGATTTATTTACTATTATATGTGATCAATTATGAGTCTCCTTAAATTTGAATGCAGAGGAGCAGCAATAGGGATACGATATGCAACAAGTTACAGATGATCCCATACTTCCGTGCAGCAGACTATTTGAATTACGCAAAAAGTGAAAACCAGAATATGATGACCCAAAAAAAGAACATGGATGTTCAGGAATATAAAAAGTTCACGACAAAGAAGTGTTTCACTGTTCACCAAAATGATTAATTCTGGGACCATTGAGTTAATATTGAAAAAATAATAATTATCCACCCATAAACGAACTGTGGTGTTGACCCATCCACCCATCCATAAAAACCAGTGGAGTTGACCCATCCACCCACCTATACACTAACTGTGGTGTTGACCCATCCGCCCACCTATACAACCCAGTACGTGTATGAGTGGGCAGGTGGGTCAGTACCACCGAACGTGTATATGTGGGCGGGTGGATCAATACCACTGTACGTGTATGGGTGGGCAGGTGGGTCAATACCACCGAATGTGTATGTGTGGGCAGGTATGTCAATACCATGTACGGTGAAGTTGATCTATTGGCGATATATGGGATAAATATGAACAAAAAAGTAAGTGCAAGTTTCTTGGATATAAAAAAAGCTTTTGATTGTGTTGATCATGGTATACTTTTGAAAAAAACTATATAAATGTGGTATAAGAGGGGTGGTTTTTGATTGGTTTAAAAGTTATTTAGAAAATAGAAAGCAGTGTGTCAAAATTAAAAATTCATTTAGTTGTTTGGGTATAGTAAAATATGGCTACCACAGGGGTCAGTTTTAGGTGCATTATTATTTTTAATCTACATAAATGATCTGTGTAATGCAAAATTTTATGGTGAACTAACATCCTTTGCGGATGACACTGCTTTATGCTATGTGAAAGATAATTGGAATGACATTGAGGAAGCTATGAATTTCGACTTTCAAGCACTACAGTGGTGGTTCTCTGACAACCATATGTTGTTAAGTCCGGAAAAAACAAAATTTATCAATTTCAGTTAAAGACAAAGAGTCTTCTTTACAAATGAAATTATATACAATTGTACAAAATGCATATGTAGTAAGACATGCTGTACGGAGTGTGCTGTTATTGGGCAGGCAGACAATATTAAATATTTGGGAATTTTTATTGATGAAGAGCTTAATTGGAAAGTGCATGTTAAAGATTTAAAAAATAAACTTAATAAAACATTAAGATATTTTTATTTCTTAAAAAATATCTGTAGTGAACAAACATTGAGAGTAATATATTTTTCCCTTGTACATAGTAGAATAGATTACGGGCTCTTTTGCTGGGGTGGGACTTATGAATCAAATATTAGGCACATATTTATACAAGAAAAAAAGTTTATTCGAATAATTTGTAAGAAAGCAACAATGGAAGCATCATATCATTTATTTTTAAAACAACATATATTACCATTAAAATATATGTTTGTTCATAAAGTTTTAAAAATGTACTATGTAATGAAGAGAAATTTGCCTGAAATTGTCGAAATACATAAAGTTAAGCTAAGAAAAAAGGATGTATTTATGGTTCCCAAACCAAATCTCACTTTCTATACAAAAAGTTATTTATTTCTGGGACCAAAAATGTTTAACTCAATACCAATTGTTCTGCAAAATTTGAAAAATATAAAATTATTTTCCAACAAAGTAAAAAATTGGTTATTAAAGCAAGAAAGTATAGATTGCCTTGTAAATATTCAAGTTTAAAGCAATACACTTTCAAACATATTTTTATTATTCATTTATAATCGTATAAATTTTAATACCTTGTAAATACTTATTCACTGTATCATTTATTTATTTCAGATAACATAGTAAAGTATACATATTTGGTTAGTCATAAATTGTTTCGTTTTTATCTTGTTCCTATTATTGTATTATATAGCTATACTGTTAGGGTTAGGATAACATTAAATTTAGAGTTAAGGTTTAAGCTATTTATGTTTTTATATTAGTGTTTATATTTTGAAGAATTGGGATTTTTTATTTTAAATTAATATTATTTGCTCATGCGCATATTAAGATTTATTTGAAAAGAAGGAACCTCTTAAACAGGCATTGCCTTAGGAGGTCCTAGTATTTTCTTGAAATATGTAATTTATGAAAGGTTTTGTTCTAGTAGTATAAGTTTTATTTTGTTAACAGAGAATTAAGAAGAAACCTTTTTATGTTTAAATGTAATTATATGTATTTTATGTATATATTTCGAGAAAATAAATATATTCTTATTCTTATATACTGTAATTTAAATTAATTTTTAGTGTGTATAAGAAGCTTAAAGGCATTTTAAATGTTGTTGCATTATTATTTTACAATTCGGCATGTAATAGGTCTCCACGCCAACTTAGTGTACTGCACATGCGTGCCTAGTTTTTCGTTACCAGCACCAACACGCTGTTTATCGTGTTTATAATATTTTTACCTGTTTGCTTGTTGCATTTAACTATTTTTTTCGTTTACCATGTGATTTTTAACATTTTAGTCCTTAATTTTGTGTTTTTGGTTTTTTTTCTTTTGCTATTAGCCTTATAAATTAAAAGAGACTAAATCATATTCCAGAGAATAGTGAACTAACTTTGCATACAAGAGTGTAAATTATTAACTAAGGGGAAAAAGTGAGGAATAATTAGGCAATTAGTAAAGGACAACTAGCTTATAATACACATTTTTGACTGTCAGTATTCTCCTCTTTTTATTTATCAGGAAGCCCACAAGAATGTCCTCGCGTGTAATAAGTTTGTGAGCAAGATCACAAGTTTTTTTATTTAGCTTGTTCACCAGCATACTCAAGAGCATGACCTCGCATGTAATACACCCTAAGAAGATTTTCTGATCCTGCTGTTTTTATCCAAAAGTCTACTTTGGCTATTTGACACCTATCGGAGAGATTTGACTTCCACACCAAAAAATCAAGTTTATGTATTCTATAAAAAAAAAAAATTAATGGAAACTTATTTCTTAACTATCAGCAATTCATTCCTAGATAACTCAGTTTACATTTTTGGTACAAGGAGGGAGCGGGACCTCTTTGCCTCAGCGCTATCAATGCTAGGGACGGCCCTGTTTACTAAAACAGGAAAACAGCGTGTACTCCACTTTAGTAGGGGTGTTTTACATACTTTATTGTTTCTGATTACTTCTAAAACTTAACAGAATTATTATTTTGACACTATCAAACTATATGATTCAGGGTTTCTTTATTTTTGTGGATATATCACGGTTCAAAAACCGCTCTCAACTAACCTGTGATGATTGTTTGTTTTTGTTTATACTAACAGAGGAATGCTGTAATTAGTAAGGTATTTGAAAGATATATATATCTAGAGCGGAGGCTTTCTGTTCCTTTTTGATTTTGTGTTAAATATTTGTAAACAATTCATGTGTATTATTCAAAAACGTATATCTAAAGATTATTTTTAATATCACAGAATCTAAGAATTACTGTAATTATTGTAAAAATGTTAAGTACGGCAGAACAGACTGTGATTTAGTATTAGTAATTGGTAACATTTATAAACGTGTCGTACGATATGTAACTGTTGTTGAAAACGTTGTTAAGTATTTAGCACATGCGCTAAATAAATAAGTCTAAACATCTTTGTGATACTAAAGCAATGAAAAATGTATCATGCCATTAAATTCTCTTTAAAGTATATGAATGTGCTAGTTGTTAATACCAATGATCACAAAACTGCAACTCATTGTTGTGGTAGTTGGAGAAAATCAAAATATTCAATATTTGGGAGTTATTGTATATAAAGAATGGAATTGTAAAACGCATATATTTCAAGTGAAATTCAAACTACATATTCTAGAAATATATTTTAATATATTACCAATATGAAAAACATTCTAAGGAGACTACTTTTTTTTAGGTCACAGTAGAATTGAGTATGGACTTCTTGTTGTGGTTGAATTATAAATCAAATTTAAATTTTTATCCAACAGAAAATGTTTAAAAACCATCTCAAATAAACTAGAAATAGAACAATCACATCTCTTGTTTAGACAGTAACATTTTTCTGATTAAATTCCGGTAGATGTTTAGTTATAAGTTTAAAATTTGTCTTATATTAGAAGTGGTAATATGCCAGAAAGAAATATTTAAAATTAATATATGCTTACATATCCACAAATACATAATACCAACTACTAAACCTAATTTAACACACTTAGAAAAATATGTATCTCAAGATTCTAGGATGTAGACTGTAGGAGGAATAACTTCAATGTAATGATAAAATCCTATTTTCTATTTAATAGTGTTATATTAATTCAATGCGGGTATAGTTTCATGATTTAGTTCCTTTTTTTGGGAGTGGTTCAGCCCTCAGGCAGGTCTTGCTGCAGCCTTGTGCCAAACCACTCTGTTTGAGCAGTTTATTTGTTGTCTCATACTTCCCTCCAATCCTTACACTTTCCAACATCTGATATCTTCTTCTTTTTCCTCTAACTTTTTCTTCTATAGCTGTTCTCAACAGGCTCTCTCCTCTCATTGTATGTCCTAACCAACTTATTTTTCTTCTTATAGTTTTTAGTATTTCTATCTATCCTTAGTACTTCTTCATTTTGCATTTTATCTTCCCATTCTATTAATTTCACCATTATTCTCCAAACCCACAACTCCATTTCTTCTCGTCCTCTTTCCTAAGAGTCCATTTTTCCGCTCCATATAATAAAACATTTCATAAATATTTTCCTGAGACTCTAATCCAAGGGTCAACAAAGTAAACTTTTACAGTTATTAAATCTTTCCTTTGCCATAGCAACAATTCTTGGTTTTACAACTTTGTACTTGCTCTATTAATTTTCACTTTAGTTTAGTATTCACTCCTCTGAGTCTCTTCCTATGTTAATGTTCATCCCACACTCTTAATTTATTGTATTTAATTTGTTTATCATTTCTATACGCACTTACTTTTTGTTATTACAGTCATATCTTCAGTTAAGCTAATACACAATTCTTCAACCACCTATATTTACCACTCTATTTCTGTTACATCTTTCCTTCATTATTTCCCCTAAGTAATGTTAGAAAAGGTAGGTGCTAAATTTCCCCCTTGTCTAACACCACTTCCCATGTCAATTTCTTTAGTTAGTTCATCACCTATTCTCAATCTCCTTTTTTACTTCCTATAGCGATCTTTGATTAATCTCCTTTCTTTCCAGTCTATTCCATTTATTTCTTCTTAGAATCTTTTTCCATTTTGTTCTATTGAAAGCTTTTCAAGATTAAAGAAAATAACACATATCTTCCAGTTCATCTCTGTATACGTTTCCCCTATCGTCCTTAGCATTCTACTAGCATCCGTAATATCCACCCATTTCCTAAAACCAAATTGTTCTGGTCTCATATGTTGATCTAATTTTTCATATAGTCATCTTTAAATTGTCTTAATAAAAGCTTTGTTTATTAGACTTATTGTTCTATATTCCTTTCATTTTCTTGTATTTTTATTCTTTTGTATAGATGTCATCACAATATCCCTCAACCCCCTTGACCATTTCCCCCTTTTCCTACCTTTGTCAGTACATTTCCCCTTTTATCTTCCTTTCTTTTCATTCAATAACTTTCTGTAGTTCCACTTCTTCTCTAATCAGTGCATATTTTAAGATGTTGCATAACTGATCATTTTTGTAATGAGTTTTCAAAACTCTCAAAACATTGATTCAATTTTAAAACCATACATGATTGATATCTTCACTAACAAAACTGCATGAACAATTGATAGCTAAGCAACTTTAATTATCAAATAAAATTAGCAAAACCATGATGTCATATTATCACTACTATCGCAATACAATACTGTATTCAGAGTATGTAATCACAACTGACTCTGTTCTAAATGTTCAGACTTAACCGAGGAGAAGGTAGCAGCATTTCTAAGATGTCATCCGGAGTTCTTAGAAGCATGGGTAATGGAAGAAGTCCAGCTAGAACAACTGGAGAGATGGATCATTCGAAGGACCCAAAAAGAGAAAAAGAAGACTGGAAGTAATAAGCATTTTTCTCTATTGTTTTGTTGATTGACAATAACCTTAAGGTCTCTGAATGTAAAGTACCATGTTGATTGGTCATAGACTTGCTAAAATATGATTTATAAAGCTCTATGGCCAATGTTTGCATTATTTTGTTTCTATAGTTCTAGTACAACAGAAATTAAAACATATTTATTAAAGGAAATATTTTAGTTTAGTTCTTAAATTTTACAAAATATTTTAGCCAGTGCAGATTTGAATCTGAGCAAACTCTTACTTTCTGAAGCCACTTAAGAGTTGACAGTTTTTTTTCAATAGTCACTTATTTATCAATAGTCCAGTGTTATCGATAAATAAGTGGCTCCTCTATATTATACAGGGTGTTTCGCAAGAAGTTGGCATAACTTCAGGATATGATAGTAGACATAAAAATAAGCAAAAATGTTCCTGTAAACATGTGGCCTATTCGCCTTGTTAAGTGTCTGTCTGTATGTGTTTTTTATTTTAAAAATTGTATCTCAAACATGGTTTGATCTAATAATTAGAAACTTGGTATATTTGTTAACCCAGTTAGGGTTAGTTTAAAATAAAAAAGAAACAACATTATATATATCAGTTTAAAAATGGCAACCATGAGAAATGTTAAATAAATTTAAAACCATTATTCGTATTGAAAATGTATTGGAATACTTTAATTTTATAAATTTAATAAAAAATTCAAAGATACCTCAATTTCAAAAATCTGTGTGAAAATAAGAGTAAAGCACTTTTTCATGTACGCTTGTTTAGGGTTTTTCACTTGTAATGAAGTTTACTAACCATATGTATTATTTTAAAGTATACATTGCTTAATTAATTATCTTAGGTTGAAGTATGCATTGATGAAGCAGGGCGTCACATTGTACAGCATTTATAATACAATTATACAATTTGTGTTTTTGTTTTATGTAAGATAAATTTTGTTATAATAAAAGGCTATTTTGTTAGGAAACCCTAAACAAGCATACATGAAAAAGTGCTTTACTCTTTTATTTTCACACAGATTTTTAAAATTAAGGTATCTTTGAATGTGTTATTAAATTTACAAAATTAAAGTATTCTAATACATTTTCAATACGAATAATAGTTTTTAAGTTATTTAGCTTTTAACATTTCTCATGGTTGTCATTTTTAAACTGATAAAGATAATGTTGTTTCTTTTTTATTTTAAACTACCCTTAACAAGGTTAGCAAATATACCAAGTTTCAAATTATTAGATCAAACCAAGTTTGAGATATAATTTTTTTAATAAAAAACACATACAGACAAACAGACAATTAACAAGGCGAGATAAGCCCCATGTTTATAGGAACGTTTTTGCTTATTTTTATGTCTACTATCATATCCTGAAGTTGTGCCAACCTCTCGAGAAACACCCTGTATATATGGGAGCCATTATCCAAGCGGTCTAAGGTGTCTGACATAGGGAAATCGTAGGCTTGAATCCTGGCCTGGAAATATTTATCATTAATGTTCACCTTTTTTCTGTTTTTCTGCCTGAATAAATTCCCAGGTTAGATCAATAGTCCATTGGGAATGAGCAGTGTAAGGTTGAAAAGGAATACGGTACGTATGAAAAATGAAAAGTATTACCAGTTTTATTCCTGGAAAATCGATGATGAACAGAGTCCTGACTGTGTAAGTGATTAGACAGTTTAGACTAGTAATAACCAAGCTATGTAGGAATAAACTATTACTCTTTGACATGTGACGATTTACAATTAATTTTTACAGATTAGTTGTAATGTTTTGAATTGTGCAAGACATGACGGTTAACAAGAACATTAATATGCTTAGTATGAGTGAAAATTAACAAGCAATAATAAATCTGTTTAATTGAGCAAGACAAAAATATACATACAATTTATAATCCTAAAATTTTCAGCCACATAATCACAATACTAGGAGCACCGCTGTACATTTCCCATGTCAAAACTCTTACTTGCTGCCCTTATGAGACCTTGTCAGGTGACTACAAATATTAGTGGTAAACTGTATAATGTAAACCATACTATGTAAAATTATTCACAGTACTCTCTGCACTTGAGTCGCCCTCTATTTATTGTATAAATATAAATACCCCATGTATTATTTAGCCTATTTCAAAAGTTATTATTTTATTTAACAGCTGATGAGACAGACATAAATTAATTTTTTATATCTATAGACCAATTAAATATACTGTCTGTAACATTAAGAAATATATAACCTTCTCAGTATTATAGACATCATTATTCAAATTCCAACAGCCGTTAAAATGTCATACACATTTATATCTATATATCGATAGCTTTAACTTTTTGACTAACTTAAAATCTCTCTCCATGTTATTCTTATGACCAAAAAACGACTTTGAGGACTTCCGTGCCATTCAGAGTATAAATATTGAACAATTAAGACCATTGCACATCTCCCAATAAGAAGAAAATTTTAGACACTTCAATCGTTAAAATTAATCAAGAAATAAAGAAGTAGTTGTGTTAACAAAAAACAGCCTTTTGTATAACTCTTTTCCAAAATTTATTTTCTGTAAATTAATAAAGATCGGCCAACTAAAAATAAATTAGGACCTAATAAAACAAAGAAAATTAATTAAAAAAACATTCCATCAATATTGGAACCTTGAGTTGGAGCAAGAGTTGGTCCATCATTTACTAATTCCCACTGGTAATTTGTTGGTTTGGCTGAGGCTTTGTACTGCAGTCCTTGAATCCCCATTTGAGCCAATGGTTGGTTTTTCACTTGTGAATAAAGTTCATGCATGGGCCTGCAGCCCATGTAAACTGCTTTTAAACAAAACATTCTATTAGAATCCGAAACATGTCTGGATAATTCACAGGCGGAGAAACTTCATGAGTGAAAAATCTTATTGGATGGATGTCTTGATGATTTACCTCAAATATAGGCCTAATTATTAAATCTCCTTAAATAATCCCATGTAGGTTTTGTCACTATTCACTGAATTAAAATTCATTTTATATTCATGCTGTAACTTAATATTGTACGGTATGTAAGTGTTGTATATCTAACTTTATACTCTACACAATTAATGAAAAGTTAATTTAATCATTATCTTTGTGAAATATAAATCTATTATATACATTAACATACTGTGATAAACTATGGTTTATCATATGGTGTTAAGTCAGCTTTGCAAAGTTGGAAAATCTTGACTTGGTTAAACTGAACTAGTTCTAATTCATTGGTTTTGGTATTCTAACACCACAGTCTAACATCCCAAATCATTCCAATTTTATGTTTTCAAATTGAATTTCATTTATTTGATCACGGAATGTAAGTATGTATTTTCCTGAGTAGTGAAAGATGTTTAAGAAATTGACATCTGAATAGTGCATCACTTTTTAGATTGCAATTATCAACTCAAAATTATATAAATTTCTATGAAATCAAATTACAACGAGCAAATAATTATTACAGCTATTGCAGTTTAAATTGATTTCTGTAAAAGCTGCACGTTACCCTTGATTCTACAAACAAGAACTCACCTCTATGTGACTGCAATTAGGCACTGAGCATTACATTAATTAATGTCTTGGTGTATTCATTATAACTATCAACTACATTGAATTGAATTATGAGGATACAAGGTTTATTCTTTTTCAAGTTGAACTTTGAAATGAAGAATGTTTATTGTTAGTATGGATAATAACCTAGTCTTATTTATTTAATTATTGTTTTATACACTTTACCCTATACATGATTCACTGTTATACATTCCTGTAAAATATCAACATTAGATTATAATTGATTTTTATTTTTGTACTTATCAACAGACATAATTTGTTAGCTCTGACATCTTTTATGTATACAGGCGCAGCTGGACGAAAAACCAGTCTCTCAAGATGGAAGGTAATATACATTCATATTTTTCTTTCCTTATTTATTTAAACTCCCTTTTATTATTCCTCATAGGAAACTAAATGATCCACTTTTAAACAATTAACTTTTTTAACTAAGAATATAGTAAACATGTGAACATAGATGACATAAGATATTTTTAAAGTAGGTAATGAGTGGTTTAAATTTGGATTGAATTACTATTTTGATAAATCTATTAAGGAATCTTTAAAGTTATCCCTAGTGTGATGTAAGTAGTTAGTTGGTTATGTTAATTTTATCATTAGCTGTACAGTAAAAATTCATGATACGTCACAGAAACGTCATGGCTGAATCTTGTTATTTATTTCTTTATTTTTGATATTACAAATCATTTTAAACATGCATTTATAATAATTATCAGTTTAATAATAAGCTAATTGAGTGGAAACCAAAATCGTGTACAAGAATACAATGTTTTAATATTTTATAAATTTTACAGTTTATACAATATATTACATACTTTGAATAGTATATTACTTATTATTAGTATTCTCATCTAGTATTCATCAGTGAAATGAGTGCATATTAACTCTTATTTGCCAAGTGACACTATGCAGTTAATTAATTAAAATCCATCGACTCAGAAAGTACCAATGCAACGAACAAAGGTAAGATAATCAGACCGCGTATTGATATTAAAGTATTTTAACGTGAAGGATCTTCAGTATGACATTAACATTAATTTTTATTCATTTGTCTAATTTGTGATTCCGTTGTTCGAAAAATGTTTTATTCTAATCTTCAGTTATAGCTGACATCTCAAGTTTTTTCCTTGGTGTCTTCAGTTTTGTCAAATCTGAGTCCTGCTGCTCTGACCTGTTACAATAGAACCTTGACCCATCAACAGTGATATAACCTTAGACAAGAAATCTGCTTCGATTTCAATCTGTTCTTTCTTCAACATATTTCGATTCGGCGATCTTTTTGATCATCAGACAGATTCAAGGTCACAAATCTGGAAGTGACTCATTTCACTCTTCAATTGTTATTTCCTGAACTGAGCCTCAAGATATTCCAGTTGTCTTTTACAACTTTGTGCCATGTTCGTACTTATCAGGAAACAAAAATTTCACAAGATCACTTAATACTGACACAGTGAAAAACAATCCTACCCATGCTTTGTGAGACCTAGTAATGCCTTTCAGATAGCATTATCAGAACTAAACATGAAAATTAAAATAATGCTATTTAAGTATAATGATTTCAGTTCTGCGTACATGCAGACAAGCGCCAGATGCTACAGGAGATGACATCATCTCTTCAGCGACGACCTAGTGTGGGTCATGTACTATGGGAGCTGACAGGCTGTATCGCCAGTGCCGTTAGTGCTGATGGACACCGTCTCTATTTACCAGACACCGGTGACTCAGAGAGTCTCTGCCTTTATCTTGGCTCTACTGAGTCGTACGTATTAAAGTTTTTGTACATTTTATTTCCAATCAATATTTTAATCCATAGATTAAAAAATTAAACAATAGGTCAAATTATTTTTACGCATCCGAAGTGTAACAATTTATATTGAATAACTTTTGTAAATTAAGATATAAATTAATTTACAAAAGGGTTTATGTAGGTTCAACTCTAAAACATTCTTGATATAAAATCAAGAACATACAGGAAATACATTTTGAAAATGAATTTGAAATCAGGATATCTTTATGAATTGCTTCTTTTTTGTTCTTTTTGTCATAGTCGAGAATAATAGTGGTTTGATTAATCAGTGCTCCTGATTTATCAAATTAAATATATAAATAATTTACATGTAAATACCAACATTTCTTTTAAATATTACATGATTATAGCTAAACCTTTTAGGTTAATTAAAAAACTGTTCCATAAAGAGGTTTATCATGCTGAACTATGCATGTAATTTGCCAACAAAATGATCTGCCTTACATATATGTTACATGGTTCTCTTGTCCGCAAATACGAGAACTGTGCACTAAACAGTCCACCTTAATCCAACATGTGACATGTGCAGTCTGCATGTTTGAACATTAATGTAAATGTACGTTTACCCATGTAGCACCTTTGATTTGTATATATAATATGAATTCAATGTATATTTTTTTATTAGGAATATTAAACATTTGAATCAGGAATATGCCTAAAAACAACAAATTTTTTGATTAAATTCAAACATACGTGAAAACTAGATATCTGCATTCAAAATCATATTCAGACATCTACGATTTTAGGATAATTAAACATCCAAATATTTGTAATAGTATAGAGATAAATAAATATATAAGGTAAAGTTCTAACTTCTCATCAGTGCAAAGAGAAAACTATTAAATTTAGAGACATAAAATTTGTTACCCACCACTAACTTGAGTCTTTGAGGCCCACTAGGAGAGGAGTTTCCTGTCCGACCTCAGAACTTCATCAACCCACCTCTAAGGTTTTAAAAATTTCAATAAGAAATGCATTGACTGAACACAAACTATTGATAGAAATAAAACGTATATGAGCAAATATTGGAAATAGTATAAGATAATACAATTCATAGATCGTAAATCCAATATAAAATTTATTACAACACAAACGTTTTCGAAAGCAAAGCTTCCATCTTCAGGTTATGTGTAAAATTTTGCTTTCGAAAACGTTTGTGTTGTAATAAATTTTATATTGGATTTACGATCTATGAATTGTATTATCTTATATTGATAGAAAGTTGTTGTTAGATGTAATCAGCTGTTTGTATTCATATTAGAAACAGTCAAAACATATATATTCTTATCAAATTAGAAATTACTAAAAATTGTCATCCCACGAAGTTAGACAAACTGTTTGAAAATGTCTTCCTAGGAATAACATTGAGGGGGATTTGGAGAAAGGAAAGGTGAACAAGAGTGGAGAATGGAGAGAGTTATTTATGGTGGGTGGGTGGGTTCATTTGATCAGACAGGCCAGCAGTGTGTGGGAATAGCTAGAATATTATGTTTCCATTGATTTAACATGTTCACTACCGAACGTCACGTATGTGTGACGCATGGGGATTTCTAGCGGACCGAATTTAAAACATGTAGTTTCACTACTGACCAATGTAAGATAGAACTAAAATAACCACAGATCGAAACATATTTGTTTTAAAATTATCAATAATTTGAATTAAAATGTCACTAAACAATGTCTAATTTACTTTCAAACATAATATCTTTTGTTTTAAGCACATTTTTTGTGCGTCACACATGCGTGACATCAGCCCCACAGAGTTGTTATAACAAGCTCTGGACCGAATGTCACATATGTGTGACCATCAACAAAAATATGTTATCTATGTTTTACACATTTACATTAGTAAATATAATAAAACTGAATTTTGTAAAGAAACATTCTGTTTATATTCTAAATTATAATAAAAGTCTATTTCATTTAAAATACTTGTTAAAATGGTAACGAGTAGAAAACATATGTTACTCGTTATGCCAATCTGTAAAACATGGTTCTGCACAAAGTCCAATTTTGTTTATAATGTTATCTGTGCAATTTTTGCAATAGTAAATTGTTGTTTTCCTCTTCTTTTAGGAGTTATAGCACTAGCGACATCTTACTCTTTTTTTCTCCCCCTCATTGCCAAAATAGAAATCCCACACCGAGACCAAGCAACCTGTATATGTGACGGACATTCCCACAGCCGAACATGCAATAGTGTAGTTGTGAAATAATAGACCGACTGTCAACCAGATAACATTTAGTAACATAAAGCATGTGTCACATATACATGACATCAGGCTGTAGTATGAACCCCAAGCGTCATGCATGTGTGACGTTAGTCTATATTGTAAATGTATGTCACAAATACATGACGTTAGTTTATTTCAAAAGTTCAATTTAGTAGTCGGTAGCGAACGTGTAATTTTCAATCAGAAATAACACCATGATTATATAAGAGTACATTTATACTAAACAAAATATTAATAAATAACAGTAATTTTTTACTGAGTGAATGAAAAGTTTAATAAAAATTACAATATAAAAATTTATTTCCTTATTACTTGAACATAATCTGCAATGAACTTTATAAATATTTGTCAGTAATATAAATAACTGAATTGTCACTCAACTTGCTATTTTAGCACATAACAGATAATACTACAGTTACAAACATTACAAACACTTCTTGTTACAAACATTACAATACACTTTGGTATCATTTCCTCCTTGATTTGGTACTAATAGCTGGCCAAGGCGCGTGGAATAGGAGGTGGGTCAGACTGGCGTGGCTCCCCACCACTACACGCAGTGAGTGAAATTCCTGCAATTCTGCTGGCCCGGCAGTCCACAGTGCCACTGTACGTATATGGGTGGGCGGGTGGGTCAGTGCCACTGTACGTGTAGGGGCGGGTGAGTGGGTCAGTGCCACTGTACGTATATGGGCGGGCGGGTGGGTCAGTGCCACTGTACGTGTAGGGGCGGGTGAGTGGGTCAGTACCACTGTACGTGTATGGGTGTGCGGGTGGGTCAATACCACTGTACATGTATGGGTGGGCGGGTGGGTCAATACCACTGTACGTGTATGGGTGGGTGGGTGGGTCAATACTACTGTACATGTATGGGTGGGCGGGTGGGTCTCACCTGTACCATACCTATACGCACTTAACAAATTTTACATAATTTGCAAATTATGTTATTCTTTATTATTATTATTTTTTATATTATTTTTATTTATTTATTCTAAGACCCCGATCGTCAAAATATGGGCAAATATGGATTTCAAATAAGTGTGATGATTGTAGATGGGCGAATGTAGTCATTGTTACAAACTAAGGCCGACTATTCCTTAGAAAGTGTCATTAATTAATAGCCCAATGACAAATGAACAGCCAGTGGTTATCAGCTGATCCCACTCAAAATTTATTATGACTCTGATTGGGATTGAACTGAGAATCTTTAGCACATGAAGCTGGGATTGAACCAACTACGCTACCAACCAATTTACATTTTACATTTGGTTTTCTGCTTGTCAGTTTGATTTCATCGCAACTTATTTAAGTTATAACTATTTTTTAAATTAAAAATTGTAGATCATCTGAAATAAACAATTTACTATTACAATTAATTATGATAAGAGTAATAATTCATTTAATAGTGAAATCACCATAACTTGATAATCTGTGAAAGTTCAAGCATTCATTTTCGCTTAATTTTATAAATAAAGAATAAAATATCGTAACGAAGGTTACGGTTTAATGTAGTCACAGATATACAGCCATGATATCATTTTAAAAATATGTACCTAAATATATTTTAATATTTACCGTTGTAATTTGCTTAAAACTGAAATAGTATCAGGACACTCGTGCCTTCCCTTACTATATACACTGTTAACGTCAAAGTTTGCAGATCATTTTAACCAGCTTATTTCTGCAATTTTTTATATTTTTGTATATTTTGAAGAGAACCTCCGTTTATTCAAATATGTAACCCTCATCGGCATCGTGTCGTCTGTGTAAAGCCTCCAGAAGATAACTCACTAACCCATGACCCATCTCATTATTTCTTCTTTTGTATGTAAAATCTCCTAGATCGGGATACTTGTTTTTTTAGCTTTCTAGCCATCCAGCCGCTAATGTAAGTGAGGCCATCTGTAGTTAATTGTTCAGCTAAGGGCATGTCAACGTTTGAATGACCGGGCTTGTCAAGGGACTGTCGTGTCGCTGCGTTAACACTTTCCACTAGGCATAATTTGATTCTTCTTCAATTTCAATGTCATTTTCCCTTACATATTATACAACACTTTCTTTGTCTACAGAGATACTGGCTTTCTTTAAATATTTTCCAACTATAAATTCATCGTCAGTTTGCTGCGTATTGCAGTTATTTCTTAAGGAGGTGCAGTCGGTTTTTGGCAAGTTAATTATTTTAGAATTTTATAATGAAAATTAGTTAATGTACCTTCCCTTCAAACCAACAAAATTCACTTTAAACACTTAAAACAAGCATGCATTCAAGTTGTACTTATCCATTGACTGCAGTACTACTACTGTGGACTGCTGGTGCGAGGGACTGCAGCTACGTCACACCGTCGACCCCGTCCATGCTCTCTAAGTCCGACCCTCCTCCTATTCCACGCGTCTTGATAGCTGGCGTGTTCATTTGCCAGCGTGGTAGCTCAGTGGCTAGGGCTCCAGACTGCTGAGGCAAGGTCCAAGTTTTGAATCCCCACTGAGCCAACAGTCAGTTCTCCACTTGTTGAATAAAGTTCATGCTCATACCTGCAGGCCCATGTAAACTGGCAAGTGAAGTTAAAGATATTTTTTAAATAAAATAAAAGTTATCATATATGTGTGAATAAATAATAAATAAATGAGTTTGTTAGGAAGCCTTGGGATGGAATGGTATAGTTCTTTTGTATTACCTTTCATTTTGAATCTTGACATTTTATTTGGTGAGGAGTACTGTATTCAATTAACTTCTTAGAGTATTTTGTTGTATTGGGTTTTATATAGTAAATAAAACTTTTAGTTGTTGTGTTATTGTGGAAGTAGTGTCTGGTCTGCCACAGGGATATGCAGCCGCTGGGCAAGGCTTCAGTACCAGGTCTTGTGGCTCGCACTAAGGAACCCCTCCGCATCTCCCGAGGCCATGCCAATTTCCCTGACACAGTAAGGCAGCTGTGATCATTCATTTATTTTTAGCAATGTTCATTTAAATCTTTCATTCAATTTTGTAGTACAATTTCTTCATCAGTGTCTAAACTGTGCAAAGTACAGTACCTATATATTCCTGTGGAAATATTAAATTAGGTTAAAAAGAGAATTCAGGAAATCAAAATAGATAACTCTATCTACCTAAGCCAGGTAAAAATATATCGATGCCAAATTCATTACTATGTTCAGACAATAAAAAGAAAGGAAAAGTATAATCACAATTTCTTACATTGAATTTTCCATTTTTGTGTTTTGAAAATAACACATATTATGTCAAGTCATATGCATTAATATAGTTCTTTGTATTCCTTTGTTGAGAGAATTTATGGTAATTTATGGTTGGAAGAATCGGAAAACTTTGAGTGTCTCTGAATGGTTATGGTTGTACATTGAAGTAATGTGTAGAATCAGACAACACATTATGTTGGCAATCTAATAATAATTTTTTGTATGTTCTTGATCACCAATTGCAATATCCCAGAGGAAGTCTTTGCTCACAAATATCCCATGACATCTCTTTTTTGAAGTTTTGGGGAGACTACCATTTAGCCAGTGCCTTAACATTATCACTCATAAATAATGATGTTTATAGTGCAGATTTGTTGTATAAAGCACTTACGAGAATTGAGATGAATATATTCGTGTTGATTCTACATCCGTTCAGTTCCATTAATTTAAATGAAAATAGTACAAAAGTTCAGACTTGCTGTTGAGTGTTGTTTAAAGTTTAGGTAGATGTGAGAAATAGAGATTGCTTCAAGGATGTATTGTTTTTATTAGAACAATTAATTATAGTTAAGATTGTATTTATTTATATTCATTATAAAATATATAATTCTTAAACAAACTAGTGCAATTAAAGTCACTGAAAACAATAGTTATTTATATGACTAGAATCTATATTTTACAATGACAGCTCCATCAAGGTGCTATCTTCACTATTTACAAGATCATCCAACGCTTTGCCCAAGCTGTGATGTGGCATCGTCAGTAGTTTAGTTGCGACTCAGTCTATCAATGGTGCTCAACACAGCATGGACAAAACGTTGGGTGACCTTTTAAACAGTGTAGATAGCACCTTGGCATAGTCGTTCCCAGAAAATATACATTCTTGTTTGATAACGACCTCTTAAGCCTAAGATCTAAGAATAATTATTTAATTAAAATACTATAGTAACAATTGTTTTAAATTAAGTTTTTCCATAAAGATATTTATTAAAAAATTCATTACTTCTTTAACAAACATCAGGAAATATATTACCTGTTTAGGGCTGCAGTGAGTTAGAACATTTGATGTATGAGCCTGTGGTGCAACCTGATGGGGAGTTAGTCGCAGTACTGGAACTTTGGCGACGAAATACAGAACCACCCTTTCATGAAGAAGATGAAGAGATTGCTTCCAGCTACTTAGTTTGGGGAGGTATTGCCCTCCATTACGCTCGCCTCTATCTGTCCATGAGCAAACAGCGCAAACTCAGTGACTTCTTGCTAGCTGTTGTCAAGTGAGTCATAACCTCTCCTACAATTAGGCATAATGTATATAAAATTATTAAAAAGTGTGTAGTGTAAACATAACCCCAATTTAAATAGCCTTACTGCTATAATCACTATCTTTGATCTGCTTTTAACATTGTGAAGTGATTAATGTAATATACAACATACTAATAACTACTATTCAGTTTAGTCTTCCGAAAGTTTTTTTCATGTATTAATTAAAAAATAAGTAACTTCCAAATACTTTCTTCCAGTACAAATATCAATATTTATTAAAAAATAAATTCATATATAAGATTAAAATCATTTAGAACAGTTTTTAAAGAAGTTGACTAGTGACTGTTAAATGGTGATGTATTGAAAGTTAGATATAAAAAAGAGTTAGACATCAATTTATGTACTGATTCAAATTAAAAAGGCATGCGGTACCTTGTCTGTAAATAAGCAAAATGCATGAGGAAAACAGAAATGTAAATAATATGTATATTTATTTTAATGTAATGCATATTTCCAATTTGTTAGTGAGTATTTAAATATTATGAGCATTTGGCTGCAATATCTGACAGTTTACTGTCTTGTCCTTGATGTAACCAAGTGTGAGAGGTAACTAGCTAGAACTACGTGACTACAATTATGATAAAAGTTTCTTCAAACATAGCTTTGATATTTTATGAAACAATATACAAATATTGCATAGAAATCGTCAAGTTTGCAAACAAATTTATTAAAGTTATATTAAAAAAAAAAAAAAAAATCAGGGTAATGTCAACATTTTTAGGTTTTTAAAGGATGGCTTGCAACTAAAAAGTAGCTTTAGTTAGTTATCAATACAATTTTGCTCTGTTTCTAGAAATAGTTCTGTTATTTGGATGTCCATAGTGAATGTGTTAGATAGCTCACATTTCTACAACTAATTATAAAACAAATTATATATTCAGCTCAAAATTATTATTAATGTAAATAAACCTGGTGATAAGATGCCCAACAAACTTCTGTGTATGTCGGATCATTACAAAAACCTCAAAGAATTACACTAGTTTTTAAGAAGATGGACAAGACACTTCTGAATTTTTTCCTTCTTTTGAATATGATTTGTTGTTTAGTTTATGAGGTTTAAAGATAACATATTCCTGTTGACATATACAGAGTAACTGTATTTTGTCAATCAGGTTGGAGGATTACACTCGATTGCTAGCGAGTGAAATGACGTCCCAGCCTGACCAAAAGCGGTGAGTTACTCGGTTGAGACGTGTGTCTAGTAATCTGCCCTATTGATCAAACTAATGCAATGCATTGTTAAATAACTTATTAGTGTGTTTTAGCGTAGGACCAAAGAACATTGAAAGTATAAAATTAAAAAATAATTCCTGCTTGAC
Source organism: Stictocephala bisonia (assembly GCA_035578905.1). Classification (NCBI taxonomy): domain Eukaryota; kingdom Metazoa; phylum Arthropoda; class Insecta; order Hemiptera; family Membracidae; genus Stictocephala; species Stictocephala bisonia. Next base: position 760,223 of record JAQJVL010000375.1, read on the forward strand.
TTACAACTTTGTTAGTTGCAAGCTATATAGTTACAATGTATTACTAATATGTTTTACTATTTGTTTACCTTTCAGATCTATTTTTCAAGATATGATGAGCATGGATACGTTAGTAACAAAAATAATGAACTTTGCACAGCGTCTAGTGGATGCAGACAGAGCATCTTTATTCCTTTTGGATTCCAAGAACAAAGAACTTTATGCTAGGATATTTGATATCAGAGGAAACGAGTCTGAGAACGACAGTGACTCTGGCAGCAGAACTCATCCAGACAGGGAAATCAGGTAGTCAACCATTACTATTTAGAAAAGTAAAACAATTCAAACAAAGAAATCAAAAGTAAAAACTGTCATAGTCGTAAATATATAACTTAAAATAAGTAACCACTACTTTAAATCATTTCTATGGGAGGAAAAAGTAAGTGAGTAATGTACCGGGTCGTTTGACCGGTACATTTCGTTACTTTTGTCTGCCGGGCTGCCTGAGACCGCTCGTGCCCGGCGATTCGCTTTACTTTCGTGGCCGTTGGCTCGGACTCGTTCGTTCCGTGTTCCAGCTCTTGTCTGTCAGGTTGGCCGTCTTTTGGATTCTTCCTTGCCAGCAGTAATCACCATGTCCGGCTAGAGACTCCAAAACTCCAGGGTCCTTGAGCAGTTGCGGAAGAAAGGTGTCCCTTTTGTGTGGAGCCAAGCTCAGCAGACTGCCTTTGATGCTCTCAAGGAGGCTATCATGCAACCTCCTGTTCTGCGTATGCCTGATTTCAGCAGAGAATTCATTCTTCAGACTGATGCCTCCTCCTCCGCCATTGCTGCTGTTCTTTCTCAGGAGTTTGATGGGGTCAGGCAGCCCATCGCTTTTGCTTCGAGGACGTTGTCTCACCAGGAAAAGAAAGCTTCTTCCATCTATGAGTTAGAGTGTCTGGCTGTTGTCTTTGGTACGGACAAGTTTCGGCGTTTCTTGGAACACGCTGAGTTCTTGCTGGATACGGACAATCAGGCACTGTCTTGGCTTCTTGCCCATCCCAGACAGCTTGGGAAAATTGGTCGCTGGGTGGTCAAAATTTCTGCTTTTAAGTTCCGAGTCCAACATCTTAGGGGTACCCAGAATGTCATCGCGGATGCACTTTCCCGCATGTATCACGAACCCAGTGATCCACCGACTGAGGCTGTTGCTCAGTGTGGTGCTGTTCTTCTGGATTTTCCTCTGGCTTTTGACGACCTACTGTCCCATCAGCAGAAAGATCCTGAGCTGTCAGCCATCTTAGGTGAGCTTCAAGAGGGAGGTGCCCACCCTCCCTATTTTCTGTCCAAAGGGGTACTCTGTTCCCGTCCTCGACAGAGGGGTGAACCCCGTGTAGTGCTGCCTAGTCATCTAGTACCGATGGTCTTTCAGTATTATCACTCTTCCCTTGTGGGCGGTCATCTTAGCATTCATAAGACCATCGCTAAGATTCGTAGGTATTTCATCTGGAAGAGCATGGACCGGGATGTTGCAGGCAGAGTGCGGGCTTGTCACCTGTGCTCTCTCAGCAAGCCTAGTCAGAATGCTAAGTTAGGGTTGTTATCTTCTGAGGTGGCTGAGCGTCCTTTTGAGAAGGTGTTCATCGACTACGTGGGTCCTTTTCCCCGTAGCAAGTCAGGTAGCTCATACCTACTTGTTTGTGTGGATGCTTTCTCGAAGTTCGTTTGGCTTTTCCCACTTCGGAGTGCTACGGCTAAGCTCACCATCCGTGCTCTCCAGTCCCAACTCTTCCAGCACTTTGGTGTGCCTTCTACTCTTGTGTCCGACAACGGTAGCCAGTTTACCTCACACGAGTTTCGTAGGTTCTGTTTTGGCAATGGTATCAGGCATGTGACTACCTCTCCTTATTACCCACAGCCTTCTCATGCAGAGCGGTTCAACCGCAATCTTCGGTCTGCCCTTATTACTTTCCATGCTGAGAAGCAGAACACCTGGGATGAGAGTCTCTCTTGGCTCCAGCTTGCGTTCAATTCTTCCAAGCATGAGAGTCACAATGCCACTCCCTTCGAAATTCTACATGGCTACCCTCCTAACAACCCTCTGTCCAACTTGTGGAGGCTAGTGTCCACGTGGCAGGCTGCTCGGCGCAACCTGCTACGTGCTAGAGAGAGAGTAAGGAGGAGGTATGATAAGGGTCGTACTCCTAACCCTTTTCAGGTTGGAGATCTGGTTCTTTGTCAGGCTCACCCGGTCAGTTCGGCCGCGGAACGAAGAGCTGCAAAGTTGTGCTATCGGTGGTCTGGTCCCCACCGCATCGACAGGTTTTTGTCACCGGTGACTGCTCTGCTGGTTGATCCCCAGTCAGGCAGGGTGTTCAGGAAAGTCCATGTGTCCCAGCTTAAGGCTTTCCGGGGAACGGTTGATCCAGGAGTTGGTGTTCCTGGGGCAAAGAGACTGATCACCTCTGCGCCCTAGGTGGCTGTTCTGAGAGAGTCTTTTTCTCTTTTCTTGTCGGGCCCGAGAGTCAGGGTAGTTCGCTCCCTGTTCGGGGGGTTTCCCCTCTTAGTTTCTTTTTGGCGTCCTTGAAGCACCACTCTTTGGAGGTTTCTTCTTCTTCTTCTGTTTGGTTCCCTGAGGTACCGAGTTTTCTCCCCTACCTGGGTGTGTTGAGGTTTTGCAGAGGGAGGTTGTACCGGGTCGTTTAACCGGTACATTTTGTTACTTTTGTCTTGGTCTGCCGGGCTGCCTGAGACCGCTCGTGCCCGGCGATTCGCTTTACTTTGGTGGCAGTTGGCTCGGACTCGTTCGTTCCGTGTTCCAGCTCTTGTCTGTCTGGTTGGCCGTCTTTTGGATTCTTCCTTGCCAGCAGTAATCACCATGTCCGGCCAGAGACTCCAAAACTCCAGGGTCCTTGAGCAGGACGTTTCCATCCTCAGCCTGCCATCCGGGGATGGTCGACCATCTTCACTGCCCGCCTGGCCTGAAGACCATGTATAGAGGCCATTGACGATCCTGCGGCCCCACCTGCATCCTTGGGTAGGAGTCTTCTGTCCTCAGATCAGTGCGTTCCATCTTGTTTTCCTGGCGGCTGAGCTGGGGGTTGCTAGTTTGTGAATAAGTGAAATATATAAAAAAAAAAAAAGAAAGAAGAGCAAAAATGTTTGTGGAACTATTTAATGTGGCCTAGGCCTAAAACTGTTACCGTGATTATGCAACAGCCATGGGGACCTATATGTATTTTTTTATTAAAGGAAAAAAAACTTGAAATACAAAAAGAACTTTTAGTGTTAATATTTATTGTTATTTAGTTTAATTTGTTGTTATATATTTTAGAGTTTATATTTGTTAGGTCCCTACTGTTAAATTAGGTTATTATTTATTGTATGGTTTAGGCCTAGGGATATAGTTGGTGTTAGTTATTTATTTATTCGGGTAGTGTATTTTGGGTGTCTTTAAGGGACTTTTTACTAGAACGGTACCGTGTTATATATTTTTTTTAAATTGTATAATTTTTAAACTCACCAAAAGGGGATTATTGTGCTTTGACTTAACTTCCTATTCGGAGCTGCCCAGGGATTCCGGCTTACTCCCTGGCCTCGGTGGAATCATGGGATGTGAGCTAAATTGCCAGGTTATTTGGGGTTATCAAAATTGTTTCTAAATTTGTCACTTTTAAATTGTTAATTAATTTCTCACGTTTTGGGTGTCTCAAGCTAGGCTGCAGATAGGCCATGTAGTTGTTAATTTTGGTATTTGTAGCGTTAAGTGTTTTTGTAGCTTTTGTCATTATCTTGTTAATTTTAGTGTTTCTTGTTATTTGATTTAAGTGCGAATTGATATTGTGGCCTTCTGCCTATTTATATTGCGGCCTTCTGCCAACCAGTTTTGCAGTTTTAACTTGAAATAAAATTAGTTTTGCTCAGCTGCCGAGTTTTATTTTGACCCTCCAACTGCCACCCGTGATCCCATCGCTTGACTTGTTTTGAGCCATCCCCAGTTGGCACGCTTTCCAGCTTTGGTGGGGGGGATGGGTCTCAGTAAACTGAAACAAATGGGGTTTAAACTGCAAACTTTAATAAATTTGATTTAAGCTGGGTTGTGATTCAAATAGTCCAAGATTACCTCCTGTTGAATCTCCTCCAAATCTTGAAGCGTAGCTTCACGGTTACCTTCATGGACAGCTGACAAGTGGATTGGACTGATAAAGAGTAGTTCATCATTAAGCCTATTTGATGCCATTGCAGAAGCAATGGAAGGTTGGTCCATTTTACAAAGTTCTTTTGTTGCTGATGAATATTTTGGGAAGTAGCGATTCTTGTGTCATTATTTAATGGACGCATTCACAAATATGCTTCGGGTGAAAAATATGAGAGCGAAATGTTTAACTGTAAGTTATAAACCTAAAAACCATGCAAGGTTAGCCAGAACACCGAACATCTTTGAGCAAGTTAAACAGGCTATGGTAACCAGCTCGCATCAACCTGCCGTTATACAAGCTTCTGATGCTGTTCTCTATGCTTTTATAGGAATAACGTTAATGGCAAAAACATAAAAATCACTAATTGGCATTTACTCCAACCATATTCTAACTTTTATTGATTAAATACTAATTTTAATGTTTATTGGATGCGAGAAAATGTGTCCTTCTCTCACTGTCAATTAATATTTGAAAAACAGATGTTGTGCTGTGCAATTTATAAAAGAAATACTGATCTTGTCAACTTCCACCCCCCCATACCAGAGACCGTTTATTTATGGTAGGACCTACACCGCTAATCCATAGACTGGTGCTACTATTAAGTTGCACAGAAAAAAGTAGTAGCCGCAGCTGTATTCGAACTAAGGATTTTTGGCAATGTACCTGGTTACAATATGTACAAAGTAATAATCAAGGCCACCACTAGGGTTACACGAGCAAGACACATACATCGGATGGGTTATATATTGGATTCCACAGCGATTGGGATGCCATGGCAAAGAGGTGCTGCAATTGCTGTCTTCCTAAGAATTAAAATTTTTTAAATCTAAAGTGCTTCGACAGATCTATACAATTCAGTATATTTTATTTTTGTTCAAACCAAGTATAAGTTAAACAATCAAGCAAGTTAACGATGGTAAGCACCACCAGATAAAATAATTATATAACAAGATGTTGAGAATAGTCACTGCTTATCCTACTAGCAGTGACAATTTATATTTATGATAACTTGTTTTATAATATATCTTCTAATCTTTATTTATTTTCACTTAACCTGTTTTGTATTCAGGTTTTTACTCAAAATGAACATATACAAAAAAAAAAAAAAAAAAAAAACATATACAAAACAAAAAACCTGTTTTGTAATAAGGTTTGTTATTCAAGCATATTTAGAAATTGTTAACAAGAAAAAAATCATTACTTGTGTCAAACAATTTCAATAACTATTTCATAAACAGCAAATTAACTATTGCATTTATGTTATCTTCATGTTCCATGCATGTTTTTCATCAGTAATCATGGTAAACATACTGACTGACCTTATGTTGGCTTCATTTGATTCATAAAACTAGGTTATCCATTTTTTAGTTCTCTGCCTTTTGATTTAAATTAATCATAATATAAATGTTAACATGTTTTTTCTTATAATCAGGTTTAGTGTAAGTAAGGGCATAGCTGGACAAGTTGCTCGGACTGGAGAAGTGCTGAACATTGCAGATGCCTACTCGGACTCTCGTTTTAACCGTACAGTGGATCAGATGACAGGCTATCATACCAAGACTATACTGTGCATGCCAATCTTTATCCGTGGTGTTGTAATTGGAGTCATGCAGATGGTCAATAAGAATACTGGATACTTCAATAAGGTGATACTGTATCCCATGCATTATTATAAAATATAAATTATTTATCTGTCCGGATTTTGTGCAAAAATTCTCAAATGGCAAAACAGATTTATTGCTGGTTGATTTTAGGGCACTAGGATTTCAGTAGGAAATAAAATGTAAGGAAAGCAGCACACCTGGTAGACTGTAGACAGGGACACATACAACACGCAAACAGAACTAGTTAGTAAAATATTTCGAGGCAACTGTTCCCTTTCTAAATCACTAAACAACACTGGATACACAGTTAAATTTTTGATAGGTGGATGAGATGTTGCCAACTGTAGAGCAATGTTCAGTGTTCAAGCGCTCTACAGTTAGCAACAACTCAACCACCTACCACAAATGTAACTGTACACAAGTTGTTCAGTGATTGAGGAAGGGGCCAGTGGCCCCAAAATAATTCACCAACTAGTTCTGTTTTCGTTTTGTGTTTATTCCTATCTACCAGGTAGGTTTTATTTAAAGTCTACCAGGTGTGCTGCTTTCCTTTCCTTTCATTTTCTACTAAATGATTAATTGAAAAATATTAAAATGATAACATAGGAAGTGATATCATAGGAGTTAAAAACATCAGCACACTTACCAGAGGTGATAAATCCTCTTGACAGACAAAACTTATAAAACAAAAACTTTCTTGTCTTCTTAAAGAGAGATTGGTTTTTGTATTTAGCGAACTTCTCTGAAAAATCATTGATGATTTAGCTTCCTTGAATATTAATTATTGTAAATGTTGCAAGAGTTGTTGAAACTGTAATTATTAACCCCAGATGGTGAATACTAGGTGACCCATTATGAACTCCCAACTGCAAAGTGCTTATTTTTAGCCCTTTGCAAGCTTTTTTTGTAAAAATCACAAAAAATACTAAATATGCTTCAAATGTCAATTTTATCATTTAATTTTCTTCTCAAGAACTTTACTTTCACATACTACCATTAAAACTTACAACAACAACAACAACAACAACAAAAATATTAAATAATTATTGTCTAGAAAAGATTGAACAAATTTTTAAATTTTTTACTTAATTATAATTTATAACCCTCCTTAGGAGCACTAAACATTTTTTGTAAATAATTCCAAGATAGCCAAATCGTTTATTATTCTGTGCACTATAATAATATGATGTTACTTTTTATATAAACTACTAAGTTTTTTTTGGAATTGTTTGTTTACATAAAAGGCAAAAATGAAAAAATGTGCAAAGGTACAGTATGATCATTGTAGGTAATCAAATAGTACATGTAAAAATTCTAAAAAATTATCATTGAATAGACAAGAAAAAGTTGCTTAGGAAAAATAGTCATATTGTACCCATATACAAAGTTTTATATTTTTAGTTTGTTGTGAAAAATAAAACATTTTACCACGCAAATGAAAAATTCTGTGAAAAATACATAACAATCCATAAATAAGGGGTATGTATAATTTTTTTAATTTTTTTGCTGCATGTACTTTATTAGTACAATCTATTGGCTACAAGAAAATATAAAATATATGAATATATTCCAAAAAGTATAAGATTTATAACACCAAAAGTCAGTGTGCGCAAATTGTGTAAACGGCTCTTGACAAATTGTGCATATTGTAATCATAGTAAAAAATATTATAATTTTTTAAGGACTTTTTCTGAGAACAAAACTGATAAAACAGGTATTTCTATATAGAAATATAAAAAAATAATTATATTCGTGACAAAAATAAAGTTTTAACGTAGGATAATAACATATTATGTTATATTGTTGTCGATAAATGAAATAAAAGTGTAATTTTGAGCAAATAATAGATTTTTTTTCAAGAATTATAAGAATGCTAAACTAATACCATATTTGTACATGTCTTATTTGATCAAATTGGATAAAGAATAAATGGTTAGGCTAGAACCTATATAAATATATACATGGTTGTAAAATTAAAATACACTAAAAAAATGAAATATTTTATTCACTCTTAGTTCTCCAGCATGTGTTTAGCCCTATATTGCATTATTTGTATATAGGATTGTTATTATTATGATTTTGAAGTGCTAGTGCTAGTGCTTTTATATAAATATATTGTAATGTTGATTAGTGGTAGGACTTGTTGAACAATGCCCAAAACTAATGTCCTTATATGCACTGGCACTTCCACTAAAATGTACTAAACTATATTATATATGAACTACACTACACTTTCATTTCATTTCAATTCACTTATTATGGTAAATACGAGCGGTCAAGTGAGCATTGTGTATAAATAAAGATGGCTAAACGTAAACTGACGGTCGCTCTTCTACATTATCGTTGTCACGTTGCCAACTTACAGTATGAAATTTCCTCAAGATGATACCAACCGACACAAAAACTTTCTGGCTTTCTACCGAATTTTATATTTTTTTATATCCCAATAAATAATTGATTTATTACAACTTTTTACAACAGCACGTAATGCGCCAATACTGGCTTTTGAAAGAACACGCAAACAAGGTTATACAAGCACAGTTTTGGTAAAACAGCTAAAGCACATATAACATTGCAATTTGTTTTGTTGGCTAGAATATTTCATTCACTGTAGACTAACAGTTTGTACACCTGATTCCGAACATTAGTTATTGTACAGTTATGCAACAAACATCGGCTATTTTTCCCACTCCCGATCCCCAGCGGGCGGGAATTGAGCGGGAATTTCAAGTTGCAAGTTTTAATTTTATTTCTACGTTTATAAAATTGTATAAAAAAATTATAAAAAATATGAAATGTACAGAACAGAACATTTGACGTCGATTGGTACCAAGTTTGTTGCACTTGCTTGATGATAAACATATGTTTTATTGTGTTTTACTAAAGAGCATGCACCGTGTATACGTTTGAAAATAGCACGCGAAGCATCAAGATTTGCGTTCTAGGGTTTACTAATTGTCAATAAAGCTACTTAAAATAATATTTATTTCAGGCTCATATATATAATATGCTAATGTCTTGGTATATTTGCTCCATTCATATTCATAAAGTTAGCATTTTTACAACATGTAACATATGTAGTTATCGCACTATGACCAGTCCAGAACTGATTTTAACTGCAACCTGCATAAAATGACTCATATTGTAAATATTAACCATAAATGTTATATAAGTTATTTAATTTAATATTTTTTATTCATTCTGCACAGTATATACATAATATGGTGACAGCTATAATAAAACGCATCTCCGGTCATAATATTGAGTTTTGATTTTATAATCAAAATGAGATATTTAGAACAGCTGATGTTAAGTATAATTTTCTACTGTACTCGATTATTTTTAATTTTTAAAGTTTAGCCTATCACAATCTATTAAATTTTTTTATTTAACAGCTGTTATTCAAATAAATAAATCAATTAATATAGCTCCATAATAATACCATTGGAATTTTGGAGGCCAGTGGGACGGAGTCCTGATGTCGGAGAGGAAAATCCTTTCTTAGTGAGCCTCTAGGGGCCAAATTAAACTTATGTACTGAATTTCAAGTCAATTAGACGTATAGTTTCGGAGAAATAGTGATGAGTAGTAAAAAGTCTGAGTGATATATACTAGCTGTTTTGCTCGTTCTTTGCTCAGGTTGAACTAAGGTTTCATAAATATAAACAAATAATAATGAACAATTTATTTTGAAATTTTAGAATTAAACCTAGGTTAAAACTGTGAAGCCCCCTTGGATTTGACAATAATTTAAAATGCTTTACTTCTGCAACACTTCCTTATAAACAACATTTTTATAAGGACTCACTGAATGACTCACTTATGAAAAGCTCACTCTGTAGCAGGTCACGTAGAATTGGCCATGAGAGAAGCAGTCTTCTTTTAGGTTTACTCCGACTTGCCTTAAACACTGCCCTTGAGCCTTGTTGATTGTCATAGAAAAACAAACTCTCACTGGAAATTGGACACTTTTGAACTGAATGGTCATGTCAGTTGGAATTCGGGGAATAAAAACAGATTCACCTTTTCCACATCCAATCAGAATAACTGCCTCTATAACAGTATTTTTCAGGGATTAAATAAACAATCTTGTTCCATTGCACAGTGGATGGAGGTTCCTCAATAGCACAATAAGTGCTCCAACTTTAAGTATGTTAGTGGTCGGGCATTCTTGGAGGATTTGGTGTATTAAGAAATTTTATAGGATAGTTGACTGCATCTTCAATTTCAACAACAGAATCAACAGACTTATAATTTCTTGTATCACTTAAAAAAGTTGCTGACTTCGGCTGACATTTAATTTTTGGGAGTTAAAATGGCTCGCTCACTTAACCAAGTCAAGTCTTTCTTTAAGACATTTTTTATGTCAGAGCAAACCATCTTAATTAGGCAGTGTAAATCAGAGACTACTGTTCAGAGCTGTTTTGGTATTACTATTTTTCTGTCATTGTTTTCTTTAAAAATGCCATCTCCTATTGCCAGCAGTACATCTGCAAACTCTTCTTTCAAGTGGACCCTCATGTTTACTCTTAGTGATATTACCTCAGTCCTTTTCCAGAGGTATGAGGATTTAATGAAAGACTTCACCTCATCACTTCAGGTTCCAGGGGGCACAATAGGAAGAGTTTGCCTGAAGTCTCCGGCGAGTAGAACAGTTGCACCCCCATGAGACTGTAATTGTTTCGTATATCTTTTAAGGTTTTATTCAGAGCTTCAAAGGCACCCTTGTGTGACATGGTACTCTTGCCCCACACTATTAATCTACAATCTCTTAGAACTGCAGACATGTCACTTTGCTTCAAAATATTACATAATGGAGACTTTTTGTGGTTGAGGTTAAGTGGAAGTTTAAAGGTAGAGTGGACTGTTTTCCCTCCTTCCCAAAATGTGGCTGCAATTCCAGATGAAGCAACAGCAACTGCAATATTCTTCTCTGATCTAACTTTGGCAAGTAGTAAGTTTATGAGGAAGGTTTTTCCCAGTTCCTCCGGGTGCGTCAAGTAAGAATAATTTACCACTGTTGGAAGTTATTGATGAATTAACTATCTCATACACCACTCTTTGGTCATTATTTAGTTTCCTTGCGTTTGTTTTTACTGTGTTTGCAAGTTCTGCAGTATCATAAGCTAGCTCACAGGCGTAATTCTGTTGATATAATTTAATACATTACAAGACACCTTAGGCAGACGAAGCTATTAAGATGTTGGTCACCCATCAAAAGGACTAAGTCCTCAATAAGTGCCAAACAACGGTTACTTGTAAGTCCAGTAAGGAGTTGTTCGTTTATGCCTTTACACTCCTTCTCCATTTACCATCTTAAGTACTGATAAAACTCTATTGGTGCTTTTGCCAAAGAAGGAGAAGATTCGAAATCTGGCAGAACACAATCATCATGGCGTAGAGCAGATGGATCTTACTCAAAGAGCCTGAGGGAGCTGCTTCTTCAAGTGTGTGTTCCCAGTGTATGTCATCCTCAAGCATACCAAGCACGCCTTGAAGATTGTATCCCCAACAGTCTTAAGATATTCAAATGATGTTGGCCCTCTTACTTCATGTAGTAGGTAGTAGCACTCAACATTATTTGGGCGAACAGTGTATACTCTGCCCAAAACATTGTCTTTTTATATCCCAATTTGACGGTGACAGAAACTTCTTGCTTCCATCTTACAAACTTGTTTGATTTCCAAACATAGTATGCAGGGACCTTATTGTAAAGAAGACCTCTGGCAAAATTATCATACTGACACAACTTAAAAATCCCAAAAGAAATATGTTAGATGGGTTTTTTATTCTGTCATTTTCATTTTCCGACGTGAAATACACTATTTTTCTATTTTCAAGATGAACAGGAACGTTCATGTATAGGAAAACAAAATATACTCCAAGCAGTTTCAGAGCTGCTAATGTAGCAACCCGTTTCATAATGAATGACTTCGTCATGTTGGTCATTTAGAGAGAAAACCGCCTGGTCACTGCTTTTATTGACATATTTACACACATATTTTATAGTTTCACCGAATTGCAAAATTCAACATTTATGTGGGCATTGAATATCTGGGAGAGAACAGGGTTGTATGTATCACCCAACTATTGTCCACAGTCACGTTATTAATTTTGACAGTATGTCCACCATCACTCAAGGCTCGCCTGTGGTATTTTGGATAACCGTCATCTCCAGTCTGAGTCTCCTTAAGAAGTGGCCACGGATATTGTTTCCTGGACAATCCCTTATCCATACATGGTGACTTATTGTTAAAGGTACCACAGGGACCATGAATCATTGTGGATATCACAATGTCATGAAGTTTTGGTTCTGTTTGGGAGTCTGGAATTTCAGCACAAATGACATAATCGATTTTGTCTGGTTTTATTTTATTCTTTAGTCAAAGAAGGATATGGGCATGTGGTAGTCCTCTTTTTTGCCACTCGATGGTGTATATAAAATATAAGTTAGGCCCAAAAATGTTAGCTTTGGTAAGTAAATTTATCATGGTTTTTACTTTATTATGGTGAAAAACAAGGCAAGATGGTGGTCTTGAGGCTTTTGCTTCGTAAACAGGGCTTCATTTATTCAATTTCACGTGAATGTTATGAAGAGATCTGGCCTTCGGTAGTGTTGATCGTAAGTCATGGCATCTTGTGTTTTCTCGTACATGTACTGAGCTCCTCCAGTGAACGTGGAAGGCAAGATCACTACTTGTCCGAAGTCTTCTGGATTTGTGTCAGTTTTTAATACTGCATCTTTCAGATGGATATAACTTTAAGCTCTAAGTTTTGTTTGATTGTTTTTAATGAAGTTAAGCCTCTCTGTTTCAATTTTGGCGTATATGTTTACCAAAAACTGGTTCAGTAATCCACGGAAGTAAAGCAAATAGTTGATCTCATAACAACGAATCATTAACATGAAAAAGTAAAAGCTTGCTGCGGACACGGTCTTCTGCAATGGACACTTGGTGTTAGAGTCAGTTTGGGAAATATTGATTGAATAGCCATACTCGCCATAACAGAACATGATACTGCAAAGCATCATAGGCCATATGTGTTTCACATATCCAATGAAGCTTATGTGAAACCATTCTCTACCTTTTAGTACAATGTCCCTTTTATTAAAATCTTGGCCAACAATCACTGCACCGACTTCTCCTGCGATCGGTTCATTATACCTGCCCCTGTGTGCGACCAGGTTTCTTTTCGGCATGGATTACAACCTGAAATTGCTTGTTTTCTCCAGACATATTTTCTACTGCACACTTGAAACACAAAACATAAATGTTACACTTGTGAAGCATATTTTGTAACAAACTGACCAGTTCTAGTTTGATGCCTGGAGCTTTATTGCAGCGATAATTAATTTCTTTGCAGTCATTACCAATTAAATAAAGCTGCAAAAACTGGTAATCATCGTCAGATGGAGGAAGTAAACTACCAATCAAATGGTACACCTGACCTTGCTCCTTGAAAGTTAGCATAAAGCCTTCTTCAAGAATTAGTTTCCCTCCAAACGAAGTCATCTGAAAGGCATATAATATTTTCTGGAATTGTTCAAGAAATGTTCGCTGTTAGGTTGAACGCCAACAATAAGACTATGGAGAGGTTCAGGTCGTATTTCTGGCAATTTAGATCAACCTTTCCACTGTTGCAACACATTCCTTTAGATTTTCCTTTCCATTTCAGTGTCTTACAATTACAGACTACATTCATTTGTTCAATTTTAGGACTCTCATCTGATTCATAGCATATAGTCAGATCATATTGGTATCCAGAATTTTCTTTTGATGCCAACACTTTTCTTTTATGTTGAAGGCGTTTTTGGTGGGTTTTATCATTCTTTGACACAGAACCTCTGTGCACTTTGGGATTTTCCTGCACATACTTTGCAACAGCAGCTCTGTGCACTTCTTGACCAAATTTATATAGTTGGCAGTCACGGCATACTTTAAATACACAACTAAGCATTTCTGATGCGGCGATCAGTTCACAGGATGAACCATATGTAGAGGGTTTCATCATCTTACGAAGATAGTGATCAGGAGATGTAAAGTTGACACCTGTGACATCGTGGGTCCACACTTTAAGTCTTTCCCAGTTAGTTAAAATGTGATCAACCATTCTTCTTCTCACATAAAAAATACTATCACTCAAATTATATCTATCAACAAAAAAATAAATTGCGCAAAACAGGCATGAACCATCAGGAAGCATAGGAACTACACCGAGGGCAGTTCCTGTCTGTCTATGATCACTCAATACTATATCCATTTCAAAATAACTTATATAAAACTAAGTAAATTGATAAATAAATAACTGATACAAAAATTAATATAAAAATATAAGCAGACAAAGAAAACACAACTTAAAATAAATATAAACACATATTGAATATTTTTTACCATAATGTATTAACTTAGAAGGCCTGCGGGATGTAGCCCTATGGAGATACCAGCTTGAAAACTGCTTACTTGTCCTATTTAAGACTAAAGAAACAGAGTACAAAATGTCAGCTCTCTATCTAAATGGGAAGTTGGAGAATTAGTGATGAGTGAGTCATCCAAGATTTTGCCTTTTATAGAGAAGAGAGTCTCCTGCACTCTTCACGTGCCAACCCCAACGCTCGCTGCGCTCGATACACCTCGGCCTCGGCATGTGACTTTTGACAACAAATAATAGTCTATTAACTGTATAAAGTAAAATCACAATATTAAATTTATTTACAGTATCTCACCTACACTACTTGTGTTGATACATATTTTTATTAGTATAAATACCCAATGGTATCACTTGGGTTTGATTTCATTTTTGTTTAACAGCTAAAGATTAAACTCATAGTATAGTATTAAAAATACATCAATAGTATAATGTCAAACATTCAAAATAAAAATGTTTATTTATTTACAAAACAGCTGTTAATGATTTACTAAAATCAACCCAATGTTGTCCTTATGGAACAATCTTTTAGGGGCGGTTTCTACCCCTTAGGAGCACTTTATCAAGATGAAATACTTTAGTTGTCCTATTTAAGACCTAAACAAACATTGCACAAAATGTTAGCTCTCTACCTACATGGGAAGTTGGAGAATTAGTGATGAGTGAGTGTGTCAGTCAGTCAGCCAGGCCTTTGCCTTTTATATATATATATATATATATATATATATATATATATATATATATATATATATATATATACTGAGCAAATATCTCACCATGTTTAGACAGGTCCGATGAACTGGCTACACATGTGTTAAAATTTAATTTAAAATTTTCTGGTTGAAATCAGTTTTTTCTGTTAGATAAAAAAGTTTAAAAGTCTAGACAAATCTGTAAGTCTACTTTTAGAAGGCACAAATTACTGTAGTTGACTCTGAATGAGTGAAATATCGGGTTTCTCGCTATATTTAGCCATGTCCTGTGAACTGGCTATGCATTTGGTCAAATTAAATTGTAAATCTTCCGATTAAAATCAGTTTGTTCTCTTAGATAAAAAGTTTCAAAGTCTAGAGAAATCTATAAGTTTACTTTTAGAGGGTACAAAGTACTATATTTGACTATACAGTACCACTGTACGTGTATAGGTGGGTGGGTGGGTCAATCCCACTGTACGTGTATGGGTGGGTGGGTCAATACCACTGTACGTGTATGGGTGAGTGAGTGGGTCAATACCACTGTACGTGTATGGGTAGGTGTGCGGGTCAATACCTCTGTACATGTATGGGCAGGCGGGTGGGTCAATACCACTGTGCGTGTATGGGTGCATTGAACCCATTCTACATGAATGGGAGAGTGTGTCAGTATCAGTGTTCCACAATACCTGATTGGTTTTCACATGTAGCGCCAACAGTCATGGTACCTTGTTTGTCATGAAGCATGCATATTGTTACATACTTTCTTGGATATATTTAGAAATATTGTGTTTCTCGCCATATTTAACCATGTCGTATGATCTGGCTATGCATGCTTTAAAACTAAATTGTTGATTTTCCGATTTAAAACAGATTGATCTCCTAGATAACAAAGTTTCATAGTCTAGAAAAATCTGTAAATCTACTTTTAGAGGCCGCAAAATACGGTAATTGACTCTGAATCAGTGAAATGTCGTGTTTTTAGCCATGTTTAGCCATGTCCTATGGCCTGGCTATACATCTGTTCAGATTAAATTGTATATTTTCCCATTGAATACAGTATTTTCTCCTAGATAACAAAGTTTCACAGTCTAGACAAATCTGTAAGTCTACTCTTAGAGGCTGTAAATTAACCAATTTGATTTACACGCACAAATTGAAAATCTAGCTCTACCTAAGGATGAAGGAGGTGAGATAGAGCAAAAAGTCATAGAGCCAAAGTTGTAGATCGTCTCAAGTCAGGCACAGAAAATGGTATGGTTTTGTCGTAGAACCGATCATTTAGCCGCTACAGTCCAATAGAGAAACGCTGTTTTTGGCATTAAAAATTTTTGGCACAAAAAATGCTGCCATCTTTGATTTACTAAGAATTTTTCAAAATCTCTTCTTATTGCATATCTACAACATAAGACCGTTGACTCTACAAAATTTTAGCCTCATAGGCTTAGTACTTTTTTAGTTACAGCGATGAGTGAGTCAGTAGTATTTGCCTTTTACAGGTATAGATAGTATGGATAACCATGTTATGATAACAATTTTATTATTTAGTTCTAAGTAAGCCCGGTTTCTGTTACTACAAATTTGTCGCTCAGCAAGTTGCACAACATGTGCCGGCATAAGTTGCTGTATGGGAACAGGTTACGACATGTCGCAGGACAAGTGCCAGGAACAAACATGTGCCAAACTACTGAGACACAAAACATACATCTGGCATTTAATTTATCCATTCCCACTAAACTAATTAACCAATACAAAAAATCTTGTAAACATTATCTTATTCACTATAAAAACTACTGACTTGTGCTCATAGTACCCAAATATTGCAGAAGTTGCATGAAATGGAAATACAAGATCTTTTCACGGCACTTGTGCATGTACTTGTCGAGTGATTTGTGCCTGAGACTTGTGTAAATGGAAACAAGGCTACAGGAGTACGGAGACAAATTTATCAAATAGTTTTTCAAGATAACTTTAAATTGGACTAACTTATTTCTATTCTTTATTGATTGTGGCAGATAGTTATACAACCTGGCACCAAATAAGTTGCTTTAATCTCAAACAACTTGAGCCTATGCCTATAAAATCAAAATCCACTTCTTCTTTACTTATATTATTATTCCTTATTATAAATGGATGATTATCAACAACAGAGCATACTGAATTTAAAGCGTTAAGAGTATTTTTTATCAGCAGGATAGCCTTAAAATATAAAGGGCAAGCCGGTGGCCGAGCGGTCTAAGGTGTCAGGACTTTGAGATTGAGTTAGAGATAGTGCTGGTTCGAATCCGGCCTACACTGATTTATCAGTAATATTCACCATTTACTGCACTGGTTCGCCCACTAACTCTGTCTGAATAAGTTCCTTGCACAGATCAATAGTCTATGAGGAATGGGCACAGTAAGGTTAAGAAGGCGATCGGCCTCTCCTTTTTTATAAAAAAAAAAAATGAAAAATATAAAGGCCAAAAACAGTTGTAATAGTGTTTTTTGAAAATATCTTTCACTGAATCAAGCACATTTAAACTTATATTACACAGATTGATTTATTCGTGGTTAAGGATTCTTCTCAAGTTATAAAGTGCAGCAGAATTACAAAGTTTAGTGAGCGTGAATATGTGCAAAGTAAGTTTTCCTCCATCCAGATTTACAAAGGGCTTCACCGTACGTAAGGCCTAGGTATCTGAAGTAACAATATTAAAGACATTGTCAACATGTGATTTCTAATTTAAATTTGTATCAGTTTTTAATCTTTGAAATAAATTTACTTTACATTTGATATGAAGAAAGCTGGCTCAAATATTTATAATGATAGAAGGAATTCTATAGGACTCAACATGTTTGTGATCTATGAATTAATGATTATTTTATTTAACTCAAACATCCTAGAAGTTTTTGCCATGGCCTGCTCAATGAGACTATATCGTAATGATGATATCCACCACTACAGTACACACTATGCTCACGATTTCAATCTGACAGTACAACACAGCTGAAGGTTTGAGCACAAGCCCTCAAACTCAGGAGCTTAATTTTTTAACATGCTGCCTGAGGAAATCAAGAGGTCAAATCCTGAAATGTTGAAGATTAGACTCAATGACTGGCCTTCAACCTTCAAGATTTTATCAATTCATCCTATGTATTATGCTGATAGACAATGAACAAACTTCTTCATTTTCACCAAGGAAACTTAAAACACCAATGCTTCCTTTACTAACCAAAGCCATTATTTTGTGGTCAAGTTTATTTATTATTAGTCTTTAATGATGGTGTTAGATTTTTCAAGATTGTAGACAGATTTTTCAGTAGCCCTTTTGATATTTTTTTCTTTAAAACCTGAAGGCCTGAGTTGCCTAGTCAACATATGAAAGCTTCATGACAAATGGCCTATTCTATGCACTGGCATATTGAAGTCTTTGCCATATTTTGTTTGATGAAATGAATGAACAATATTCTTTATTAACGTGGCGAAGTTAGGACTACTTAGTTCTCTTTTCCACTTAACCACTGATGCTCATGGATATTTATATTTCTCGAGAGTTTTAATTTTGGGGCTGGCTAAAATATAGTCTTAATACCATATTTTTACCATACTTAGCAATAACAGTTTATTCAGCTTAGTAATTTGCATACAGGCAAGAGGTACTGGATACCATTGTTGTATAACATACAATATATACTTTAGATACAAACATACCCTATCTTACATATACTGCAATGACTTTGTATTATTGTAGTCAAAATGTATTTGACTCAATTACAAAGGATGAGATTTTTCCAAGTCAAACCTAGTTTCAAATATAAATATACAATTATTTTTATTTATTACACTACTTTTCTTACAATTTGTTATTTGAAGTAAAATAAGTTATTATGGCGAATAAATTAATTGATAATGCTAGAGCATTAGTTAATATAATTATTAGTACCTTGGATAGCAATAGCTGATTGTTGGTGAATAATTTAATTGATAATGCTAGAGCATTAGTTAATATAATTATTAGTACCTTGGATAGCAATAGCTGATTGTTGGTGAATAAATTAATTGATAATGCTAGAGCATTAGTTAATATAATTATTATTACCTTGGATAGCAATAGCTGATTGTTGGTGAATAAATTAATTGATAATGCTAGAGCATTAGTTAATATAATTATTAGTACCTTGGATAGCAATAGCTGATTGTTGGTGAATAAATTAATTGATAATGCTAGAGCATTAGTTAATATAATTATTAGTACCTTGGATAGCAATAGCTGATTGTTGGTGAATAAATTAATTGATAATGCTAGAGCATTAGTTAATATAATTATTAGTACCTTGGATAGCAATAGCTGATTGTTGGTGAATAAATTAATTGATAATGCTAGAGCATTAGTTAATATAATTATTAGTACCTTGGATAGCAATAGCTGATTGTTGGTGAATAAATTAATTGATAATGCTAGAGCATTAGTTAATATAATTATTAGTACCTTGGATAGCAATAGCTGATTGTTAAGCCTCATTACCATTCATACAAGTCCCAGGCACAAGTGACATGAAAATGATCTACTGTTTCCATGCGACTTCTGCAACATAATTAATCAGGTGTTTACATTAAATTCTGTACGGACAGCAACCAGAATATATTGAAGGCCAACTGCATATTATATTATACTAGCACAGTACCCGTCCTTCGTACAAGTTTTATGTTGATTTATATTGTGCTTATTACATTCAGTAATACAAAACATGTACCTAATGGTATCTGTATAATGCAAAAATGCGTTGTGGTCACGGGACCCCTAGGAAAGAAGACGGTAGGTATCACAAACAACTCCTATGATGCCACATGGGCGAAATGGTAACACCAAACACAAAAATAATGTTCTAATTCCCGTAGTTTACAATTCCAGCTGATAAGTTGTCAATAACTTGCCTACTATTTAGCTGAATGCTTCCATGTGATTGGTAAATTTAGTTACCAGTATTTTATCATATAATCAAACCAGGTGATTTCACCCATGTGACATCACAGCCTACTGTGCAGCCTCGTCCTAATACCTACCTTCTTTTCTAGTTACCGCGGTTGTTAGGTTTGGTCTGGTATTTACTTCAGAACTATTTAAGTTGTTTATTTATCCAACAGATGATTAATGAAACTATTATAAACAATTAACTGTCAAATTGGTATTGCCATAGGGGTTGCATTGATACTTATTTGAGCCTCTGGGGTGGTTTCCTGATGGAATTTCAAAATAAAGATAGGCCTATGTGTTAACCAGAGATCCTAAGAATGTCTATGCAAAATTTCTGATGATTGGGTTCAGTAGTTTTTGCGTAATTGAGTAAAACACACACACACACACAGACGCCATTAAATTTTTATATAATAGTAAGATAAACTTATATTATATAAACATATTACATACACTCGAAGGTAGTTTATTCGTTTTATTATGTTTTTACATGGTTTTTTGTAGTTGTTCAATTGTTGGTTAGGTGTAAGAGAGGACTTACTAGTCCTAACCTCACCATTTGTACTCTTTGTTGTCAATAAAGCCATTTTTCATTTCATATTTCCATTGCCCATAACATATGTTTTATGCTGCAGTAGCTTGGCCTATTTTTGTCCATGGCACTTGTCCCAAAATATTATTGCAGACCATATCCAATCAGCAATTTGCGCCAGCACATGTCATGTGACTTGTCGAGGAACAAATTTGATGTAATGGAAATGAGGCTTCATGGTAGTATACTTAAGATTTAAAAATTATTTTTCTATTTTCATTATAATTAAATTAAAGTCCATTTTTCAGGAGGATGAAGAAGCTTTTGAGACATTTGCTGTATATTGTGGCCTTGCTCTCCATCATGCAAAGCTGTATGAAAAAATCCGTCGGTCAGAGCAAAAATACCGAGTCGCACTTGAGGTTCTCTGCTACCACAATAGCTGCACAGAATTAGAGTTTGAGGAGAACAAACATAAGGACATTCCCTCTTCTGTTCCTGGAATCGATGAGTGAGTTTGGCTTAGCTTAGAAATTTTAATTTAGAAATAATGTCATGTTTAGAGAAAATAGTCATAACCGTAGATCCTTGTTTCAAGCCGGCACACACCTAATTAACACATCTGAACTAGACTGTAGTGTAAATTTAGATCAAATTTATGTTCAAATATGTGCTTTGTAAACAGGAATTTAGAGTCAAAGAAAGTTTAGGTGGTCATCATGGATAGGCTTCTATGGTCGTCACTATTACTTACAATATCTTAGTCTTCACGGTTTGACTGCGTCACTAGGCTTTGTACATAATAAACATAGCCTAGTGACGCAGTCGAACCCCTTAAGACCAAGATTTTGTTAGTAAAGTTTAGGTTATTTACTGCCAATCAAGTGTTGTTTTAATCATAGAATGGTAATTATGGTAAAAGTTACATTATTGCTAATCATTCTTAAATATTACTAATATTATTTTACCATGTATATTTTACTAAGAGGGGTGCAAATGAAAAACAACTGCAAATATTTTATGAACTGTTTCTAACAGTTTCATAATATTTTAGACAGCAAAAATCATTTTGTAAAAGGATGATAACATTTTCAAAAAAGTTATGCATTTTTAAAACATGTAATATTAAAACACGATTTGCAAAAATTAAAAACAGTAAAAAGTGGGAAATTATAACTAAAACTTCTTTTGTATTAATAAAATTAAAAAATTAAAACTTTTAACCTCACATTTTGCAGGTGTTTTGCAAAGTTATAGCTTATCTTCTTCACAGCATCTTATGCATATTTGTCCCTGAAGTATATAGTACAGTAAACCTGGTAAAAGAGTAACGATTAAATAGAAAGCTATTTACTATATTAACTTGTAATGGGTTATGTTTTATCAAGGTTTAGTTCCTTGAAATACACCACTTTGACTGCCCGCTTCCTAGTTGGGGTGGTGGGGAGACACCTTATACAGGGGGGACAAAATATTAAAAAATAACACACATAATGGGTTAATTAACTCATTTTATGAAGAAAAGGTGATTAACAACTTTTCAATAAAATGCACTCGTGCTGAGTTATAGAGCAATAAATATTGGAATTTTCACCTCGATATGTCATGTTTTTCATCAGTTTTTTTAAATAGCGCTAACAGTGTTTCACTGATGTAGAAATGTATAAGGATTTATAACAGGTTGTTTCAACATGAATATCTCGATGTGGCGACTCATACAAAACAATGTTTTAGAAAAAATTTGAGAAGGATAAAATGAATAAAAAAAACTTGGCTATTCAGCCACTTTATTGACAGTTTGTGGCTAAAAACGTGTATCCAATTGAAATGTAGTTTTAGAAAAGATAAAATACAACAGAATAAAGTCATATTATATGTCTAAACACATGCTCAAAAATTTTTTGCCTGTTTTGGACTCATATGAAAAGCACGACCATACCCAGGCACGGATCCAGAGCAGTGAATTGGGGGGGGCGAACCTGCCGGGGGGGTGTGGGGGGTATGGAATACCCCCCAGTAAGGCGGGGGGTCCGGGGGTCTGCCCCCGGAAAATTTTTGCTATTTTAACGTCCTAGAAGTACTGTTTTTAGCAGTTTGGGGGTTGTTTTTAGGGTTTAAATATAGAAGAATACCTAAGTTCTGTAATCGAAAATAAGTTTGGCATAAATTTATTCCAACAGCTGATTAATGACACTAGTTTAAACAATTAATTGTCAAATTGGTATTGCCATAGGTATTGCCATTGATACTTCTTAGAACCCCTGGGGTAGTTTCCTGATGTAATTTCAAAATAAATTGTACAACTTCGAAATAGCATTTAAGTATATACATTTAATATCACAACTATTAAATAATAAAATGGATTCCATTGGAATGTTGTATGTTAAAATTTTATGGAAACAGTTCAATGAGCAACAACTTAAACATAGTTTGGACATAGTTAACTGTGTAGAGTTACATTTAACACATTCATTACACAACCATTAATATAATAACTAAACTATCAAATCAATGTCGTCTGTCAATCAGTGTCTCGGCGTCTCGCCACTACGTCGGCGCTAGACACGCAGTGTTGCCAGCGAAAATATATAGGCCTACCAATAATTGGTAATTATTACCAACCGACGACTCGGAAATTCTCCTTTCTACAAACTCAGACTACACATCCGAATATTATATATACCTGAAAATTAGTAAAATTTGTGTTTTTCAAAAACCAATTTCCAATTTTAGCAGATAGTGAAAGATTAGTTGATTTTTGAAGAAAATTAAAAAAAAGTAAACATTTAGGGATTGGTTTTCCCAGGGCCGTTGTTGACATTTTTTTAGTGTAAGCGATCAACATTGTGGTGCCCCCCCCCTTAATAAAAAACCTGAGAGGTAAGAAGCATTATATCTGGATATAGATACTTGTAAATACAAGAAAAATAAATACAAATACTTAAGGAATAAGGATTGATCTCAAATATCAGGGTTAACTTAACATATATATTGAATTTAATATTTTTACATCTTAAAGCCCAATTATATATAAAAAAGTCAAAGCTTACAAGAAATTCGACAATTTATTTATTTGTAAATAAAAGGCAAAACTAAGAAAAAACTTAAAACAAGGAATAACTAATATAAAGATAAAACTAAGGAAAAGTAAAATATTAGTTTTCCATTTGTCATTTGAAAACATCAATAAATAATAAATTGTAAATTTAAATACAAAATAATGTTTTATTTTTAGAGACCATCAATTTGATATACAGGATGACGTATTTTGATGTTAAAAATGTTTACCTAACCCTACTTTCATAGTAAAAATGGGCGTTCATCCGCAAGTGTGATAACAACTTTATATACAAAAATTTTTTATTTTTAAAGTTGTTCAATTTTATGTGCTTAGGGTCATATTTTAACATTTTTGCTTATAGATATTTTTCTTTTTAAAAATGTTAGCAAATTTTGCAATTTTGAAAATGGGATATGCGCCCAATTTTCTTCTTAATTTAAAGGAATGTCATTGGTACTATTGGATAAAAACTACATCCTTGTGATGTACAGAATATCAACAATAATATCAACTTTAATAAACAACATTTTTTATATTTTGGGCCAACTTGCCCTTAGGCTGTACTTTTAAAATTTTGTTATTTAAAAGTACAGAAATAAGGCTTAAAAATGAGGTGTAACAAGTCCTGTGTTCCTATTTGAACATTTTTCAAAAACTACCCTCCCCCTAAATGCCCTTTTCGGAATTTTCCGGGATACAAATATTTTTACTTAGTTCTTTAGGGTCAAAAGTGGGGGTTTCAGTTGAAACAAATTATGCAGCTTAGTTCGTTTGGCTGCAATAGATACTGCATGTGTTGTCTGAAATCAATGTTGTACAATAAAATGTCCAATGTCCATTGACGAATAAACAAATAATATAGGCCAATAACTAGGCTCTTTATATTTACAAACACTGCACTGTGAATATAATATACTGTTGTTTCTGTTTACATATTATTATATCTTGATTATTATGATCGTTCACATTCTTAGCTCAATCATTATTCAAAGCAAGTTTAGTAAAAATGCACAATTTTGTTTAAAATTTGAACTATCAGGCCTAATAATTCACTCAGTAAAAATGTTTTTTTAATCAGTACACAATTTATAAAACTTCCAAAGGTTATTTTTAAAAAATGGTTTAAACTAATATGAAAAAATTATGTGTAACATAAAAGCAAAATTGGTTACTTTGTAAGCATTAATTAAGCCAAACATGATTATGGTTGTTGAATTTACAATAATTCATGTTGGCAAATTACTTTTGCCCATTAATTCATGGTGGTTTACTGTGAGGTTTTATAGACTTTAATAGACATCCTGAATTTTGGATTGAATTGTATCTGCTACAAATTGTCGCAAGCAATTTGGGAGTTAAAAAACGGTAGCATACGAGCATTATTTACAATAAGAACTTTACTAGCGCTGCATTACTTCACGGTGCATGAAAGAATTACTAGTAATATCAGCTGCCTTTTAGCCAGTAGTTTGGGGGGGGGGGGAATTTGGC
Source organism: Stictocephala bisonia (assembly GCA_035578905.1). Taxonomy (NCBI): domain Eukaryota; kingdom Metazoa; phylum Arthropoda; class Insecta; order Hemiptera; family Membracidae; genus Stictocephala; species Stictocephala bisonia. Next base: position 785,145 of record JAQJVL010000375.1, read on the forward strand.
AATATGAATTTGGCAGAGTCAGTCAACAATCAAACTCTAGATTAGCCACGATCAGAATCTCTTGTAACGGGTCCACCAAATTGACAAAATAAATTAATTAATTCAAATAAATAATAAATTATTGTATTAAAGAAAAGGATATATTTAATTGGAATAAATAATGAATGTTGAAATTATATTCGAGAATTGTCGTGAGTAAATCACCAGTTAGATAGAAAAGGAGACAGTAATATCTATCCCAAACAAAACACAACACTGCCTTTGTGACAAGTCAGACATGGGTGGGGCCCTTCTAAGAAACATAATCATAAACATGTGGGAACGCCTGAGAGGCAACAGTCAACAAAAAATAAGACAAAATAGCGTGTGACAAGAGTCAACAGGAAAGTCAGTTGGAATTTTCCATATAGTCCCCACCCCGGACCCAAGTAAATTAAACGTACCAGAAACGACTCAGCAGACGATTCCTGAAGGGAACCAATCAGAACGTTGCATCTAGTTGAGACAATATCCGTGGATGGCGGTAGCTGTCGGACAGCAACCTCGTGGTGCAAGCGGAAGTTGCCAAAACTCTACAACGCAAATGACGAATTGTACCGGAAGAAAGGGTAGGGGAGAGGACACAAGCCCGACGGTTAAGAGACGCAACTCTCCCCAGTCTAATACCATCAGTCCTGGCAAGAAGATGATATAATAGGCCGAACTTTTGAGACCGCGTGGTCATAGTTATATTAATCAGTAAACTCGTAAAATTAAATACTATGTGGTGATTTAAAACAAGTTTTCTTTTCAAAATATATACTGTGCGTGTAATTTGAGTAGTAAACCAAGACAAGGAATAAATCGGACTCGAGATAATAGTTGGGATTCATCTATAAAAAATGTTACAGATAAGTTTAGCTTTACACTTAGTTTAAGATTGTAACTTTTAACATACCTCCACTAAATGAAATAAATTTAATTTTTGAATTCTTATTGTCATATTTTAAATGAACTTAGAAAAGGATTTTTGAAAATATGTAATTAAAATAATCTTGTAAAATAAAAACTGTCTTGATTTATTGTATCATACAGTCCCACCGAATTACCACTTATCACGACCCTGAGATCAATTAAAGAACAATCATGCTATAATATAATGAATTTTATTAAATCAAACCAATAATTTTAATAAAAGTACCAATCTCTTAAATATAGAAGGTTACGAATTACCACCCAATAACTGGTGTCAATTAATTCAAAATTAAAGAATTTTAACTTAATCAAAAAATATATTATTGATTAATTTAATCAAAAATTTAAATTAATGTAACTCGATAAGAGAAAGAGAAAAAGACTTGTAGCAAATTGGCGCCGACAACGTGGGGCTGTATGATACCAATAATGAATTAAATATATTTAAATATATTTGAAAAAGCAAATGTATGAGAAAACTAAGAATATATTCCTTTTTAATTTGAATTCAATTGAGTAAAGGAAAAATTTTTTAAAGTAATATTTTTGAATTTATTAAATTCTAAAAGATAATCATGGCTGATGTAGACATAGTCCAGAACTCGGAGTTGGATTCCGAGGATTCAGATACCTCTCTGAGTGTCATCAGGGAAATTAATATAAATAAAAATAAAACTGAAAACAATGGGCTAGGAGTAGATAGGGAGGATACATTGTCCAGTATAATGGACATGTTATTAAAGATAAACACTAAACAAGATGATTTTGAAATCAAGTTTAAAGAAATAAATGAAAATTTAGTAGACATGAACACTAAATACGATAATCTAGAGACTAAACTTGATAAAAGATTAAATGTAACAGAAGCTTAACTTGAGGAAAATAATAAGAAACTAGAAGCTAAACTAGAAGCTAGATTTGATAAGATCAGTGAAAGATTAGACCAAAATGAGGTTAAAATTAATGAAATAAACATTAACCTTGAAACTAAACTTAGAGAAATAAATAATGAGTTTAGGAGAGATGTAAATCAACTTGAGAATAAGTTAGATAAACAAGTAGAACAAATAAAAACAGATTTCAATGAAGAAATTAAAACTCACGGGAACAAAATCAGGGATGAAATAAATAATAAAGACAAAGAACAGATAGTAAAAATAAATGACGTAGAGAATAAACTAAGTGAAATAAATAAAACATTGTTAGACAAATGTATAGAATTAAACGTCAAAATAACAAATGTAATTAGTGAGGTAGATAATCAAATGAGTAAAGTAAATGATAGAGTAGAAGAACAGATAGGACATCTGTACACTAGGATAGATGAAAAAGTAGAAAAAACTTTAACACTTTACAGTAATAACTTTGAAGGCAAAATAAATGAATTTAACTATCAGGAAAATGAAAAACTAAAAACAATCAGAAATAGGCTAGAGGAATTGAATGAGTTCTTTAAGTTTGAAATGACAGTTATAAACAAATACTGGGGAATAAATAAACAAAGAGAGTGTGAGAATAATAAGATGGGGGGTGAAAAATGTAATGTGAACATGGAGGACATTGTAAACTATGTGATGAGGTACTATAACATCTCATGCTTTTCAAACTATAAATATAAAAAGAAAAAATTTAAACCAGTGCTCTCGGATAATCCCATTGACATAGAAAACTAAACTGTAAACTTAGCTGTTTAATAAAAATACCTAAAGATGAATAAATAAATAATAGTTGAAACAAGGTAACTTTAATGATAGGGGGGTTGTATAAAAATAAATAAAGAAAGTGTAGAAAAGATTAGTAAATGAGAAAATACTTAAAAGATATCACAATAATAAATACATGATAGTTTAAAGAATATAACATTAATAATAATGTGAGAGTTGTTTAAAAGAAAAATAAACTGAAGGGTAATTATTTAAATGAAAAAATACTTAAAGATGTCATTTAATAATAAACAAATAATAGGCCTAGTTGAAGAATTGTAATATTGACAGTAAGGTGAATTTGTGATTATCACACTAATCATCAGAATATTTTCACCGTATGATATTTTTTTAATCACTTTCTCAAATTTCAGATTATGATATTTTGTTTTAGACTCTTTTCCTGGCGCCCTACACGGCTGCGTACTTTGCTTACCCCGCGTAAACCAGTCCTGGGTTTTCCCAACAGTTTATTTTACTTTTGAAAAAAAATTATTTTTTGGTGCATATTCAAAGATATGAGTGTTAGAATTTAATTGTTCGTGTTTTTTTAACTAAAATTCTATGATTTAAACTCAAATAAAAGTTTTAATTTAATTGAAAAATTGGTTATAACTTTGTTTGTTTACCTTTCTAATACGACCTTGCACATTTAAGATATCTTTAACAGAAAAAAGTTATTGATGAAATTTGAGTTTTAAACACTCATGAAAAATAATTATATCCTTCAAAGGCAATAATTTTTAAAAAGCAAATTTTTAGTTTTATGTAGTAAAATTAATGATTTTAAAGCCTTTTTTTTCTTGATGTCATATTTTAAATGTCTACAGTTTATAGCTGTCAACAAGTTGTAAATCTTCCATAGTAAACAAGAGACTAACAAGATTCATACTCTTATGAATTGTATGCTAATAAAAGTGATACATTTATGAATTAAAAGCCTGCAAGAAATTCCTAATTTTACTATTTATCCTAATTTACTACAGCTGTCCAGTGTAATATTATTTTCAAATATGAAAAGACTTTTTGAATGAAAATAAAAGTAGAGATTTTTTTATTATTATTTATTAACAATAAAAATATTATTTCATTTTATTCCTGTGACTTATTAGAAAATACATTTCCATTGAAGCAATCATCAACATCACTACATATCTCATCTACACTTTCAAAGATTTCTGCTGGTTTAACTGGAGGTTAATAATTTCATTGTTTTCATCAGGTATGGGTGTACATTTTTGCAGTTTACCCCAAAACTGTTTGTGCACGAAGTAGAACAGTCTACACTACTTCTTCTACAACCACAAGCTTTGCCACACCCCGTTGTACAAGAACAAACAATAACTTTTAAAATGTTATAAGGAACAGCCATCTTAATCTTAACAGCCATCTTAAGCCATCTGTGTTAATCTTTTTAGGCTGCAAAATGTTGACAATTTTGAATCTAAATCAAATTTTAAAACAAAGAAAATATTTCTAAAATTTAAATTATTAAAAAGTGTTATCTTCAACAATTAACATCCTTAAAATCTTCAGTGAAACTAGAAGAAACCAAGATTTTCCATTCACCACTTCCTCGTATATTTGTTTGTCATTAAAATCATGATTAAGTACCCATAAATCCTTTATCAACTATTATTACTAGATTAAATTATGATTTTCTCAGTCTTAACAACCTCCATGTTGATACTCCGGAAGTTTCACACTCAATTCGTTATTTGCAGTTTTTATTAATCCAAGCATAAAGTCTATATGAACAACATTTTATTTTTCCACATTTAAATATAATTTTGTTGGTCAAATTGTTGAAAATTGTGGAAAATCATGATTTTTCATCCGACGCTTTGATGTATCATTTTATGTTTATGCTAAAATCGCAATAAACAACCTATAAAACCCCTAGTTAATTATTTTGAATGAAAATTTCTACTGTTATAAATATTATATATTCTTCATCCACTATCTTGGTTTTTCCGGATTTGCCAGTGATCCATTAGTAATTAGCAGCTTTTATAAGTACATAAATTATTAAAAAACAAGATATGGATGTATATGAAGATCTAAATGCTTTAAAAGAATGGTGTTTAAAAAATAAAATGCAAGTAAATGTAAGTAAAACGAAATTCGTAAACTTCAGTCACATAAGTTTTGATTTTCCCTCAGACTTTATATACCATACAGATAATTGTAGTGAAAATCATTTAAAATGTCAAAAAGTAGAAAAGGCTAAATACTTTAAATACCTTGGAATTTTATTGGATGAACATCTAAATTGGATAAAGCATCTGGAAACTCTATGAAATAAAACAAAAATAATGATAAGAAAATTTTACTATTTAAGGAATTTTTGTGACGAAATGACTATGAAAACTCTTACATTCGAGACTCCAGTACGGAATACAGTGTTGGGGAAGTGCTAGCAAGACTCACATTTTAAAAATCAGAAAAACACAAAATCATATAATTAGAATAATTACAAATAAAAATCGCAGAGAGAGTTCTTTTCCATTATATTATACATTAAAAATTTTCCCGATACAACACCTTTTTGTCTATAAAGTTTTAAGATTGTTTTATGTCAAAAGTGGTAATACTGGCACTACAAATTTACTGCATAATACGAGGAGTGGGGCAAGTAGAATATTTAAACTCCCTAAAGCCTCAAAAAGTGTTTTTAAACAATCCTTTCATTATATTGGACCTAAATATTTTAATCAATTACCACATGACATAAAAAGTAGTATAAATTTGAAAATTTTTTCTATGAATTTGAAGAATTGGCTATTTACGAAACAAGATCTAGACTATTTGGATTTTTGTTCTTGCAATTAATATGGTTTCTTGTTATTTTAGTCCTGTAATGTATGTTATATAAGAAATTTTAAGTTAAGTAGCAATAAATATAGTGTAAGATGAATTTAAGATAACTTTTAAGTGTTTCATGCGCCACAGAGAGTTTTATTTTTATAATGTAGAAGCTGGACTCATGTTCCATGTTTATAATATGTTTTTATTAAGTTATATTTTGTGTTTTTTTTAGTATTTGTAAATAATTTTGTACTGGCCACAAATACTTGTAAGTGTGGTCAGTTTTTTCCGAGCAGAATCATTGTTTTTATATTTGTAAAAATGAATGGAAAATAAATCATTATCATTATCATACATATTTGTTGTATCTTTTATTCTTAACAATAGTGGTAGTGGTTGTAAAGCTTAATTTTCCATCCGCCATTTTGTTTTACAATATATTTTATCTTAAAATCAAAATAAGCGACTAAAAAATCCTCTAGTTATTAATGTTCATTAAAATATGTAGTGTATTTTTCGATTTATTCAAATTATTTATTGTTTTTGTTTACTTGTTGTTTATTATGTAATTGAACCATCCAGGACTTTACAGTAGGTATTTCTGATATTGGGACCTTCCTTAACCAGTTGCAAAAGGTTTCAAATTGATTTATCTACTTTCTATTTAATCCGAACTTTCATACAAATTTTTACCTGCTTTCTTGTAATAATAGCACACAAACCAAAAAATGTTTTATAAATGTCAATATAAAACAGCAATAATTATTTACAACTTTAAATACTGTACAATAAGATAAAAGAAAACCAATTAAACATTTAGTCTGTTTACACATTCTATTTACAATATATATATATATATATCAAATTTTACTAAAAACAAAAAGTAACAGCATTAGTAGTCATTTGTAAATCTTAATAACTGGGGGTCGGTATAGCATATACTGAAGTAATCAGGAACATGGCAACACACGTCTTTAGAGCGGGGAAGGAAATGATGGAACCCAAGGTCAGTACAGTCTGACCTAAAACAATACTCTCCCTATAAAAATTAAATCACGTGCGGTAAAATTTACAAACGATTACCATTCTAGGGTCAATAGATTATTTCGGCTTTGTCTTATATTTTATCATTATTAATATTTTTTTGTAATACAAATAACCAAATAGCACTTATTTAGTTATTGTATATCAATATATAGTTTGCAAACATTAGCTATTGTTTCATGCTTACTGTGTACAACATCAGCAGTAATAGATGTACAATACTTAACTCTTTAGAGATGGAAGACAGGCAATTCACATCCTATGTTAAGCATTGTTTGATTAAAGAGTGAATGATCAGAATAATGTAAATAAATGAACTGAAGAATCAGTTAAAATGGTAGAGAGAGAGAGAGACAACATTTTTGTATAGATAGTTCTAGGTGTTCTAGTGGTAAAAACAAAAACTATAGCCATGACTATAAATTGCAGAACAACATTCTCTCACAGAGATCTCAAGCTGTTATGAACTGGGTTTGGTCCTTGTCCCATTGTGCCTCTGTGGTCTTGAGGTTTAAATCATCGTTTCTTGTGGCTAGGGAGAAGGCAAGGCCTTGTTTTGAATCCCACTTGGGGAGAAAAAAGGTGACTGGTGCAATTGCATTAGTACAGTCCTTCTGTGGGTACTGGCCCGTTAGGCCCAGCTTGAGTCTCGGGCTCATTATTAAAGAACGGTGATAACATGACAGAATAGCGTTTGAAAAGTACTAATGTAACATTGTCTGTGTAACACCAGTTTTGCTCATTTTTAGTTCAAAATTGACATACTTGCCCTTACAAGTCCAACTTCGTCATATCTCACAACAGAACTGCAGCTGTTGAGTCTGGAATTCTTTACCTTATTATATGAAAACAATGGAGGACCAGACTCAGTTTGTGACAGCACAGAAGAGATGGCTGTGGGTGCTGTTGCTGGTGCCTTTTTGGTGTTGCTCCCACAGCTGTATGTATGTATGTATTGCTCCCACAACAAAATTGATGTCCCACAACATAGATTGGCTTTGACAAGTAATTTTCATAGGGTAAACACTATTCGTTTTTTAATAAGCTACCAGATTATTTAGTAAATTTGCCACTCAAACAATTTAAATCTAAATTAAATAGCTGGCTCATTGAAAACCCTTTCTACAGTATACATGAATTTTTGGAACACTCTTTGGATAATCTGTAGCCCTTAATATATGCTCTCTACAATAGGATAATTTGTAATGTTTGTTGTTCTTGGTGTTTTTTTAATCTATGGAATTATGCTTAGATTTAATCATTTGTATACTCATTGACGTTGCCTATTTCATGTAACATGACCAATGGTAATAAAGTTTCTTGATTCTACATGAGGCTAAAGAAAGGAGACAAAATTATAGGTTTTCCTTTCCATTTTTCAATATACAGTGTTTAATTTATCCAGCTGAAGAATTGGTGTTATAATTTAAGTAACTTCAATTTTCTTTAAGTAACTAGACAAATTCTTTAAACTCTAGCTCCAGTATATGTATTTATGAGCAAAAATATGTTTTTAGTTTGTAATTTTTAAGAGGTAAACTTGAAAAAAGTGCAAATTTTGCCTTAATTTAGACTCAATAAAGAAGTTTTTCTATTATAACTCTATTTCACTGACACTATGACATTTTTCAGATATCACTTCAACGTCTTTGATCTTGATGACAATGAAAAGGCCAGATGTTCTATTTTTATGTTTATTGACCTCTTTGGATTGACTAGATTTGATAAAGACAGCTTAATAAAGTTCACTCTGACAGTGAAAAAAAATTACAGGCGAGTTCCTTACCACAATTGGTCTCACGGATTTTCTGTTGCCAACTCTATGTATGCTATCATGAAACACTCTCAAGGCACATTCAACTTTATAGAGGTAAGTATTTGTAAACATGTAAGGGCGCAAGGGGAGGATGGGTAATCTATTTAGCTTATGACTTATTTTTTCTCATGAAATGAAGAATGAGACGCTTTAATATGAGTGAAATAGATTATCATTGTCATGTTTGCTGCAGCGTCATTGTAATGAGACATTAAAAAGCAAACTTTTTTGATTATTTTTTACATATTTAGATATCTGTTTGCTAAAGCCATATGAATACTTTTTTAATTAGCATAATACGTGTTGGTACATATACAGTACAAGTAAACTTCATACAACACAAATTTATTACAATATAAGCACAAAATGCAAAAAATATATTACAATACAAGTACAAAAATGCACAAATCCGCCGCTTCACCTCTTTGAAACTATGTATTTGGTTGTTTCTATCATTACTTTAGTTTAATACATGTTAGTAATTTTTAAGTTTTAAGTGTCAATATGAATAATACAGCTGATTTTGATTTTGTGGAAAGTACTAAATACATCGTATTCAAGTGCTATATGTATTTACTTATTTTTTATTATATGTGTTATGTGTAGACCCTGTCTTTATCAGTTTATATACAAGTAAATGTACTTCATTTTACATATTTCATTAATAGTAATAATATTTTGTATTGATTCATACTGTATAAGTGATTTATGCCTGAGGCTTACTTTCAGGTAAATTTTTGCTTATTTCCATATTCATATATAAGAAAAAAGTTAAAGGAAGCTAATAAAAGTTTTAAAATGTTACCGTATAATTTATTTTCCTGTACAGAACAATTAAAAAAACAGGAGCAACTAAAAAATATAAATTTGATTTTTTACAATAAATTGGCGCTCAGTGGAAAATAGGCATTGTATAAATAACGTTTTAAGGGTTAATACCTAAATACGTTAATGTCAAAATTAAATGTAATACTTTTGCTGGTAGGAAAACAAAACAACAAGCTGAAAAACTTTGTAAATAAGTCAATTAAAGATTTGTATCGTAAAAAAGACGAACTGACATTTAATAATTATGAAATTCATATGCAATTTGTTAAAGAATATGGTAGCAGGGCTTGGTATTTGCTGAACGATAATCTTGATGAGGAAATTTCACGTATAATGGAATCAAAATATAATAAGCTTAATAAGAAATTGCAAAGATTATGGAATGTAAGTACTAATGACAATCTAACTAGCCATTTAGTTAATGATGAAAGTCACGTTTTTCATAAAAGGGTAATTAATATGTGTAATGTTGTTTTTTGCAAATGTGAAAATGTTAAATTGTGTTATGGACCCAAACATAATTTCATAAAAAATCAAAACAAACAAGCTGATATTTTAGCCACCAACATTGAATGCAATGTATCTCAGTTAAAAGTTTGTAATAGAAACGAAATTAGATATGATGTAAGTAAAATATGTAAAACAATGAAGGTCCGAACTAATAATTTGAAACAGGTTTTAGATTATAAAGTTTGTTTAGATGTAAAACAGAAATTACAGGATGAAGATCTAGTCGCAGATAGAGCGGATAAGAGCAACGCAATAGTAATTCTGAAAAAAGAAGATTATATTACTAAAACCGAAGATTTTATCAAGGATAATAAATTTCAAGAACTAAAAGGTGATCCTACAAATAAATATCAGGATGAAATCAATAAAGTTGTAAAACCTTGAACAAAAGTTATTAATGATAATGTTCATTTTAGAGCTGCTATGAATAACCCTAAGACACCCACAATGAATGCAGCTTCCGAAAATTCACAAACGTAAAGTAACTATTAGGCCCTTGGTAAATTTCAAATCTGTGCCTACTTATAATGTATCAAAGATACTGCCTAATATTTTTACTTCTGCTTTGAACCTTGAAAATAAATATACCGTTAAGAACAATATTGACTTTGTTGATAAGGTCAATCATATAAAATTGTGTAATAAGACTAGGTTAGCCTCATTTGATATATGTAACCTGTATACTAATATTCCAGTTGATAAAGTGATTAACTTAGTTAAGGAACAACATGTAGAACAACAATATGAAAAAAATGTATGTAAATCAAATTGAAAAGTTACTCAAAATTATCGAAACAAAATTAGTTCTGTTTCAATAACATATTTTACTTACAAAACGATGGTTTAGCTAAGGGTAGTCCACTGTCAGCCATTCTGTCAGAAGTTTATTTACAGCATCATGAAGACTCCATTTTAGATAAATTAAAAAAGGAACATAATATCATATTTTACACCCGTTATGTCGATGATATTCTGGTTTTATTTAACGAGAAATCATGTAATGACTTAGATAATATGTTAAATATACTTAATTGTCACCACCAGAAGCTTAGTTTTACCAGTGAACTTGAATCTATGAACGAAATTAACTTTTCGGATCTAAAAATAATTCGTGATCATAACAAACTTTCATATAGAATTTTCAGGAAACCTACTCAAACCAATTGTACAATAAATAACAGTTCTGTCCATTCCCTGTCTCACAAAACAGCTAGCTTCAGAAGTATGTTATATAGGGCATATTCAATACCATTAAGTGTTGCAGATAGAAAACAGGAAATAAATGTAATAAAATCAATAGCTTTTGCAAATGGTTACGAGGCATCAATCATTGTTGAAATTGGAAGTAGAATAAAAAAGGAAATAGAAAATAAAATTTGAGTTGATAAACGAACAACACTTAAAAAAGAAAAATCCGATAAAGAACAAAAGAAGTATGTATCCTTCCATTACAATGGATTACAAGAGATTCCATTACAAGAGATTCCACATCGGCCTTGAAGGAGAGGACACTGCATTCGAAGAAATCAACATCACCACATATTGAGTTTCCCGTTCACATCAGACGGGGTATTGTACTGTGCTGGCTGTACGTTGTGGAGTAATGGCTTTTCTGAAAAGCTACTGCTGTCTTGAAAGACGAGGGATTTGGAAAGAAATTTTTCCTAGTAGTTCGGGACAGTCCAAAGAGCCATTTACAATCTTGTAAAGGAGTAGAGAGTCCATTAGTGCCCGACGCTGAGATAGAGAGAGAAGACCAAGACGAAGCCTGATCTCATCAAGTTGCACCTCGTTGTATCGGAAACCCAATCTGACACTAATTAGTCACAGGAGCGGTTCTGGACCCTTTCAAATACAAGACCCAGTTGGTAGGGTGACCAGACAGGTGAGTTGTACTCCAGTATGGAGTGGACTAGGGTCACGAAGAGTGTTTTGATTGTAGAAAGTGAAAAGGGTCCTTTCATTGACCGAAAGACAAAGCCAAGCACCATGTAGGCCTTGGAACAAACATGAGTGATGTGCAAGCCAGGAATATGATAATTCAGGAATATATAGGATTAACTGTAATGATTGTAAAATGTTTTATTTATTTATTTCAAAGAGAAACCCAATGTATCATATATACAATCCATTTACATTTGATAGCAGTAACTACAGATAAGAACGAGAAATTATGACAATATACAACTAACTAATACAATAACAATGATAATAGACTAATTATCATTGTTATTGTATAGAAGCAAACTGTACTAAGTTAACAATGTCATTACAATCAATTACATATAATATTACATATGATGGCCATTACTACAAATAAAAAACGAAAATTCACATGACAAAAGACAAATTAATACTAGTTAACATTGACATTAAATAAACTACATAGAATCAATCATAACAGCTCTGATAACCATAACGATTAACAATAATAACAAATATTAAAGATGTGAATATTATAACAAATTAAATTTCATATCAGAGCATAAAGAGCCTATTTTTAACTTTTGTAGCACTATCTGAAAAGAAGTCCACATAAGGAGACACAATATTCCCAAGACACTGAAGTCTTACAAGTGTACTGTTCGCTTCATAATTCGATTCCACATGTCGTCGACCAAATAAATCACTGGACCTAGTTCTCATGGGGCAGCGGAAAGAAACATCACGCAGCATCTCAGGACAGTCTATGGCACTAGTAACAAGTTTGAACAGGAACATAATTCCCTGGATACTCTGTCTCGTCTCCAGAGAGTGAAATCCTGCCATCCCCTCGAGCGCCCTCAGTGGTACATCATTGTAGGCATAACCCAGCCTACAACCAAGTAGACGAAGGAATTTGTCTTGGACAGCCTGGACTTGCCGCACCAGGGTGACTTGATGAGGCGACAACATGATACAGTTATACTCAAGAAGAGGACGAACAAGTGAGCAATATAGTGTGATAGTCGTAAAGGGGTTGTTGAAGTCTCTGGAGAAACGAGTAAGAACTCCGAGTGATCTTGAAGCCCTGGCACAGATAGCATTGATATGAGTGTGTGGGGTCAAATCCCTATAAAGGAAAAACCCGTCCACCCGCCCACACACAAACATTGGTACTGACCTACCCACCCGCCCATACACAAACATTGTTATTGACCCACCCACCTGCCCACACACAAACATTGGTATTAACCTACCCGCCTGCCCACACACAAACATTGTTATTGACCCACCCACCTGCCCACACACAATCATTGCTACTGACCCACCCGCCCGCCCATACACGAACATTGGTATTGACCCACCCGCCCACAAACATTGGTATTAAACCCACCCGCCTGCCAATACACAAACATTGGTATTAAACCCACCCGCCTGCCCACATACAAACATTGCTACTGACCCACCCGCCTGCCCATACGAACATTGGTATTGACCCACCCACCTGCCCACACACAAACATTGGTATTAACCCACCCGCCCACCCACACACAAACAAGATCGCTGACTGAATTACCCCTTAATAATGGCACATCACCAAGCTTGTAGACAAAATTGATTGGAGACTTAACTCTGCTGAAAGTGATGCAGGAGTATTTATTAACATAGAGCTTCATATCATTTGATTTGCACCAACGCTCAACAGCCTCAAGGCTATCCTGAAGTACCAAGCAATCCACATTATTATCAATTCTGCCATACAACTTAATATCATCAGCGAAAAGAAGACAATCAGCCACAATAACTTCAACAATATCATTAACAAATATATTTAAAAGAAGTGTGAACCCTGAGGCAACCCAGATGTAGCAGTGAACTGAGAAGAAAAAGAGCCGAAACATTTTACCATCAATCTTTGATTAGTTAAGTAACTACTTATCCATTTCAGGAATTTTCCTATGATACCATATGTCTCTAATTTGACCAAGAGATGACTGTGGCGTACTCTGTCAAAGGCCTTCGAAAAGTCAAGATAAATAGCATCAAGCTGTTTATGATTACTAAAGGCATCAACAATATTTGTCTCCAATATAACAAGATTAGTGGTCGTAGACCTGCCTCTAGAATAACTATGCTGCTTAGAAGAAATGACGTTTCAAAACAGAGGGCCAAGTCTCTTCGCAATCAACCCCTCAAATACCTTGACAACATACTCCTGAATCACAATTGGTCTATAGTTAGTGACGTCCTCCTTAGATTCCGCCTTATAAACTGGAACCACATAACCCAGCTTGAGAACATCAGGGAAGATTCCATTAAGAAGAGACTTGTTGAACAAAAACTGAAGAGGTTCACACAGCAATTTTCTGCAGTACTTAAGAACACTCACCGGAATGAGATCAGGGCCACACCCCTTAGAGACATCAAGCTCACCAAGTGCCTCGAATTCTTCACAGTAAAAGACATTTCATTCAAACAGAAGGGAGTATCGAAGTTGTAGTCACGGCTAGGATGTGAAAGTGGTGAAAAAACAGACGAAAAATAAGCTCCAAGAAGTTCACACTTATGTTTGGCCTCGGAGGAAGATAAATCACCATACTTGAGTGTATCAGGGAGTATGTTCTGACGTTTAGTGCTCCTTACAAAGCTCCAAAAGGCTTTAGGATCAGTAGATGTAGAATTTTGAACATAATTAACGTAATCATTATAACAATTTCTAGATAATTGATGAAAATGATATCTTGCTCTAGAAAACTCTTCATACGATTGTGCATTAAGTGACTCTTTATATTTAAGATGTTGTTTCTATTTTCAATAACAAGATTAATAAGGTCAGTGGAGAACCAGCAAGGAAACTTAGAATATGAACAGGTTTTTAATAGGTCAGACTGTAAATTTTAGCAAAAGATATAAAAACCATGTCTCTGCTTTTAAAAATAAGAATCCTGAAAGATCTAATGTAGCTAAACACCTTCTAAATTGTACCCAGAGTTTGAATAAAATTGATGAAAATGTAGATATTCTAAAAGTTTATAAGAAGGGTTGTATTATGAATGCTTTGGAAGAATTATTTATTTTTAAAGAAAAATGTAATGAACGTAGTAAATTAATGAATGAACAGGTTAATTTTGATTCAGAAATAGTTTTTAATAATGTATTTTCAGTGACTAAAAGAACAGAAGTAACAGCCAATAGGGATTAACCAATAATATCACATCAGCCGCATTTTTTTCTTACTGTAGTTGATAGATTAAATATAAAAAGAGTACAGCCAGATAATTTTTATTCATTAAATTTTAAGAAATCTTTTATAAGTAAACAATATCCAGAATCCATGTTTGTAGATCATGTATGTAAAGAAGATTTGATAAAAGTTATAAATTCACTTAAAAATAAAATATCACCAGGTATTGACAATATTAGCTCATCACTAATTAAAAAAGTCTACCCTAAAATTATTAACATATTGTTATTCTTAGTAAATAAGAGCTTTGGAAAGGGTATTTTTCCAGAAAAACTTAAAGTAGCAGTAGTAATTCCACTACACAAAAATGGTTCAAGGCAGGATTGCAACAATTTCCGGCCAATTTCTCTGCTTTCTTCATTCTCCAAGATCTATGAGAAATTGATGAAAAAAAAACTAGTCAAGTATCTTGAAAAAATCAGGTTTTTTAGTTCTTCACAGTTTGGTTTTAGAGAGGGGTTAAACACTGAACTTGCCCTTCACAATTTTATAAGTAATGTTTATAATGGGATAAATATGAACAAAAAAGTAAGTGCAAGTTACTTGGATATAAAAAAAGCTTTTGATTGTGTTGATCATGGTATACTTTTGAAAAAACTATATAAATGTGGTATAAGAGGGGTGGTTTTTGATTGGTTTAAAAGTTATTTAGAAAATAGAAAACAGTGTGTCAAAATTAAAAATTCATTTAGTTGTTTGGGTATAGTAAAATATGGCGTACCACAGGGGTCAGTTTTGGGTGCATTATTATTTTTAATCTACATAAATGATCTGTGTAATGCAAAATTTTATGGTGAACTAACATCCTTTGCGGATGACACTGCTTTATGCTATGTGAAAGATAATTGGAATGACATTGAGGAAGCTATGAATTTCGACTTTCAAGCACTACAGTGGTGGTTCTCTGACAACCATATGTTGTTAAGTCCGGAAAAAACAAAATTTATCAATTTCAGTTTAAGACAAAGAGTCTTCTTTACAAATGAAATTATATACAATTGTACAAAATGCTTATGTAGTAAGACATGCTGTACGGAGTGTGCTGTTATTGGGCAGGCAGACAATATTAAATTTTTGGAATTTTTCTTGATGAAGAGCTTAATTGGAAAATGCATGTTCAAGATTTAAAAAATAAACTTAATAAAACGTTAAGATATTTTTATTTCTTAAAAAATATCTGTAGTGAACAAACATTGAGAGTAATATATTTTTCCCTTGTACATAGTAGAATAGATTACGGGCTCTTTTGTTGGGGTGGGACTTATGAATCAAATATTAGGCACATATTTATACAAGAAAAAAAGTTTATTCGAATAATTTGTAAGAAAGGTCCAATGGAAGCATCATATCATTTATTTTTAAAACAACAGATTTTACCATTAAAATATATGTTTGTTCATAAAGTTTTAAAAATGTACTATGTAATGAAGAGAAATTTGCCTGAAATTGTCGAAATACATAAAGTTAAGCTAAGAAAAAAGGATGTATTTATGGTTCCCAAACCAAATCTCACTTTCTATACAAAAAGTTATTTATTTCTGGGACCAAAAATGTTTAACTCAATACCAATTGTTCTGCAAAATTTGAAAAATATAAAATTATTTTCCAACAAAGTAAAAAATTGGTTATTAAAGCAAGAAAGTATAGATTACCTTGTAAATATTCAAGTTTAAAGCAATACACTTTCAAACATATTTTTATTATTCATTTATAATCGTATAAATTTTAATACCTTATAAATACTTATTCACTGTATCATATATTTATTTCAGATAACATAGTAAAGTATACATATTTGGCAGACGTGGGAAAGTTAACAATTATTTTTAACTGAATAAATTCTTGGACAAACAACAATGGGACACGTTGGGTGTGTCTACTAATTATGGGCAGGGCAGGAAGATGGCGGAAAGGGATGGGATGTAACTCATGACTTTGTTTGTCGGCGAATACTTGGGATTGAGGAAAACGCCCGGTCTAACCAAGCCTGATATTTGGTTAGTCATAAATTGTTTCGTTTTTATTTTGTTTCCTATTATTGTATTATATAGCTATACTGTTAGGGTTAGGATAACATTAAATTTAGAGTTAAGGTTTAAGCTATTTATGTTTTTATATTAGTGTTTATATTTTGAAGAATTGGGATTTTTTATTTTAAATTAATATTATTTGCTCATGCGCATATTAAGATTTATTTGAAAAGAAGGAACCTCTAAAACAGGCATTGCCTTAGGAGGTCCTAGTATTTTCTTGAAATATGTAATTTATGAAAGGTTTTGTTCTAGTAGTATAAGTTTTATTTTGTTAACAGAGAATTAAGAAGAAACCTTTTTATGTTTGAATGTAATTATATGTATTTTATGTATATATTTCGAGAAAATAAATATATTCTTATTCTTATATTCTTATTCTTATTTTGACGATTCCAGCTAATATTTATCAATAGGCCATAGGCCATAACATGATCATAGGCCAATAAATTGAGTTGTTGAACACCATTTTCCATTCTTTTGTGAATCCCTCTGGTCTGAGGAAGGGGAGTGTGGTTCACCAAAACCATATAGCAAAAGTGTTTGTTTATGTTTTTCTGAGCACGATGAATCTACGTAAGCCCCCAACACATAAAACATGTATTTTACATCTAATATCTGCACCCGGATTTTTATAGAGCCAAATAATATTCTGATACCAATGCAAACTTTTTTATTTGAAATACATCTTGTTAATAATTATATTTAATTTATTGACTAACTAGCACAGTATCTGTACTTCGTACGGGGTTAACGTTGATTTATATTGTGCTTATTGCATTGAGTAATACAAAACATGTACCTACTGGCCTCTGTATAATGCAAAAATGCTTGTGGTCACGGTACCCCTAGGAAAGAAGACGGTAGGTATCACGCACATCTCCTATGATGCCATATGGGCGAAATGGTAACACCAAACACAAAAATACTGATCTAATTCCCGTAGTTTACAATTCCAGCTGATAATTGATCAATAACTTGCCTACTATTTAGCAGAAGGCTTCCATGTGATGGGTAAATTTAGTTACCAATATTTTATCAAATAATCAAACCTGGTGATTTCGCCCATGTGACGTCACAGTCTATTACGCAGCCTTCTCGTGATACCTACCGTCTTTTTAGTTACCGTGGTTGTGGTTAGGTTTGGTCCAGTATTTACTTCAGAACTATGTAAGTTGTTTATTTATTCCAACAGCTGATTATTAAAACTAATATAAACAATTAATTTTCAAATTGGTATTGCCATAGGGGTTGCATTGATACTTCTTTGAGCTCCTGGGGTGGTTTCCTGATAGAATTTCAAAATATGTGTTATGGCTTATGTGTTAACCAGAGACCCTAAGATAACCATGCAAAATTTCAGATGATAGGGTTCAGTAGTTTTTGCATGATTGAGTTAAAACACACACAAACAGACATGATTCGATTTTTATAGTAAGATTACAGCTATAAATAGCAGTATTGCTACTATTATAGCCAGTCAATAATCATAGTCAGAGCCATTTTCATCCTTGATCACACTATTCCCCTCATCATCACGACCCATCATTCTCATATGCAATCCTGTTAATTTCACTAATTGTTAATTTATCTACACTCAG
This sequence comes from Stictocephala bisonia, assembly GCA_035578905.1. NCBI lineage: Eukaryota > Metazoa > Arthropoda > Insecta > Hemiptera > Membracidae > Stictocephala > Stictocephala bisonia. Next base: position 803,606 of record JAQJVL010000375.1, read on the forward strand.
TAGTTTATCCTCGAATAAATGCTTCTTACAGTTAGAGAGATACGCTGATTGTTCTTCAATATTTATTTCAAGAACAATTAATTTTATAACCGAATTAAAAACGAATTCAACCTCACTAAACAGTCTACTGTGACGAACAAGTTAATATAACCTCAAAAATCTATGTGCATTCTAATCACAAGCAATTTGCACCATGTTATTTGTTTGCATGGGGCTCACACGTTCACCCACTGCAAACTGAGAGCACTACCTTGAGCACATGTGTGCACCTGTCGTGACAAACTTATTAAGAAATGAATGCAATAATGAGTGCAAATTAACTTTTTTAGGCATAGACCAGCTTTTCTAGAAACCCAATTTGCATATTTGAACATGAATTTAATTTAACTTCATATTTAAACCTTCAAAACAAAATTCTGAGTTATGTTTTACAATATCATTCAACCTAATGACCTATAACCTAGGATTGGTAAAGCCTCATTTATATAGAGAGAACACTTTTGCTTCACTTCGGCGTACTTGCTTATAGTAGCATTTAATTGTATAACCATTTTGCTAATGAACCAAACACACCGGCAATTCTCAAATTGTATTCCCTCGCCCTTATAAAGAACAAATTTACTTCAATTATTTGCTAGTTTCACTTTACACCTCCAGTTCCAAATACTACTTAAACCTAGAACACTTATCTTTCGTAAAAATTCCTACTGGCGTCCTTTATTCGATAGTATAACTATTCTTGAGACATTTTCTTTCAAAGCTTTCAGTACAGCTTTTTCATTCCTAGAGTGATTAGATTTTGGTAGGTGAGTCTTCCTGAGTACCACTGATGATACAGTAATTATGAAGACAGAAGATTATAAAGTCAAAGTGAAAGATATGATTGAAACGGTCAATATAATTCTGTAAGAAATAATAATAAAAAAAAAAAAAAAAAAGAATTGCATCAAGTGTATCAAAATTGGTCAGGCTAAATCCTAATTTTGACAATAAGATTAAAGGATACTTAATCAATTCTGGCCTAAGGCCACCACTATTGTACAGATTACCCAAGATACATAAAGAAAATGTACCGATGACACCTATAGTAAGATTGATAGGATCATCTACTTACAATATTTCAAAATTTTATATCCAAGCAACTAAGTGAATATGTAAAAAATTGGGTAATTTTTTAGAGAATCTAGACATTTTATCAGCGTTTTAAGCCAACAGATATTGCAAAATGCTGACATACTTTAAGTTTTTATGTAGAATCATTGTTCATTGTGGTTCCAATACATGAAACCATAGAAATGATTAAGGATATTCTTAACTACGATTTTGCGGAGCTAGCTGAACAATGCCTCACATCCACCTATTTCTTCTTTGATGGGAAGTTCTATGAACAAACTGAAGGAACAGCTATAGAACATGCCTAGGTTACTATAGAACAGCTAGATGACCTCTGTTACTAGTTGCAGGTAATCTATATCTGGAAATCGTATTGATTATGAAGCTCTTGTTACTTGTTTAAATGAGATGGACTGGGCTGATGTTTATAATGAACAAGACCCGTCAATTGCGTTTGATATCTTTGAAAGCACTTTTCAATATGTAATAAATAAATGTAAAACTTCAAATATAAAAGACAAGTATAAAGTAAATAAGATTAAACCTTGGATGAACGATTTTATTTGTATGAAAATTAGAGTTAAAAATAAAATCTATAAAAAATTACAATCTCATCCAACAAATACAAAATTAAAGAAATACTTTTTGAAATATAGAAATGATTTACAGTTGAAAGTAAGGCAAATAAAAAATAGTTATTATGAAAGATGCTTTCAAAAATGTAATGGCGATTCAAAGCAGTTATGGAGGGTTATAAAAGAAATAACATGCCAAAAATCCAATAAAAATTCTCAAATACACTTAAATATACAGGGTAAAATGGTAAATGATCCAAAAGTTGTATCAAATGAATTTAATAATTTTTTTCTCTCTGTAGTCAATAGTCTAGATATCAAATCTTTCAATCCTGATGTTTTTAATTCAGTAGATATACATAATTGTTTTACTGCACCAGTTTCTGTATGTTCTATGTTTATTGATCATGTATTACCTGTAGATTTAGAAAATGTAATCAAGTCGTTAAAAAATAGTAAATCACCAGGTTTTGATTCTATTACTTCATCATTAATTAAAAGAGTGTATCCTTCAATTTCAGATGTTCTCTTGTATTTAGTTAACTTAAGTTTTGAGAAAGGAATTTTTCCAGATAAATTAAAGATAGCAGTGGTGGTTCCATTACATAAGGGGGGTTTAGCTAATGATTGCAATCAATTCAGACCAATATCTCTTCTTTCCACTTTTGCTAAGATTTTTGAGAAATTAATGAAGAAAAAGTTGATTAGATTTTTTGAAAGAACAAATTTTTTCAGTAAATCTCAATTTGGTTTTAGAGAGGGGCTTAATACGGAACATGCTTTAAAGAATTTCATGGACAGTGTTTTTGATGGTCTGAATCACAGTAAAAAAGTCAGTGGGCTTTTTTTGGATATAAAAAAGGCTTTCGATACTGTGGATCATAAAATTTTGTTGGAAAAAATTTATAATTGTGGTATAAGAGGAAATATTTTTAAATGGTTTGAAAGTTACCTGACGGGCAGAAAGCAATGAGTTAAGTTAAATATGACTTACAGCAGTTTTGGAGTAATTCGACAGGGTGTACCTCAAGGATCTGTTTTAGGGGCAATCTTGTTTTTAATTTATGTTAATGACCTATGCAATGGAAAATTTAAAGGCTTAGTTACTGCTTTTGCTGATGATACAGCTTTCAGTTACATAGGGGACAATTGGGAGGAAATAGAACAGCATATTAATGAAGATTTGAAAGCTTTACAATGGTGGTTTTCAAAAAACAATATGTTATTGAGTCCTGAAAAAACAAAATTCATTAATTTTAGTCAAAGAAAAGAATTTAACTTTACAAATGAAGTTATCTACAGATGTATGCAATGTCTGAGTGAAAACTCTCATTGTGGGGAATGTGCAGTTATAGGGCAGACTGACAATATAAAGTATTTAGGTTTAATTCTTGACCAGGAAATTAAATGGAAAAAACATATTGAGCAATTAAAAATTAAATTAAACAATGCTTTAAGATATTTTTATTTTTTATCACCTATGTGCAATGAACAGATATTGAGAATGTTATATTTTTCTTTGGTTCACAGTAGAATTGAATATGGGCTTTTTTGCTGGGGAGGGACTTTTGAAACTAATATTAAACCAATTTTTATTCAGCAAAAAAAGTTTTTAAGAAAAATTTTTAAAAAGTGTAGAATGGAACCATCATACCCTTTATTTGTCAAAGCAAAAATATTGCCCCTTAAATACATGTTTGTGTTTAAAGTTTTGAAAATATTTTATGTAATTAGTGGTAATTTGTCTCATAATATTAATTCGGTTAGAAGTAAATTAAGAAAAATAGACCTAATTTCAGTACCAAAACCATTTTTTTCCTTTTATACTAAATGTTATCAGTTTTTGGGGCCAAGAATGTATAATATAATTCCAGAAAATATAAAACTTTGTCATAGTAAAAAACTGTTTTTAAAAATGCTAAGAGACTGGCTGTTAGGTTTTGAAAATATTGATTTCTTGTTAAAAGTTCAAATTTAAATTATTTTTTCAGTATAGAAAGGTTAAATATTATTTCATGTTTGTGTATTTTTGGCAGTTATTTGCAAAACGATATTTTATAACAGGTTAAGTAACATTATAGATTTTCTTGTACTAAATTGTGTTTTTGTATTTTTAAGTAGGAGAAAAATGTTATAACTTTTAGATTATACTTATTTTATTTGAACTGTTTGTGCGCAATTTTTTAATTTAAGTTAATGTTGGAACCTCTGCGCAGGCTATGCCTTTAGAGGCCCTAAATTTTCTTGGAGAATGCTAATTATTTTTTCATTGGTGTATTTTGTAAATGTATTTTCAAGGAAATAAATATATTCTTATTCTTATTCTATTCTTATTCTTATTCTTATTCTTAAATATTTGAAAAGAAGTCACTGGAAATATTTGATTTGAAACCCAAGGCTTTGCACCGATATGTAGATGATGTATGGGCTGTATACCATCATGGTAGAGAGAGATGACGGTTTTCTACACTATATTAATTTTATTTACCCTAATATCAAATTTACAATGTTAATTGAGAATAACGGAAGTCTGTTTTTTCTTGGTGTTTTAACTGTAGGAAGAAAAAATGGACGAATAGGCCATTCGGTATGCCAGAAACCTATACATACCAACTGGTATCTAAATGCAGTAGCATTTAGTATCCCATCACCATCTAGCACAGAATAATGCAGTTCTAAACACTTTAGTGAATCTAACCATTCACATTTCAGACCCAGATAGTTGGAAGAAAGAAAGATAAATATTGCATTTAACATTAAAACAGAATTGATTTAAAGATATCAATAATACTATTGGAAAGCAGATAAACAGGAATCAACGAGAAAATAGAATACATATGAGACAAGATAGAGATACTTCAAAAAAAGCATATTTACCTTACATAAAGGGAACAATAGAAAAGATTGGCAGGGTAAAATATTAAACAAGAAAAATATAAAAACCATTTACAAACCACCAAACAAATTGCAGAATTTTCTGAGACCAGTCAAAGATAAAATTCCATTAGGCCTGGAGTATTTGAAATCTCTTGTAGTTGCAGGTCAGTCTACATAGGAGAAACCAAGGAGTTAATTTCCACAAGGATTAAGGAATTAACTCCTTATAGAATTTTATAACTTGTAGAATTTTATTTGACCGAACTGAAGTCCTTGCCAACATCTCCCATTATTATCCAAAAACCGTAATGGAAGCTATAGAAATATATAAAAGAAGAAATAGTTTTAATTAGGATGAAAGTGAACGCCTTCCAATGACATGGGAACACATTTGATGTAAATTGAAATGAAATGGAAGAGTCCGCCATATCGATTTTCTCCAGCCATTGACAGCCGGTCATGTGGGTTATGCCTCCGCCCCTCTCCAGAGTACCTGCCAAACCAGTTCCCACCCCACAACCTGTTATTGTAGCTGGAGGGTCATTCACTGATCTCAGTTTCAGCAATGTCCCTGAGGATGCTACATCATAGCATCGGTGAAACATCTATTTATCTTGTAAATAGTGTAGATAGTGTAGATTGCCGGTTTTCACAAAAAAATATAGATTTTAGTTATTCAATAATTGAGCTATACAATAGTAAGAGAGTGTATGACAATTAAAAAACAGTGTTATTTCCACCTGAACAACAATTAAAACATGTCAACTCTCCAAAATATAGATCCTGTGATAAAGCCTTTCAAGAGTAAATAAAACTAAATTTCCATAAAACTTTTCTTAAAGGGCACATCAGAAGATTCCAGATCAAGTGTTAGTTGAATATTATTTAAAATGTTCTTCACATTCCTTACAACAACAAAAAAGTAGATAGAGCACATAAGGTTAGAAATTAAATATCAAATATGTTTTGTTCCCCTTCGCAATTTGAATAAATCCTTATAAATATAATATATGAAGCCTTTTTTTGCCAACAAAACTCCTCCCTTATTTCTTGGCCAATTTAAACGGTTGAGGTATCAAAAAAGTTGCCTCTGTTCGTAGTTGTGCAATAAGGTTCAATATGTTCACCCTGAAGGGCACAGGAAGTCCTCAAAGTATGCTTTTTGCCCATAAGAATGACATGGAAAGATATTTAAATGATTCGGAAAGTAATAGCTGTTCAAATGTAAATAATCATATTCAAAACGTTTTAGCATTGTTGGAATGCAAACAATGGTGTTTGTAATATTGAGGAAGTTAGATCTTTCATAATGTTAAACCAGGGAAGGTTGTAAGCATGATTATTCACATTCAATTGTAGGTGTCCGCTTTACTGGACTTGAAAGTTTTGATTGTAATCTAATGCAGTTATTTTATTAATTTAATTAATATTCAGCAGTTAAACAAAAACAAATCAAATAACAATGTTTGAAATAGGCTAAGAAATAGCATTGGGTGTTATTTATACTAATAATATGTGAACATGCTATATTTTAATAGGCATGTTTATAACAATAGGCAGCAACACCAGTAGTGTATGTGAAAGAGATACTGTATATAAATTTAATATTGTGATTTTACGATATACAGTTAACTTACTATTATTTGTAGTCAAAAGTCACAAGGCGAGGCCGAGGTGTAACGAGCGCAGCGAGTGACGGAGTTGGCACATGAAGCATGCAGAGGTGTCCCCTAGTATAAGTTAGTATACTTGCAGATTAACTTATACCATTTCAATGGGATTAAATTATATCAAAAACAAAACAATATTCTGCTCTCAAATTATGTGGTCTCCACTGAATAAAAAAAAATCAAAAAATATTTACTTTTTAAACTGGTATAAAATTTTAAATATTTTCTAAAACAGAAAATTACGGTAATAAAATAAATTACATGAAATTGGCCTGATCAAAATAAAAATAAATGAATAAAGACATTAATTTCTTCGGTTTTATTTAAATAAGTATACAAAATATTTGCTTATTAATCTTCTTAGCTCAACATTTTATCAGCAATAAATGTGCACGCACTATATACAAAGTAAGTTGGATTCTGCTGTATCAAAGTATTATTATTGATTGACTTGATGCAGCAGTCAATCCGCCTACCCATACACTTACAGTAGTATTGCCCCAACCACCCATCCATACACGTACAGTGGTAATGACCCACCCGCCTACCCATACACTTACAGTAGTATTGCCCCAACCACCTGCTCATACACGTACAGTGGTAATTTGCACTTACCACTGTACGTGTGCAATTACAGTGCCCTTCCCAGTCCCCCTTCAATCTCAATGACTGACACTTGACTCGTCTGTCTCAGTGTTGTATTCCCTCTTGAAAAACTTAATATTGATGATTATGACGGTACTATCGGTCCAATTGATTTTGAGTAGTTAATTTACTCAACTTAACTTAAATGATTGATTTAAATCACTAATAAGAGTTAGGAGAGGGTCCAATAACAAAACGTCCGAGCTGTACCTAAAACGTTACAGGAAAAACAAAGGATAGGCCATCCATCCTACACGTACATACACGTACAGTGGTAATGACCCACCCGCCCACCCATACATGTACAGGGTATGCAGATTTTGAGATCTCTGCAGAGAGAGAGAGAGCAGTGGTTATACTGTACGTGTAGGGGTGGGTGGGTGGGTCAATACCACTGTACATGTAGGGGTGGGCGAGTGGGTCAGTACCACTTTACGTGTAGAGGTGGGCGGGTGGGTCAGTACCACTGTACGTGTAGGGGTGGGCGGGTGGGTCAATACCACTCTACGTGTAGGGGTGGGCGGTTGGGTCAGTACCACTGAACATGTGTGGGTGGGCGGGTGGGTCAATACCACTGTACGTATATGGGTGGGCGGGTGGGTTATCACCACCGTACATGTCTGGGTGGGTGGATGGGTCAATACCACTGTACGTGTATGGGTGTGCGGGTGGGTCATCACCACCGTACATGTATGGGTAGGTGGGTGGGTCAATACCACTGTACGTGTATGGGTGGGTCAATACCACCGTACGTGTATGGGTGGGCAAGTAGGTCATCAGCTCTCATGACTCTATTAAGTTGAACATCAATTGCTTTGGTATGTACGTTATTTAAAAACTGTACATAAAACGCTATTTCAAAGTACACTATTTATTCGTAACGATTCTTTATAAGGATAACATATTGGACCCTGTTAAAAAAAAAAAAAAATACCCTCTTCGTGTAAGGGTGTGCGGGCGGGTCAGTACCCTGTTTTTGTGTTAAGCTTTGTTAGTCTTATCATACAATTTGGTTTGTTATCTTGCTATTTAGGCCAACAATTATTGTATTTTATGTTTTTTGTGTTTGTTAATTCTCTTATATTTAATTGTTTCAGTAGGCCTAAATGTACTTTACGTGTATGGGTGGGTTAATACCATTGTACGTGTATGGGTGGGTGGGTGGGTGGATAATAACACTCTACGTGTATGGGTTGGGCGGGTGGGCTATTACCACTGTACATGTATGGGTGGGTGGGTGGATCAACAACACTGTATGGGTGGGCGGGTGGGTCGTTAGTTTACATGCATTAAGCTTTATTCTAACGACTATCTCACAAGAGTGGGTGAAGCTAATTGAATGAAGAACTATTTTGAGCATTAGCAACGGAAATGCTTAAGTGGTGAAATGAGGACGGATTTAAAGTGTGCTTGATTAAAAATTTAGATAAGATTTATATCCAGTTTTTGTTATGGCCAAACTATTCACTACTTAACAAATAAGAGACGATGGGTACGTGTATGGGTGGGCAGGTGGGTCAATACCACTTTACGTGTATGGGTGGGCGGGTGGGTCAATACCACTGTACGTGTATGCGTGGGTGGGTGAGTCAATACCACTGTACGTGTATGTGTGGGCGGGTGGGTCAATACCACTGTACGTGTATGACGTGTACCGGAACAAACGTCCAAACCAGTTCCTGATTCCCAAGGTAGCTTCATAAAGAAGACAAATGCTATTAGTATTTCCCTTTTATCGTCAATTTTGTTATTTCTTTAGCTGAAAACGTCACCCTATCTCAATTATATAAAATACCATTTTATCCTATGACTTCAATTTGTAACCATTCTTTCAGTATTACCTACCTACAATCAGGTATATTGAATTTCGCTCTGTTGTTGTAAAAACCAATTTTGTAGATTGTAACTTTCATCCTTGACAATGTTATCTATATAACATTTTAAGCTAATGAATAGCTTATCAGTTAATCACTAATTAATGGTGACATATTCGGTGATCTTGGAAGCCAAATGTTCTAGTGGAAAATTGTTAATCTTGTTACAGAGTGTCGCATTGTACATTGCAGCCTTATGCCACGATTTGGATCACCGAGGCAAGAATAACAAGTTCATGTCCGATACAGAATCACCACTGGCCGCAGTATACAGCACCTCCACCATGGAGCACCACCACTTCAACCAAACTGTCACTATTCTTCAACAGGTTTGTTTCTTGTTGAAAGATATTTGTTACAGAAATACTTTTTGCTTCATGTTATACAATTTACTCGTACTGAAGTTCAATCATTTCCCAAGATACTATGATTTCTGTTAACTTTCATATTGTAACCTAACTTTATTTATTTACTTTGAGATAGACTGCACTTTAACATAAATACAGTATAACCTTGGTTATTTGGCCTGATGTGCGGGCCGGTCAAACTGCCTGATGTGCGGGCCGGTCAAACTGGATATGTTTAAAGCCGGATAAAACATAAGTCACAAAAACAGATTAAAAAACTCACAGAGGATGCCAAGCAAGAAAGGAGCGCCTACAATTATTGCATGCATGCAAATCGCAATAGAATGTTTACATTGTGTTTCTGCTATTATTAATTGTTATTACAATACTAAATAATGATTTAATTTAATCGTTCTAAGCTTGATTCATTGGTGTTAATCAAACCAACCAATGGTCATTGCTGCTAATGTCGTAAAATGGGCGGGGCTTGCTAATACACCATCAGGACATGGCCTACTGCTCTGGTTGCCATGATAGTTTTCAAATAGAATTATACAGTGGGGTAAGAAAAGTTCTCTATCTCACACACTACTCTTTGCATCTCACTAGCACTAGTACGTTGAGAAGGTTGTTTCCTAAGCAACCTATGTATATATATTTACTATTACTACCCACCACCCTAAGATTTTTATTAAATAATAACATACCATGGTTTTCAAAACCAGTCTTTGAGTGTTGTTCTCAAGTTTCTGGGTCAAGTTTTGGTTTTCAGCCTTCTTGAAAGTTCGGCATGCTCAGCTTCTCGTGATTGACCACTGTGTCACCGATTTATTTATTGTTACTCACATACTTACTAAGTAGTCTACGCCCTAGTACTCAGTCTGAATAATATCTAAATATTTTTTAAATAAAATGAAAATATATTTACACATTCAACTGTATAAGAACTTTTTAGATTCACTTTTTGTGAAAAGCATCGAAACATGCATTGAGGCAGAGAGCTGGAGCACCTGTGCATGCCTCACAAACACACTTTGTTTGTTTTCTAGTGCAATTAGCTCTGCATTGTCGGCAGTCTTTCCTTAGGGCCCAGTTGGATTTCCCAGGCTGTGGCCCAAGAGTAGAAAGGGTATGGTCCGTGCCTCACATGTACAATAAGTATTCATCGCCAACAACTTTTCAGTAAGATCAAACGAGTTATAATAACTCCACATACCATTTAGAGTATCAAACGAGTAATAGATACCATTTGTTGTAACCCACCCTAACAAAACCACTACTAGGTCATACCAAGGGTGAGTGCGAAATGCACTGCATCCAGGAGGCGAAAGAAAAGAAGAAGCTACGGCAAAGAAATTTAAACCAAAAAGAAAGGTTACGAACACAAAAATATTTTAAGACAACCTTTGGCTGTTGCCTGTTTGTTGGCTAATGAACAAGTTAACAAAATTCTTTAGGCCTAACCAAAATCAAACAATTATTGGTTCGGTGTTTACAATACTTCAGGATCCTAGTATAATCATCAAAGTGCTGATGAATCAAGTAGAACTAGCAAAAAGTAGTATGCTAAACTTTGTCATACATCTGTTTACAGCAAGGACACAACATCTTCAGCCAGTTGACCAGCAGTGAATACAAGTTGGTTTTAGGCCATATCAAGCATTGTATCCTTGCTACAGACTTGGCTCGCTTCTTTCCCTACCGCACTCGACTACAGCATCTTGTCACAAGCAATACTTTCTCCCCAAATAACCCTGACCACAGGTAACCCTAATCTGTTAAAACACTTATCTCTCAATAACCTTTGTTTCATTTATAAAATTATCACCAATACTTAAAAGAAAAAACCAGTAAGATTACTTTAATTGCTGCTAAGGTAGGTAAAGATTAGTACCTACACTCCTAGCACAAAGTAGCAGAACACTGTCTTCCGACAATTCCTGATACTATTCTGTAACATTTTCTCCTTGTTTTGAACTGTCAGGAACAAAAATTGCCTGTTGAGGTTTCCAATTTGAAATGGGATACATAATACAAATGTTGCACAACATGATATAGAGTTAGAAGACAATAGTTTCGGGAGATGCTCATTCCAATCTGCAGATAACCACCACTTGTAGTTGTGTTTTGTTCATTGTGTTGTTTTGTGATGGAAACTTATTTGAATATAATTGATTGTTTATATACTTTTCTATATTACCTTTTGTCTGTAAAATCAACTAAATATAATAACAGAGAAAAAGGAAAGCAGCAATGGAATCTCTTGTTAAAAAAATACCATGAACATTCATGAGGTGTAAAAAATTAAAAATTTAAATCGCTAATCTATTCTCATTAATGTTTTGTTACTTTCATGAGTGTTTTTTTTCTTTTTTATTACCTTATACAGTAGAGTCCCGCTAATCCGAACTTCGGTTATCCGAAAGTCCGCTTAATCCGAAACAGAAATTAGCAAAAGATTTTGGAAAATAAAGAACTACTACTTTATAACGTTCCAATCTAATAAATAAATATATTCCAAACCATTATTTTACACAAGGGTACACAACAACAGTAAAGACACACAAGACTTCCTGTGATTCTGTGAGTGTGATATACCCATTAAAAGATAGAAATAAATATTAGTAAATCTTTAATAATATAACGCAGAAAAGTTCCTGTTAAAAATTGCCACTTTTTTAAATCTGCCGCTTTGGGCTATAGCCTGTCAAGCCCACCTGTAAATAGAGCCCTGATTCTAACATGTATAACCTATTTATTACTCAACGAATTATGACTAACGTAAAAACCAACAAACAGGCATATTTTTCAATGAAACCAAAATAATCTACAGTATTAATTTATCTCAAATGAAACAACAAAATTGATTCCTCTGTAAGTTATTAAATTATAACTTGTAATAAAAAAAACCAAAGGAAGTATTTTATTTGATCATGCTGCATTAAATTAGTAGTGCCTTGACCTGTCTGAGAACGTGTGTATCAAGCCAGTAAACGTCACAGCATAAGTATGTGACTCACAGATACTCGCTTTGCTCGCTCAAAAACAGTTGAAAATTTCAGGGGGTGTCTGGACACGCAGAACACCCCCCCCCCCCCGGGTACGTACCTGGCTATAGACTTTGGAATCCATCCAATAGTAAAATTATTGTATCTCGAGATGTATCTTTTGATGAGAATAATTATAAATACATAGTTGTAAAATCTGACGAGCCAACTGAAGAAAAGATCTACTCAGAGGATAGTGAATATAGAATTGATGAAAAACCAAAAGAGGTGGTAGAAACTGAAGTCCATGACAAGAACTTGAAACCTATTCCTAAACTAAGGAGAAGTAAAATATCAGTACATATTCCCAAAAGGTATGAGGGTTATAATATTTATAGAGCATTTTGTTTACTTAGTGATGACAAATATCCCCTTACTTATAAGGAAGCTATTGAAACTGGACCAGAATGGGAAAATGCCATAAAAAAGAGTTAGATGCTCATAAACAATTTGGTTCATGGTCAGAAGCATACTTACCAAAGGGAAAGTAGCAATAGATACAAAATGGATTTTCAGAACTGAACAGGACAATGTCAAGAAGGCTAAATTAGTAGCTAAAGGATTACAAGAACCAACATCCTTAAATGTGTATGCTTCTGTAGCTAGAATGACAAAAGTTAGGATGACTATTTCTCATACAGTTAAAAATGGCTGGCAACTGAGACATTTAGATGTAAAAACAGCCTTCTTAAATGGTTTTCTCGAAGAAGATATTTATATAAAAGCGCCAGAAGGAGACCTACAAAAACTACATGGATTGCAGCTAAACGTGTTCTTCAATACATCAAACACACAAAACATTGTTCACAAAATTTCGAGAACAAAAACAATGAAGATTGTGTAACAGCCTCTGCAGATTCAGATTGGAGAAGTGACAAAACCAACAGAAAGAGTATTACTGGACTTGCAGTTTATAACATTGGTAATATCATCTCCTGGGCTTCAAAGAAACAGCAAGTGATTTCTTTATCAACAGCATAAGTACAGTATATAGAGCTGCACATTGTGCAAATAAAGTAATACATATTAAGCATTGTGTCTGATTATGACCAAAATGAGTCTGCTAATGCACCTCTGTGTTTAGATAATCAAAGTTCAATAATGATTATTATCAACAATGAGAACACAAAGAGATTAAAGCATATCAATATCAATTAAAGCTCACTTTTTTAAAGATATCGTGGCAAAAGGTATTATTAAAATTAAATATGTATCTTCAGAAGAAAATATTTCTGATATATTTACAAAACCCTTAAACAAAAAAAGTTTACAAGTTTTCTTCCAAAGTTGAACCTATAAGTTGGAAGAAAGAAAGACAAATATTACATTCAACATTAAAACAGAATGGATATTCAGTTAGAGAAATCAATAATACTATTGGAAAACAGTTGAAGAGGAAAGAACAAGACAATAGAATAGATACAAGACAAGATAAGGATACCTCAAAAAAGGAGTATCTACCTTACATAAAGGGAACAACGGAAAAGATTGGCAGGCTATTAAGTAAAGAAAATATAAAAACCATTTACAAGCCACCGAATAGATTAAAGAATTTTCTGAGGCCAGTCAAAGATAAAATTCCACTAGCTATGCCTGGAGTATATGAAATACCTTGGAGTTGCGGGTCAGTCTACATAGGGGAAACCAAGAGGTTAATTTCTACAAGGATTAATGAACATATAAGGCATACTAAGAATGAAGATACGGAAAAGTCTGCAGTTGCTGAACATAGCACAAAAAGTAATCATGGAATTTTATTTGACAAAACTAAAGTCCTTGCCAACATCCCACATTACTACCCGAGAATCATAAGGGAAGCCATAGAAATATGTAAAAGAAGAAATACTTTTAATAAGGATGATAGTATACGGCTGCCAAAGACATGGGAACCCATTTTGAGTAAATTGAAATAAAATGGAAGAGTCAGCCATATTGATTTTTTTTTTTACCGAGGTCACGTGGGTAGTGCCTCCGCCCCCTCTCCAGCATACCTGCCAACCAGTCCCCACCCCACCACCTGTTATAAAAGCTGGAAGGTCACTCGCTGATTTCAGTCTCAGAGAAACCACCGAGGATGCCACATCACAGTATGGGCGAAACGTCTGGTCATCTTGTAAATATTGTAGATAGTACCTTGACGCGGTTGTCACCGGAAACTGTAGATTCTAGTTATGACACCGGCCGCTTAAGCTTAAGTTCTAAGACTATGATAAGTTCATACAATTTTAGGTTAGGTTAGGTTAGTGAGTTTTACATAAGTAGCCAAACTCAAAATTGAGGGAGGTATTGGAATAACTTTTACAAGTTTATAAATCATATGTGTTATGTTTTATAACTTTTAATGACCTCCAACATATAACATTTGTATTTTCGAACACTAGTTGTGATTATAAATTATGTTACTATTATTCTAAATTCTACTGAGTTGATCTCACTTGGCAATAATGAAAGTGTACAGGGTTGCATTGCTGAACTAAACATTATTTATTCAAATTTGAACTGAATAATTAAAGTTATTTTAAAATTACAATCAATTTTAAATCAATCACCAGACACAAATATTACAAATCATTTAATAGTGAAATAAAAATTTAGGTTTAAAGTGAGATAAGCTTGATATATTGATTAAGTTATTTAAATTATATATTTTTATGTAGAAAATATAGTTTTTTTTAGATATTTTGAAAATAATTTAGGAATTTGTTAAAAAAATTATTTTCTTTAATTCATTTATTTAATGAGCTTAGAGCTCATTTCTATACTTAATATGAAAGAGCTCTTTCTCTAACTTACATAGCTACTCTTCACCAAGCGAAGCACCACTCTTCACCACTTTCACACTCGAACTTCCCCACGCACCACACTTTCTTCTCACATCCACCCATGCCGATCCAACATGGAGGGTCTCCTAGCCAGTCAGGGTGATGTGTCTCGAAGCGTGTTGGCCGCCTTGAAAGTGTCACATGAACTCCATGAACTTTGGGAATCGATGAACTGTCATAACCATCACCTGATTGCCAATCTGCAGTTTTGGCAAACCGAGACATGATGGTTTCGAAGAAGTTCTAGATTGAACTTACAGTTTCTTGTTGCTATGGTATTAATAATATTGAGTGTGTGTATATTTGACTTACAATAAAAATAGTTTATTTGCAGTTATTTTTGGGCTAATTTCTATATTAAAATATTCCACCGTACTTTAATTACTATGCCATTTTCAATACTCCCTACGTGAACAAGTTTTTCTAAATCAATTTTCCAAGTTCATTGAAAAACACAAAATACCGTCCACTGCTCAGTTTGGTTTCAGAACGGGGATGTCCACATAAGATGTGGTCACCAGGCTGGTTTACATGGTTGTGGAAGGCATTGAGAATAAAGATCAGATTATCAGTGTCTTCCTTAACCTGTCAAAGGAATTTGACTGTGTTGACCATGGAATTCTGCTTGAAAAGCTAGAAAGATCTGGCATCTGTGGAATCCCCTCCTGTGGATTAGATCCTTCCTAGCAGATAGACACCAAACTGTCCAAGTCTCAAATCAAATTTCATACCCTCAAAAACTGGCCTATGGCTCCCTCAGGGATCCATATTAAGTTCATTGTTATTCTTGCTATACGTGAATGACACAGGCTCATCTCTACTGCAGAGGAAGCTCGTGCTGTATGCAGAAGATACAACTCTCCTTTTTAGATTGTCTACAAAAGAAACTCTGGAGATGCAAACGTACGTTGAGTTGAATAACTGTATTCAACATTTTAATCAAAATAATCTAAAAATAAACCCATTCAAATCAAATTACATTAATTTCCGTTTAAGATCACTAGATTGGATGTGGACCAACGGTCATGGTAGGCAATGTTCCTCTAGATGATGCTGTCTGAGTCAAGTTTCTAGGGATGTACCTGACAAAGGTCTCACCAGGAGGAATCACATTGACACCACTTGTGCTAAAGTCTACTAAGGCATTTTTGCTTTGAGGAGGCTCTCAAAAATGTGCCTGACGCAGGTTCTCCTCATGGTCTACTATGGGCTCATTTATTCCCACCTTTCTTATGGAATAGCTGTTTGGGGAGGCTGTGCAAATATTGAGTTCTCCAGGCTATTTAGGCTCCAGAAAAGAGCAGTTTGAGTAATCTCCAAATTGAATCACAGAGAGTCGTGTAGGCCTGCATTTATCAATTTGGGGCTGACATTACCCTGCATCTATATACTTGAGACAACTTCTTATTGTTTGTCAAAATGGACACCTAAGAGGGGTCGTGACATTCATACATACGAGACTAGAGGCAGGAATAATTACCTCACTGATCAACACCAAATGTCAGTATTTGAGCACCTGTCCTCACAAGCTGGTGCAGCATTTGTCAACAGTCTCCCGGACTCAATAAAAAATGTAGAAAATCTGGGCAAATTAAAACATAAATTGAAGTGCTACTCATCCTCTGTGGGAGAGTTCACTATAAATCACTAGAAGAAAAACTCTTGTTGTGTCTGAGAGCATGAGAGAGACGAGTAAGGGGTAAACCCAAGGCAGTTGGTGGGGGAGCCGGGTTGTGACAGATGGTGCGTGTGCCTGTCTCTGTGCATACGGATGTGCGCGGGTAGTATTAGAATAAAGAAGGCTCTCTGCTGTATATTGTATTATACGTTTGGGGCCAGTTCATTGTATAAACAAATTAATATAATTAGGAATTGAATATTGCAAAATATAGTGTAAATTCAACCAAACACAATGACATGATTTTCTATCCGGCAAACAAATTAATTTATTTTTAACAAATATAAACAGATTGAATTTAAAAATAAATGATGTTTATTTGTTATATTTAATTTTAAAATTTGGGTTTGTAAACCCAAACCGTTTCCAAGATGAACTGGCCCAAGGTTGGTGAAAATAACCTATTCAGTAGCCTCTAAGTACAAAAATAAGTGACAGAAAATAAAAAAAAAATGCTGTTTACATGTTTATAAGATGTAGACGAATAAATATTTGCATAAAATGTTGAATTAAAATTCAGAAAATTGTTGGCTGCACCATCTTAAGTGGCTGGTGTCATAACTAGAGGAGGATGTCACTGAAGATAATAACTACCACTGAGGATTCCGCATCACATCATGAGCGAAACTCTGGATATCTTGTAAATACTGTAGATAGCAACTTAATGCGGTGGTCACCAAAAAATATAGATTCTAAATTAATTAACTGTTGTAATTTTGATTGTAAAAAAGTTATTATTTTTTAATGTTATGAGTGATTCTAGGTTGATACTTCAAGCCATAGCAATGACAGCCAGTGACCTGTCAGCCAGTGCCAAGTCTTGGGATGTCCAGTTCAAAACTGCCCAAATCATCTTTGAAGAGTTTTATGAACAAGTAAGAAGCAGATCAATGTCCTTCCTACTTGAAAACTTTATAATATCATATGTATAAAATTAGCACCCAGTTGACACATTACAAACATCTCTTAAGTTAGACAGTAAACACATCTCAGTAAATTGTTATTATGCTTTCATGTACACTCATAAAAGTTACTCAATAATTCTCTGGTGTTCATCATCTTATCAAAACCCAAATAGAAAATGTATACTACAAAAAAGGGCAATTAGGTATATGATTAATCTGAGTTATTTTGTATCTTGTAGAAATACTTTTATCAGTAATAGAATTCTTACAGTGCAATAAATTTATATTCTAGAGTGTATAATGTACTGCAAGCTTAATAATAACATTGAAAAGAACCATACTCATAATACAAAGAAAACTTATTTTGCTGAAAATCAAAGATTAAAGATACATAAATCCAAGCCCTCATATATTGGCAAGAAATTCTTAAGTTGACTTCCTATCCACTTGAAGCAGGAAGTACAAAACAAGTCCTTTAAAAACAGCTTCAAAATTGGCTTGTGCAACAATATTTTTACCACATTGATGATTTGTTTATGTCACAAGAGCGCAGTTTATCGGGCTAGTATTATTTATGTATTTTTAGTGTTTAGTACAGGGTTATACATGCATTGTCAATTTTAATATTAATTGACAGTATATGTATGATGAGCACTTTTTATACCTTTTGAATACATTTTTTGTAAACACTGTACATAAATAAATAAAATATAATTTACTTGGTCACTGCATACTTAAGTATGTTTCCGTAAACTATCATTACGAATAAAGTTTGAACATAAAAAAACTTGTGTCTTTACAACATTTTATTTAACAACCTTCAACACATTTTTCTTATCCTTTAATTAACCTACAAATATTTTAGCCATAGACAATTAATTATCAACATTTTTAAAAGAAGCTAAAACAAAACTTGATTGAAAGATGTTTCTACTCATTTAAGACATTTTTTATCTAACCATAAAATGAACATGTATAATAGCTATTTTATCATATTTAGTTATTTATTGTGGGCGTTCCTAAGATCTAATTAGGTAATAAAAGTGATTTGTGATTAATTGTACACTGGCGCTGTTTCATATTTATGTATTTATATTAAAAATGTAATATACTCCTCAAAAATACATCTAAGACTTGAACGGTTAATTCAATAACTACTACATGCAAATAAACATTTTTGATTTAATGAATTAATTCAAGAAATGTTGTGAGCAGTACTTTAAGACTAGGTAGGTTTCAATGTTTCTTCAAGTTTGTTTGTTTCTAGGGAGATGCAGAGAGACTAGCTGGCATCACTCCGGTTCCCATGATGGATCGGAACAAACCAGAGCTCCAAGCTGTTTCACAAGTAACTCTTGAAACCTTATCAGATATATAATGCATGTCAAAGTAACTGGATTGAAAAAAGGAATTACACAATCATCAAATAATTTAATAGAATATGAAACTTGTATGGAAATAAAAGTGCAATAATAAAAAAAACTATTTCAAAGCACTGACATCAACTATATCTTCAAGCATAATATGAAGCATCATAAAATAATTATTCAGGATGAGAGGTAGAATATCACCAAAGTTACTTGTGATGACAAGTCAATGAAATTAAATTATAAACACATTTTTTAAGTAAAGACATCAACAATAAGACTTGCAGTCTGTCTTCAACTATATGATCAAGTGTCACAAAGTAAAAAAAATATTTCCAATATGAGTTGTGATTTTTAAAAATTATTAAAAACATGGTAACGTCTATCATGTTATTTGTGTATATTTTGATTAAATTAGTGTAAAACATAATAAATTTAAAAAATATAATTCTGAGAAAATTAATTTACAAATGATAATAACTGATACTTAACCTTTTTCTACATGACCATCAAGTTCTCTCAAAATTTTCATTATTTTAACATTATTCAATGTCAAGTTATGGTGTAATATAAAGTTACTCAAAACTATTATGAAAAAAAATTACACCTGTTTAATAAATTTTACCTCCAACTTATGGTTTGGTTATGGGTAGTCCATTGTCAGCCATTTTATCACAGTACCATGAAAAGTTTTTTTGACCAATTGAACAAGGAACATCATATATGATACCCAATATGCCAATGATATAATGGTGTTATTTAATGAAAAATTATGTAATCCTTATATATAATATGTGAAGCTGTTTTTTGTCAACGCAACTTCTCCTTTAATTGTTGACCAATTCAAACAGTTATCAAAAAAGAGTAAAAATTTAGCCTTTGTTTGAAGTTGTGCAATAAGGTCTTAATTATTCAATATCCTGAAGGATATAGGAAGCCCTCAAAGTTCGTTTTTCAGCCATAAGAAAACATGGAGAGATTTTAATGAATCTAAAAGTAACAGCTGTTCAAATGTAAATAATGATTTCCATAAAGATTTAACAGCTGTTGGAATGTAAACAATGGTGTTTGTATTATTGAGGTTAGATCTTTCGTAATGTTAGACCAGAGAAGGTTGTAAGACGGTTTTATTCACATTAGATTGTAAAGCTCCGCTCTACTGGACTTGAAGGCTTCCATGGTAATCTAATACAGTACAAGTACCATTGTACGTGTATGGGTGTGTGGGTGGGTTAGTACCATTGTACGTGTATGGGTGTGTGGGTGAGTTAGTACCATTGTACGTGTATGGGTGTGTGGGCGGGTTAGTATCATTGTACGTGTATGTTTACCGTAATTCAATACCACAGTACATGTACGGGTAAGGTGGGTCAATACCACAGTGCGTGTACGGGTGGGTCAATACCACAGTGCGTGTACAGGTGCGAGGGTGGGTCAATACCATAGTGTTGGTTTGGGTGGACGGGTGGGTCAATACCACAGTGCGTGTACGGGTGGGTGGGTGGGTCAATACCACTGTGCAAGGTACGGGTGGGTCAATACCACAGTGTGTGTACGGGTGGGCAGGTGGGTCAATACATAAATACAATCTTCAGCTGTGAAACTAAACCGCATGAAATGAAAATGTTTCAAATAGGCTAAGTGATGTCATCGAGTGGTTATACTAACAAATGGGTTTAAGTAATGTGAGTAAGATACAGTAAATAAATTTAATATTGTGATTTTACGTGATACAGTTAAACTACTGTTATTTGTACTCAAAAGTCACAGGCCGAGGTGTAACGGGCGTAGTGTGTGATGGGGTTTGCATGCAAAGCGAGCAGAGGTGTCCCCTAGTGATTTACACAATGTGCTAAATGAACCTATTTGTCACCACAACAAACTGAAAGTGAGTCAACTTCTCAAATTAATTTTCTAGATCGAACATTAATTTGTGATGATAACATACTAACTTATGATTTTCAGGACACCAACTCAAACTAATTAGTTGTACAATATATATAATAGTTCTATCCACCTCTTGTCTTACAAAATGTCTAGTTTCAGATGTATATTATATAGGACATATACAATACCTTAAAGTGTTGCAGTTAGAAAGCAGGAAATAGGTATAATTAAATCAACAGCAATTGCAAATGAATACAATCCATCAATAATCAGAGAACAAGTAAAAGAAAATGGTAAAATGATAAACAATACTTGAGAGCAAGCTCCTGATGATGGTAAACATATAGGAAGCAGTAAAAGAACCAAACAAAGCTTAAGGGATATTTACATTAGTTTTTTACCTTAAACATACTATACTAACTACCCACCCACTCATAGTTATAATACACGTAATAGAAATAACCTAACTTCTGTACAACACAACCTTAGAATTAGTGAATGCAAGCCAAACTTTGTTGGACCTAAATTCTTTCTAAATTACCTTCTGAACTCAAGACAATAGAGAAACTTAGTACTTTCAAACTAAAATTAAAAAATACCTAATCAGCAAAAGTTTCTATAGTATTACAGAATTTCTGGAATCTTAGCCCTCCCTAGCCTAGCCTACCTTAACCTTTTTCCACTTCATCTCTTCGATGAAAGTGCTGACGGATCCCATGCCAACACTGGTCTACGGGACGACGCGGGATGTATGTATGTATGTATGTAAATTTCATTCATAACATTGTACAATCTAAGGATAGTAATTTTAAAAAATCATACTAAAAATTTTTGAATTAAGTTTCTGTCCATCTTTGTTAAGCCTGGACCCTTTGTCAAATTATGAGTTGATAATCATCTAGCCTATCATAATAGGTGTTGCTGTTTAGGTAGAGGGACGTAATAAATAAAATGTACTCATTATTAAGATAAAATAATTATAATATTCACATAAGATCATACTGTCAATCATACATGGTAATAGTAATATAAAATAAAAAATACAAAACAATACAAATGAAAATTTTTTTACCTTAGTTTTGCCTGAAGATCTTGAATGTGTTTCTTCACTCCAATGTACATTTCACCGCTAGGTGCGGCATCTTCAATCTTGTAACATGTGTAAATAGTGTAAATAGTGATAGTGAATTTAAATAGTTTAGGACAATATCTCCTTGAAGATGCCGCACCTAGCGGCGAAATGTACATTGGAGTGAAGAAACACATTCAAGATCTTCAGGAAAAACTAAGATAACAAAATTTTCATTTGTAAAATCAGATCTTGAAACTGGGTTTATAAAAGATTTTAACAAAACAATAGTTTTATCATCACAATGAGTGGCATATTACATAGTTTTATGAATAAGCAAAAGTCAGATTTTGTTAAACTGCCTTTCACTTGCTATAATTTAAATAATTTTTAATTCAAGAACTAATTTATATAGATTACTAAAAATATGACATATGTTCAAACAATATAACAATGATAGAATGAGAGAACAGAGAGAGCCAATATTGTGCCATAGACTTTCTCCTTTCTCTATATTGACTTTGAAGGCTCCTGCAACTGTGAGAGAAGTTGCATTACTTCTAATCAAATTCTACTGTTTCAGGTTGGCTTCATGATGTCCATCTGTATTCCTTGCTACCAACTACTCGCACAACTGATACCAGAGACTCGTCCATTGTTGACCCAGTGTCAAGCCAACCTGCAGCAATGGCAGCTGCTCCAAAAACAACCACCCAACTCAAATACGGAGTCTTAAATCTGTCTAGATTTTTATTTCACTACCTCTCACTCATCTGTGATATATGTACCTAACCTTTTAAGGGCCATCACTGTTTTTATTGCATTACTCTTTATATTTGTCATGTGTGTTTTACAAAAGAACAGTATTATAACAAATAAATGTTATATTTATATAGTAATATGCTACTTTTCTATTGCTTCATATTGACTTGGGCCTGTTTGTTAAAATTTACTTCTTCTTGATGGAGTATAAAATATATTATGTTGAATTTTACATATAATATCCTACTCAAATAATGCAGACAAAAACTTTGTAGAGCTAATAGTGAAAAATATCAACTATTTATTTCCTATGAATTCTGATCTTACCAAGATTTAGAATTAATAATAATTTTTTTCAAATAGATTTGTCAGGAAACAAAATGGTCATATTTATATCCAAGAAATTAACTTAATTACAAATTCATCAATTTCAGAGAAAAAAATTTGATAGATAAATAAATCATGGATAAATAATACGATCTACATACATACACAGGGTGAGTCACTACTAAGTACATTAATTTCACCAGCGGGTTTTATTGACAAAAAGGAACAAAAATGTTCATATAAACCATAGTCCGATTCTGTACAGTTTGGCTGTAATGGCATATTTTTTTATTTTTAAAATTAAACAACTTGTTACTGTTAGTTTGATGATAAAACCAAACCAATTTTATTTATGACATGGAAAGTAATATCATTTGAAAGAGCATTAAATTCCCTATAAACTAAACGTAGTACTCAAATAACAACTCCTTATACAACGTTATGGGATAACTTTAGTTGAACATTTTTGTTATAGACTTTCTCCTTTAAGCTTCGAGGCTGAATTAAAGCAGTTAAATTATTTGTATTCTTATGTTCAATTTCTAAAAAATACTTCCTTATTTATTTATCTTTAAAATTACGGTATGTATAAATATTAAAAGGGTTATACATGAAAAAATGTTGGCATTCCATTAAAATATTGATAAGGTACAGTATAAGCGTTCATCGTATTGGTTGATAAACACCAAACTAATGACTGTAATCCTGTAATTTCTGTACTAGCTGAATCTGTTGACTAAATCAGCTGATTGGGAATTAAAGTACTTATAATCAGATAATTTTTTATTGTCATATTATAAAAACTGTTTATTTATATCCTTTTTAATTGCACACTACAAGTAACAAATAATGAATGCAGTTAATGATAGATAATTATTGTTATATACCATTAACAGATTGGTGGTCATGTCGTTTACCAATTAAGAATATGTTTACATTATTGTTTTTTAAGTGTTCTGTGACTATAATGCAGCGGAAAGCCGTTGCGAAAACCGTCGCCGCTATCCGAATAGAAGGCTTCCGAATGCACAGATCTTTGTTCAATGTTGTTTGCGTAAAAGTGGAAAGTTTCCTAACAATAATCGTTTGGTTGGGATGTTATTTAAGATGTAGGAGTTAAAGAAGCTGTTCTTAAGCGCTTTGGAAGAGACTCACAAATAGCAGTTTCTCGTGAGTTTGGGGTTTCCCAATCATGTATAAGTAGAATTGTACGTAAAGAAAAGCTACATATAAGGGGTTGTTATTTGAGTACTATGTCTAATTGATAGGGAATTCAATGCTCTTTCAAATGGTATTACATTCCATGTCATAAATAAAATTGGTTTGGTTTTATCGTCAAACTAACAGTAACAAGTCGTTTAATTCTAAAAATTAAAAATACGCCATTACAGCCAAATGGTTGAGAATCAGACTATGGTTTATATGAACATTTTTGTCAGTAAAACCCGGTGGTGAAATTAATATACTTAGTAGTAACTCACCCTGTATATCCATTTCAGTTTCCATCTCATTGGGTATAATTGTCATAATTTCATCTCCTTCTGTCCTCTCATCTTCTCCCCTCCCTAGCTCATCAGATCACTCCTCCATTCTCATTTCACTCTACCTAACCCCATTTCCTGTCCCTAGGATGGCTGCTAAATCTCCTTCCCTCCTCATGAAATCTTCTTCGCAGTGTTTTCTATCATCTACACAAGACCATTAACTCTTAATTCCTTGTTGTTGGCTCCTTTTTTACAAATTTTTCTTCCCGTTGCCAGGTTTCTGTACCATATGCCTCTGAATGAAGAATTTAGTGAATCCCTCTGGTCTGAGGAAGGTGAGCATGGTTCACCGAAATCCATCACCATAATACGTATTTGTGCATTTTGTACTTGTATTGTAATATATTTGTACATTTTGTGCTTATATTGTAATAAATGTGTGTTGTGTGACGTTTACTTGTACTAAATAATGTTATTTCCAATGAGATTTCATTAGCTGCTAATTCAGGCTACTCATAGACTGCTAATTTAAGAAGCGCTAATTCAAACTTTAAGTTCAGAAAAAGCGTCAAATACATATAACATAGTTAAAATATTTCAATAATTACAATCCAGTTTATGTCAGTTTCTTTTCAAAAATTCATCAATACAGTAAAAAGCTTTGTCAATGAACCAGTTTTTGAGCTTCTTCTTCAGGCTTCTCTTGAGAGGGCGCTGAAGAACCTCGCTCCAGCTTAGGATGGTTTCCTCTGATAAAGGGCAAGTCAATGGGCAGGTAGTTTGAAGTTACGGGAGTGTCTTGGTCAACGTTGATGATGTGGCTAAATCTTGACGAGTTCTGTTGTACTGCATAGTACATGCTTGTTTAAGTAAAAGACAGGTTTAAAACATTAAATAAAAGGTATTAACAAAAGTCAACGTAACGTTTTATTCTCAATAATAATTACAACTTCTTTGTTACAACAATTCTCTCATAAGATCTAAAATGAAAAACATCAGCTGGTTGAAAAAACAAATAAACTGAGTTTAAGTGTACAGAATAACATTTAATAAATCATATGTTATTTCACATATATCTTAACACTTTCTCTCATTTGGAAATATTATCTTGAGACCTCAGGCATTACACAGTATTTTAAGTCTAGGTTTGGGTAAAGGTTTTGTAAAACCTTTACGCTGACTTCGCCTTCAGAAACTAACGCTCTTATGAAGAAGAGCCTTGTTTTTATGTGCTTGTTTTTCGGTGGTTTTCCGGATTTTCTGCTAAGTGTGTAGCTGCAATGTTGTCTATATTCAGGATGGCTTCTTCTTGAGTGTAGTGATTTCATTCAGCAGCCTTCTTTACCATACAATTTCTCTACATGCTTCGCTCACTGCAACAACCTCTGCTTCCATACCTGAGATTGCGACTGAAGTTTATTTGATACTAAACCAGCAGTTAGCACCACCAATGTAAATAATAACAGCTCCTGAAGTTGATCGGTCTGTTGAGTTGTCTCCTGTGTGATCTGCATCACTGTAACACTCGAGTATTCCTGATTCATGTTTGAACTTGTACTCTAAAGCTTACTTCATTCGTAGGATTCTCCAGTGAACGTGATGCTTTCCCTACTGCATATGCGATATCTGGTCGAGTTCCTGTCATAAGGTGCATTAAACCTCCAACACATTCTCTGTAAAGAAATGTCCTCTGTTCTTCTCTGTCAGAACACTTCTCATTCTCTGATTTGTCGTCTTTTATGATAGGAGTTGGTGCTGGCTTGCATTCATCCATTCCAAATTTCTTGAGTAGTTTCTTTGTGTATGCTTCTTGGTTATCTGTTATAACTGTTATGGAAACATCTTATAAAACCTAAAAAGTAAGTTGCTTCTTTTTCTGAACTCCTCACTAGGCCGAGATTAATCAGAAAACTACCAAATCTCTTGTTCCAACAACGTGGAGCCTGCTTAAGTCCATATAAGCTTTTGTTTAAGTGGCATCTCTTCCTGATCCGTCGTCAAATCCATCTGGTTGCTGCATATAAACTGTCTCCTCTAGTTGGCCATAAAGAAAAGCTGTTGACATATCAAACTACCTCAACATTACTTTCTCATTTACTGCAACGCTCTTATTGTTCCTAGCATTAGCGACCAAGAAGTTTGGGGTTTCGCCACTTGGATCTCACGAATCACCGCATTTTTTACAATGCAGGCTTTTATGCGGTCCTATATTGCGGCTAAAGCTTTATAGATATCGATCTGAAACCAAAACTAAATTGAAACTAGATAGATTTCTGACTAAAATCGCTTTTTAAAATTTCAATAACAGCTCCAGTTTTATTTTAGCACTAGTTTGAATATTGGGAAACTTCAATAACCTATAAAATCGAAATGAAGGAGAATTCGAAAATTTTAAAAAGCGATTTGAGTCAAAAATGTCTATCTTCAAATATATACTTTATTTATAATTTTACAACAGTAAATAAAGTCAGTATCTTGGACCGCGCAAAGCAGTTTTTACGCTTCTCAGCACGGGGGTTTAGAGCCCTCTTAACTAAACGTTTAGCAACTAGAATAAGTAATATTTTTGTCAGTAATAATAATAATGTAGTAATAATATTAAGGAACTACTTCAATTATATTTTTAACCTCTTTTGAGAACTAGTTTGGTTTTCGTTTGAGTGAGGGGAGTGAGTTCTCTGAGCCCTTCCCCCCTCCCAATTACACATTTATCATAGGTTTATTGTCCTCTGCTAGAACAAAATTTGGATTTCAAGCAGTTTAACCAGCACTAGAATCTTCCTCCCTACTAGCTTTCATTTTCTCCTAAAAAAGTTGCACTACGAAAATTCTCTTTTTCCTGAATTCCAGGGCCTCAAATTCTATCAATAAGTATTTGGCAGACTAAGAAAGCCGGCAACAGTATCTTCTCTGTAGATCTCCAAGGTTGCAAGATGTTTCCTGAAGTGGCCACATCCAGTTAAGCAAGTCTAGAGGTGAATTGGTAGGAATCAAGGGCTTTCAAAGCAAGTTAACATCTGACATTATACAGATATGTTTACTTACCCTTGAATTGTTTTGCAGGCTCTAGTTTGGCGCAAACAAGGGATAGCAAAGATTTCAGCTTGGTAGATTGTAGTACAGCATCTCCCTAAATCCCATACCCAGCTCCACCCACTGTATGTGAATGTGTGGGCAGGTTGATCAATATCATTGTATGTGTATGGGTGGGTCAATACTACTGTATATGTATGGGTGGGTGGGTGGGTCAGTACCACTGTATGTGAATGGGTGGGCTGGTGGGTCAATACCATTGTATGTGTATGGGTTGGTCAATACTACTGTATGTGTATTGGTCGGTGGGTGGGTCAATATCACTATCTGTATGGGTGGGTGGGTGTGAATTGTGACTGAACCCACCCGCCCGCCCACACATGAACATTGGTATTGACCCATACACATACAAGATACAACAGTATGTGTATCAGACAACTCTTTAGAGTGGTGGGATTTTTGTTTTCCTTAGTTTCAGTCTTCTCTAGGCTCAAAGATGCCAGATATGGTCCGGAGAAGGGGATTTTTACATCCATGACTTCTAGGACCATGGTGCCTGTTGTTCAGTACAGATTCAACAGCTTGTAAGTGGACAGATTTAGATCTGCTCCTTTTGAGCTTGCCTACACTCAGAGGTGTAACTGCAAACTTGGAGGCAAAACTTCAAAGTGGGCGTCTCAATATATTTAAAGTCATTTTTTTAAATAAATTCCACAAATTTTAATTTTTATAAGAGCGCTTTCGCCGGTTAAGGCATCTTCAGTTGTAATACATTATATACAGAAAACATATGTGAATAAAAATAACAAAAAAAATCACATGTAAAAACATTAAATACTAGTTAAATTAAATGTAAGTGGCTAAGTTTGATTAGAATTATTATGAATTAAAATATGGTTTAGAGTTTTCAATTTCCGATGATATTTCTTCTTTAATTAAAGGTAAACATATATTACTAAAATTTAGAGACGGTTGGGAAATACATTCATCTTTCAAAACTGCCATACATGCACTTTCAATTTGGTTTCTCTTGGTCCATAAAGGTTCTTTTAAAATTACACTTGTAGAATTAAAATTGATATCATGTTTTTCATTAAATAGCATGTTCAACTAATTTTGATTTTTCTGTATTTTCTTTTTTATAATTGTAAATGTGCTCATTTATTCTTTTTGAAATTGGTCTTGAAGTTTGACCTATATAAGTTTTATTGCAATCACTATCAATTTTATATATTACATTCTTTGTATCTTGTTGTTTATTTTTTGGTTTTTAATTTAGTTAAATGGCTTCTTAGATTGTTGGACGAATTAAATACAGTTCTGATGTTAAATTTTGAATTAACTTTACGAATTTTTTCAGATATTCCTTTGACATATGGAATCGTAACTGTTGTTAGAGGTGTCTGTTGTTCATCAATTTTTATTTGTAATAAAGCTTTTGTTTTTTCTTTTTGCTTTTTCAATAATTCCTCTAGGATAATCATTTTTAATCAACAGATCTGTAGTATCTTTTTCTTCAAGTATTTTGTCTTTCTTATCTGTGACTAATGTATCAATCCTTTTAAAAAAACTTTGTACAAGACCAATTTAACATGTTGGAGGATGGTTTTGAATTATAATTTAGAATACTGCCCACTGAAAGATATATATATATATATATATATATATATATATATATATATATATATATATAAAATATCTGAAAAAATTCGTTAAGTTAATTCAAAATTTAACATCAGAACTGTATTTAATTCGTCCAACAATCTAAGAAGCCATTTAACTAAATTAAAACCAAAAAATAAACAACAAGAAACAAAGAATGTAATATATAAAATTGATTGTGATTGCAATAAAACTTATATAGGTCCATACATATTAAAATATCTGCAAGTGGTGAAATGTTACTGAAAAATGTGTTTCCTATCTTTAAAAGAATTAAAATTCATCAGTTACTTTGTCAAACTTAAATTTTTGAGCTTGATCATTCTCAGTTGACAGTAAAGCTAAGCTGGCCTTTGAACTTGTTGTGTAAATTTTGATCAATTTAAGCTTAGACCATTCAGCCTTATATACTGGATCATCTATCATGCAGTGTGCAATCACAGGAACTGTCAAATACATTACACACGCTGTGCAAACGTCAGAATAGCTTGATGAAAATGAACTGTGATTGTTAAAGAGTTAGCAAATTCCTCAATACTTTATTTTTAGTTTGTTTTGAAATGATTTTTTTCACTGAGCATAATTTATAAAGGAAGGGCATGACTTGCATTGTTTGGAATATTAGTTATGAAATTGACTGCTTTATTGTGAATATCATGTTCTCTTGCTTTTGCTAAATAATCGGGTTGTATCGTTTGATAAATGTCAAGAACAGCTTTAATATCTGCAACATGGGTAGAGCTTAGTGACTAGAAAAGATGATTTTGGATTACTAACCCTCTAATGGCGTCTTCACACAACTTATAAAATGTTTTACACTTTTCCTAGTCTGTTCTGACAAAATTCTTTGTTTATTCCCCATTGTCTATAAACTTCAGCATCACTCCTGTAGTGTGTGGGTACCTGATCCTTTAAGAGTAAGGGTGGGTGGGACGGTCATCGCTCCTGTGAGTGTAAGAGTGGATAGGAGGGTCATCCCTCCTGTAAGTGCAAGAGTGGGTGGGAGGGTCATCACTCCTGTAGGTATAAAGGAGGGTAGTAGGATTGCTCCTGTAAGGGTGGGTGGGGTTGTCAACACCCCCATTACAAGAAGTGCCACTGTACGTGTGTGGACGGGCGGGTGGGTCAGGGCCACTAAACGTGTATGGGCGGGTGGGTGGGTCAGCGCCAATGTACATGCATGGGCGGCTCAGTGCCACTGTCCGTGTATGGGCGGGCCGGTGGGTCAGTGCCACTGAACGTGTAAGGGTGGGCGGGTGGGTCAGTTCCACTGTACGTGGATGGGCAGGTGGGTTGGTTAGTGCCACTGTACGTGTACGGGCGGGCGGGTGGGTCAGTGCCACTAAACGTGTATGGGAGGGAGGATGGGTCAGTGCCATTGAACTTGTATGGGCGGGTCAGTGCCAATGTACGTGTATGGGCAGATGGGTGGGTCAGTGTCACTGTATGTGTATGGGCGGGTGGATGGGTCAGTGCCAGTCAATCATCACCATAAGTTTATAGTATTTCGGGTGGTCACTAAAGGCTACTGTTTGAATAACCCTCCCACCCACCATACTACAGATGACATGGTTTACTCTCCAAGCTACTCTCAACACAAAACTACAAAGAAATTGTTAATGCAAAATATTTAGCCTTCTTTGGCACTCAACAGGTTTCTTGTTACAATGTTTGAAACTTGGCCAAGAAACCTCTTTTTAAAAGTTATCTGCTTTCGTTTGATGCTTCAGAAACAAAATTTTCAATCCTCTTACATAATTACTTATGTGTATTAATCAGTCTATATGTCCACTAGAGAGAACTAGACGACACGTTTCAAATCAACAAATTCATCATGAGGTTATTTGTCTCTATAAACTTACTATGCAATAACTCGTATGCAACAACATATCCATGGTTTCGCGTCGTAATGCTTTTAACATGAGATTAACAGACTCTTTAAGACTTCACATTGAAAAACCTAAAGTATTACGAAATCAAAATTTTCGGCTGCTGGGCTTAATTTATTTCTTTCCTTTTTTTGGGAGTTAAGTTATGTGATTTATTCTTGTCATCACTTCTCAGAACATGTGTTTCAGTGCATCATACTTTCTAGCCCAGCAAGTTGGATTGAGAGGTTTAAGTGTCAATTCTAACTCACTCAGGAACGCACACTAGCCACCAGCTCACTGCACAACGCAGTGTACAATATCAGTTGATTTCAGTTCCAGACGTGATGGCAATACGAGACTTTCTGCTTTAGCTAGGGCTGCTGTTAGCATGAGTAGTAGCTTATAACTGAACAGACACGCAAAAACATTTAAAAGTCGATAGTTACAGCCCTACAGTTCAACTTTGTAGACTGCCTTCCTGGCTACCACTGTGAGGTGTGTAAAACTTCCTCCACCAAGTAAAACTTTTACTTCCTCCAAAACTCAAAGTGTTTAATAAATATTAAATCACAAATGATTATTCTACAAGTAATGAGAAATAATTTAACCTTAATGACTTGCTTAACTAGTGTAGGAAATCAGGACCTGCCAATAACTATTGACACTGGTGAAAGTACAACACAAACTTATTTTTACAGTATATCATCTTGACAATCCCTTCCAAAATATTACAATTATCTTATCCTATTTTACATTATACACCTACTATGGTATACCTTTTTCATCTAATAATAGACAATACAAATTATTCGTTTTAGAAATCTTCAATCAAATTACCTTTAACATTGGCTTCAATATACAGTCTGGTAAATCAATAAATTCAAGAAATATTATTTACAACAAGCGACAACAAACTCCTTTACTATTAAACCACAATCCTCCAAATAAAGATATAAACGTCACATTAAGAATCAAACTAAACAAGAATTATATATTCAATAACAAGTTATACTCAAGAAATAATAAATAAATTATTTCCAATCAAAATTAACAATCAAACAATAATATACCGACCTTACTAACTATGACGACCTAATCAATTTACCGTACGATTTAAGTTATATTATTTAACAAATATCTTTCAAGAGACAAGTTAAATATATTCAAATGGCCCTAGTTGCTATACTTCATTCTTCCCAAGAATTATCCATTATTTATGGTTTATATATTAAACGCAATATTTATTTATTTACTATATATCTATATCAACTCTAAACAACCACTTATACGGACTATGATCAATTACATGGATTTACATATTTATATATTTACAATTTAAATTAACAATCTCAACACATTCATTTATACCAGACTCAATTCCCTCAATCAGTGAATTATATTTATTATTAATTACGATTATATTAGCTTCTTATATGAGTAATGTACAGCCCGTCGGCTTACGCTTTGGTGTAAGTAAAATGTGATTGAACGGCCTTACAACATTTCCTTTCGTCTACAAATTTTATATTTTTGTTTTCCTTAAACCCTGGAGGTGTTAAACAAATTGTAACATACCCCTGGACTCTATGTCTCCTGCAGGTATGGGGTGTCCACAGGCCGTAGTGGATTCGGCGTCTGCTTGTCCCTCACTGTCAGGTGGGCTGGTTGGGTCTGGAGTCGCTTGCAGTTCCTTGTGGGTGACTTCTGTGGCCCTCAGGATAGACTGCAAGTCCAATCGTCCCTCAGGTTCAGGTTGGGCGCTCATGAAGTCCTCTGGGGGTCGATATCGCAAAGGGTTCGACCGTTGCTCCAAGTCCTCCTCCTAGTTCGTCCTGTGTTTGCTCTGCAGGGCAGGTTGACGAAGCCTAGGTAGTTGGACCTTCAGGTGCTGGTCCTCCCTGTTGGTCTATTTCCCGAAGTCCTATCACTTCCAGATCTCTCCTCTAACTCCCTTTCTTTTCCCAACTTTCCCTAGTATCTCATCCTTTCTGCCACTCACTGGACACGCCTCTAATTTCAGAAATACCAATTATTATCGGTGGTCCTATTACGGATCACCCTATAGGCCTGTTTTCATGATGGACGGAACCAACTCCTTCCCAGGTTTCTGCTGATTCTCCGCCGCATAAGCATTCATCTGCCTAATTTTTGGTGAGTCTAAGAATTTATTATTCTGACTATCATGTGTACAGTGCTGACCCTGCTTCCTTGACATCCGATCCCTTGCTTTCTAAGTTAACTTTCTCAGGATGTCCTACTCAAATTTTTAATTTTACCTACTCCACTTCCTGTACCCTATTTCCTGTTGTAATAAAACCTCTTTCTCATTCTTACTGTTAATCTTTTTTTATTATTAATATTAAAATTGTATTATAAATGTTTGTAATTATGAGGGAATCTTGTACAATTTAGTGTTGCAGTTAAATAAACCTCAAAGGCGGAGATCAAGTGGCAACATATTAAACAGTATTTCCAAGTACTGTTTCTGCAACTTATTTGTATTTGTTTATATAAACATCTGTGGCATTTTATTTCTTAGTGATACAGTAGAGTCTCGATAATCCGAAATAATTGGGACCGAACCCATTTCGGATCACCGAATTTTTTGGATAAAACAGATCTTCCTAAAACACTCTTTTAATGAAAAATAACATAAATAATATACCCAACATGAAGTACAGAACTTTAGTAATGAGCGTAAGAGCCTATGATAATAAGGAGATTATGAACCCTTAAATACAAGAATACATTTATCTGAGACATATGATCAAACTTGGTGTCACTAGCGGAAATTGATCCCGGACCCAGCGCTACTTGATGTTCTTCCATTCGCCACTAGGCCACGTAATCAGCTAACGGAAGTCATATGCATATTTTTGGTGTTCTCACGGTACTTCAGACAGCACTATTCCCAATACTCACTGTCAGTCTCACATCAACAGTTCCAACTCGTGTATTTACGTTTTCTAAGTTTTGTTGTAACCCACACAGACGCTGTGACAGCATTTGATCTCACACTAAGCTATGCTAAACCCCGACGCAATCCAAATGGATACAAAGTTGTAATCGTAAGTATGATGTATTTCTCAATTTGTTCATGCACCATTTTAATGTAAATTTTCCAAAATTTATTGTAACACAATCAACAGTTTAAACACTGGATTACCGATAACCTTAGAATGGAAAACTTAACATCTTAAATCTTGCTAATATCCATAGACACACTAAAGATAACCTACTTAAGATAACAATTAAAGAAAGGAAAAAAGAATTTCATCATAACATTCAAAAAAACAAAAAAAGTTTTATGATTCAAAAATAGAACGCTCTTATAATCTTGTCAAGACCATATGGAGAATTATTAATGGCGAAGTAGGGAAAAGTTCTAAAATAGCAAGAGATAATGAAAAACAAAAAAATTGTATCTAATCCTACTAAGCAATGTGAATTACTAAATGACTATTTCCTAAATTTAGTTGACAGGGAAGTGGTGCCAAATTTCTCACATAATCTAGCTCAAGTTCCTGTAAATGACAGCAAGTTTACTAACATATTTAAATTCAAATCTGTAACTTATTGGGCTGTTGACCAAATAATATTGTCCTTTGACAATACTCAGCAGGTTTTGATGACATTCCAATAAACTCTTGACACACTCAATTAACTCTTCTTTGATTTCTGGCTTCTTTCCATCTAATCTTAAAATAGCAAAGATTATTCCAATATTTAAAAAGGGGGATCATAAAGAATCTTCTAACTACCGACCAATTTCAATACTTCCTGCATTTTCAAAAATATTTGAACGAGTTGTTTAGACATATTGTAACTTTTTTTGAGGCAAATGAGTTGATTGATCAACAGTAACATGGATTTAGGCCTGGCAGATCAACTATTTCAGCTGCAATAGAATTTGTTTCGACAATTTTAAATGCCATAGACAGAGGAGAACATATTGTGGGAGTATTCATGGACTTAAGTAAAGCGTTTGACAGCGTCACACACACTAAATTGTTAAAGATACTCTCTTCCCATGGGATACAGGGCAAGGAATTACAATGGTTTCATTCTTACCTGTGAGAGAGGAGACAGTTTGTTGAAATCATTCACAAAGACGGAAAATATATCAATAATAATAGATCAACACTCCAAACAGTCCGCTACGTGTCTCACAAGGTTCAATTTTGGGACCATTAATGTTTCTTTGTTACATCAAAGGGCTTCCATCTTTGTTGCATGGTTAGAATAGCACAATATGTCTGTATGCTGATGATGCCAATGTAATTTTCTCAGGTAAACCTAAAAAAAGAAATTGAAATCTCATCTTCTAAAGCTCTTTTAACCAAACCACCTTTTCTTAATAATAATAATTTGCTTTTAAATCCAAAAAAAAACTTACCTCATTTCCTTCTTAACCAGGCAAGCTAGAACTCCTTTGAAACCCCAAATCTTTATAGATACATATTCAATAGAACAAACCGATGTAACAGAATTCCTTGGTTTGACAATAGACAAAACCACACGTTGGAATAAACACACAGAAATCATTTTAAAGAAACTGTCTTCAGGATTGTATGCTTTACGCAGAATGACTATGTAACCTTAAAAACTATTTATTTTTCCTTTATACGTTCATATATAGCTTATGGTATATGTGTTTATGGTTCAACTTCCAAATACAATCTTGACAAAATTCTTCTCATACAAAAAAAAAGAAGATATTACAATCATATATAATTTGAATCCGAGAGAATCAATCAGACATTTATTTTCTGAACTTGGAATTATGACTGTGTTCAGTCGTATGATTTTGAAACTATAAAGTATGTACAACAGCACTACACTGACTCTATAAGACACCAAATAATATCCGAAAGACACAGATTAGAAACTTACAAAAAGAAAACTTGTTACAGAGGAAAAACATTTATTAATACCTGCCTAGGGAACTAACAGATGAAAAGGACAGTAAAAAATTCATCACAAAGTTAAAATCATACTAGCTGAGCAGACCAATATATTCACTTGAGGAATTTTGGCAATACTTATAGTTAACAACTTCCAATTAATTTCATTCTCTTGTTTCTTCTATAGATTAGTAATTTATGTAATAGATTTTAATGTGAATTTATTTAGAACCATAATACTCTGTGACACCTTTCACCTGTATCTTGTGTACAGTTTTAATAAAGTTATGATGATGAAAGTTTCTGAGACGATGATGTAATTAAATTTCAAGGGAGAGGAACTCTTCTTTAAAGTAAAGAAATTTAAATGATTTGTTCTAACCAAAGTAACATTTGCAAGTTTATTAACAGTTAAGTACTTGAATTGAAATTTTTTGTCTTTTTAGATATATATACAGTAGTGGTTCTTACAGTAACTGCATATTTATATTTCAAAAATCTTTTACCAATTTCTGTTTCAGATTACCGAACTTTGAATTAGCG
Source organism: Stictocephala bisonia (assembly GCA_035578905.1). NCBI lineage: Eukaryota > Metazoa > Arthropoda > Insecta > Hemiptera > Membracidae > Stictocephala > Stictocephala bisonia. Next base: position 840,068 of record JAQJVL010000375.1, read on the forward strand.
GGGGCTCTACTGTATAATATATATATTTTATTGCATAGACAATTTTAACATTAAACTATACCGCAATCGCCAGAGGAATGATAAAGCGGTTTCTGAAATAGAACTTTTAATTCAGTCAAAAATTAATTTGCTATATGAAATGTTGGTATATAATTTTTAACTTTACCAACAAGATATTTACCAAAATTTCATACAGTGTATTAATTTTTGACTGAATGCAATGCAATTATGTCAATAATATTTATATTATAATCCCGTTCATCGTAAGGATTAAAAGTTATACAGTTCACTCCCAGGGAGGTTTCTGGTATGGTTTATTCGCATCTGACACTAGGGCTCCACCCCACTGGCCTTTACAGTTTCAATTTTACTATTCTTATGGAGTTATTTTATTTATTCAATTAATCATCAGCTGTTGTACAAAATTAACTGAAAATTTTTGAAACACACCCAAGAGGGTTATCAGGTTAAAGGCATTTCCCTCGATTCTTAATAAACCATCATATTTTAGAAAATACTGTTTGTGGGCTCCACTACACCAAAAACCGAAATTCATTATGATTCAGTTCAAATGTCCCGGCGAGGCTGCAGGCCAGTCCGAGACCTACAAATGGGGTTTTATAGTGTCTTGGCGAGGCCGTAGGCCGAGCTTCCCCACGAGGTCGCAGGCCGAGTTGCACAAGGGGCTAAAAACAGTTTCCAAGTGAGGCTGCAGGCCGACCTTCCCTCACGGGCACAGGGAGTGACGAGGTTGGTACGCGAAGCTACCATGTATAAACTAAAACATTACTTTTTAAATGTTAAGTCCATAGCAAGGTACGGGTAAACAGCTAGTTTAATATAATTTTAAAGATATGTCTAGAAATATTTTATACCATTATTAACTATATTCTTTAATTAATGGGCCAATGTAGAAAAGGGTCACTTTTAAGTGCATACTTCAGTTTTCAAATGGATTTAATAAGTGAATAAGAAATATCCGGTTACTCAATTGTAAAGAAAGCATGGTTTAGACCATGCCATCCATAACCATAGACAACTAAAAATAGTTCAAAATAGTTCTTTTATAAAAATATTTCAATTGATAATACACAATCAACTGATAGATACATAATAATTTGAAAGAATCATCTGAAACATCCCATTGTTTTAATTTACTTCAATGTTATCTCTAAATGTTAGTGGGAGGTTATCAAACTGAGATAAATTATTATGTCTAGGGCAGCAATTAAGGAGATATAATATTTTAGAGATGTACAACTCTATAGAAAATTTAAACATTTAATTTTTATTAACATTTTTTTCAACATAATTACCACAATTAATATTCATCTGGTTACACAATACCACAAATATTTCAATATTAATATTACAATCAAGTTAATTTTAAAAATTATCAAATCGTAACATTTAAGATTGATTTTTATTTGGCCTATATTTCAATATTTAAAATTAATAAATATAAAAATTGGGGGTTTAATAAATGAGAACCAGTTTCAAGCAGGTGTTTTTTATTTTCATCCCGGAATTTCATATTTTTACCTTTTTTCAACTTAGCAATTCTTTCCTGGAGTCCAATTAGAGTCTTTTAACACAAAATTAAAAAAGATTACGGTTATTTATGATAGTTTAATTTAACAATAGGACAACTGTCTGAATTGTGTAGGTTTTGTTAGAACAGTTTAATTTAACAATAGGGCAACTGTCTGAATTGTGTAGGTTTTGTTAGAACAGGAAAGCAGGGCTACCTTGTATTTAAAATTCCTTTGAAAGTTAAAATAACAAAAAGAGATAAAACTATCGTGGAGATATTTCACAGCCACTGATCTTCAATCCATCATAAAAGATACTGGAGATCCATCATAGAAGATGGACTGGTTTCGTAGTCCATGATCGTTTTATCTCTTTTTGTATGTTTTAAATTTCAATGGATTTACGAAATGAATATTTTAAACAAGGTAAGCTTGCTTTTCTGTCTTAAACAAAACCTAAATAATTAAATTATACACTTACTTAACCCCTTGCCACTTGGTTTTTCACATCCGTTGCTTGAATGATTCATTATTCTTGGCTCAAATGTCCACAAAACTATCTTAACCCTTCGTATGCAACAAATGCAGGGTGTCTACCAGTGGGCTGATAAAAAAATCGGGGACTTTTTGGTGACTTTTGGTGACCAATTTTCTGAAATTCGGTGACTTAACAAATTTTAGGTGGTTTCAACGTACAGACATTTGATACGGACATATGATATATTTTGCTTCCTCTGCATGTAATTAAGTAAAATATTTACAAATATTCATTGAATAATAATAACATTAAGAAACAAAACACTTAAAAATGCATAGTATAAACAGTAAAATAAACCATGTATTGGAACTTTGCCTTAAAAATATGAGTTTTCAACTTTTTTTCCAAAATAAATAAGTTTGGTAAATTCCGAAAATAAATTTTTTACAATCAAGCTTGAAAGTCTGGACATGAACTTCTTCAATATTTCTAAGAGCAGATCTTGCGCCAATATCAATGTTATCCAGAGTTTGAAAATTTTCAAACTTGTCTAGATCTATTTGTTTTAATTTATAAGCTGTGGTGGCCGTTGCAATAGCTTTATTTTTGATTATTTTACTGGCCAGGCCTCTCATTAGAGAAAGCACTTCCTGGTGTAAAAAAGGAAGCAGAGGATCATTCTTTTGAAAATATGTCAAAAATACTTCTAACTCCTCTGCAATCATGGCTGAGAAATGAAGTTTAGCCTCCAGAGTTTTGTCATCATGCAAGAAAGACTTAACTATGTTAAAGTTTTTTGTTGCAGGGGGTTCAACAATGGTGTTACAATATTGCTTTAAAGAAGGAAGAATGTCTAAGCACCTTCTTATAACACTGGAGTTTTCTGTCCATCTCACTGCACAGAATTTTTTTTGGAAAAACCTTAGACCCAGTCAACTGGCAGTATATAGACCTTCTGGAAGTGTAGTTTTTAAAACGCCTATACAAAGCCCTCAAAACTGGTTTAATTTCCAGCCAACTTTACTATGTGCAGTTTTGTAAGCATTGTTAACGATGTGCAATGCTCAAGTGCCAACATCTATAATCTCCATATTATTAACAAGGGACTCTTTCATGTGAGTTTTCAGGTCAAAAATAAGCTTAAGATTGACGTTAGGTCCGTCAGTAGACAGCTGAGTTAACTTATTCAGTGGCAAGTTGAATTCCCCTAAAGTAGTAGTCAATTTATATCAACAGCAGAAGACCTTTCTAAAAATGTTGAAGTCAGGTACCTTGTGCTAACCATGTTTTTTTCTGAACACCAATAATTTATCATAATGTCCATCTGCTGCTTTTGGCAAATATCATTTTTAAAAGCTTTCATCAATAGAAAGTGCAAAAAACAGACTCCTTTTGGCTTCTGTTGCTACGATATTAGAAAAATAGGGACCTAGCCCATAAGTGAGACTATAGGCTATCTTATCTTTGTGCATCTGAAATTGTTGAGCTATTGCACTGTCAGGGAACATGATAGGAAATAATACACTTGCCGCCTCACCCGAACGTGAAGAAGTGTTTGTCAAAGTACACTGACATGCCCATAAAATTTCAGCTTTAGTGACACTGTCAGACATAAGAAAACTAGTCAGGACTGGAGTAGGGCTGTTTTTGTTTTTCAGCCAAAGACGAAAAATCTGATTGTTGGCTAGCCTCAATTAATGAAGTTTTTGAAGTAGAAGGCAGTGTTAAAATTGCTTCATTACTTCCTTGCTGGTTTAAGGAACTATCTACAGTACTACTGGCTGCAGTACTGGAACTACAAATGTTAGGCCTAAAGGTAATTATGCACTTTCTTGCCACCTCTGAAAATATGGTTTCATGTTAAAAAAGTGGTGAAAAATGAGTTTATATCTCTTGAGGAGTTTGATTTCATCCGCGGAAAACTCGTTTTTTACCGAAAAATCGAAAAACTAGTTTTTTATCTAATAATGAAAAAACCAACTTTTTTAAAAATCGTTATTTTTCGAAAAATTTTTTTTCCATTTCTCGTATTTTTTTATGCTGAACACAAATATATAACTGGTTTTGTAGTAAAATTATTTTTTCAGCTCGAAAAATCCACTTTTTACGACATAACCAAACATAACCTAACTTATCCTAATTGTATATTTTCTCAAAAAAATTCGTAATTTGCGTTAAATTCGAGCGTTTGGCCTCCGTGACGGCCTACCGGCCGTCACTCCGGCGGGAATATAGGTGAATTTGGTTTTTGTGATAAATAGTTGTTGTATATAATGATCGCGTAATGGCCGCTAATCGCGATCTGCCGCGATAGTAGTTTTTCCGTTATTTCTCGAGAAATATTTGTAATAGACCAAAATAGTTTTCAAATTTGTATTCAGCGCAATAAAACACATCAAAATAAAAAAAGATGATTAAAATACCATTTAAATTAACGGAAATATGACAAAAATACTAAAAGTTCGGACATTGGTTTTTTCGAATTTTTCGGTAAAATACGTTATTTCCGCGGAATGAAAAGCATATCACGTGAAAATACAGCCAATTCTAGACCCGTTTCAAGCAAAATTCACTGGTTGAATACCGGTATGGTCTGAGAGGTTGGACCTCTCACAAAAGGAACTAGGAAAAGAATGGCAAACAAAACAAACTCACGAAAACAGGTGTTTGAAAGTACGGCGCATAGCGAATAGTAGAACACATTTCCGAGTCTTTGCGCATGCGCTAGTGACGAAATTACGTTGCCAAGACAACAGCCAATCGCGTCGAACTTTCTTATGCATTTCTCCATTCCATCTAAAAACATTCTTATTTCTTCCATGTGTTCTTATTTGGGCGAGCCGGTGGCCGAGTGGTCTAAGGCGTCAGGACTTTGAGCTTGGGTTAGAGATAGCGCTGGTTCGAATCCGGCCTAGACTGAAAAGATTTATCAGTAATATTCACCTTGTACTGTACAGGTTCGCCCCCTTACTCTGACTGAATAAGTTCCTCGCACAGATCAATGGTCTATGGGGAATGGTCAGAGTAAGGTAAAGGAGGAGATCGGCCTCTCCTTTAAAAAAAAAAAAAAAAAAAAAAATGTGCACTGCCTTCCTTATGTTTTCTGTGTTCTACTCTACACAATATTACGCTCAACGTATACACGCATCGATGTATCACTGTTGACGTTGACGAACGATCAATAGTGAATCAAAACGCTTAAAAAACCATCATTGAGCGAAAAAAATCAAAATAATAATAGAAAAAGTTGTCCATATTTCGGTGACCTACGAATAAAAATTCGTGACTTTTGGTGACTTCCGTGACCCTTCATACAAATACGGGACTTTTCGGGGACTTCCGTGACCGGTAGACACCCATTTAATGGGTATATACCCAGCCTCTCCTTTGCCTCAAACGTGGTTAACAAATATATCCAAAATTAAATATTTCTGTCGATAGTGTAAAGGATAATTCCAAAAACTTCTACTAGAGTTCAGCATCAACTTAGACTATGTCTTTAGCTAACTCCCTCAGCCTATCAAAAACGTAATTCGTCTATGAATGAAAAGGGGAGGGTAGGCAATCAGAGCGTGCATGAGCGCCGCACCGTCTCCTGCCTTTGCAAATGTGTAAAAGGGAAATATCCTCAGTCTGCCACTCCACCTAAGCACATTGCTTTCACCACTTATGGTTCTTTTTCTTTGTTTTCTAGTTTTCAATTATTTTGTTGTTATTATTATTATATCATAACTGACAGGTACTATTAAAAGTTTCAACTAAAATGTTGATAATTTTTTATGTTTGTACATCTAGAATAAAATAGCATTAGAAATTATAATTTTAACTTTGAATATTAATCTATATTTTTTAATATTCCTTTGTTTCCAAAACTAAAAAAAACATTAACTTTAAAATTTTTTTACATAATTATGCGTTACTATAACACAGGGTAAAATAATTACTGTGTGCGAAGGGTTAATAAGGTGAATTAAGAATGTATAGTCCTTTAAAACAACAATGTTGAGTTGACTTTCAAGTTGTGGTGACTCTGTATCAACTAATATCAGACCATTTTCATGGAGTGAACTCAACTGTCAAGACTCTTTATACAGTTAGGCTTACTACTAAAGTTATTTGGTAAACAAACAGTATAATAGGAGATATAAAGCATCAGCAAACTTACCTCAAACAATCCATTAACATGATACACAATAAAACCTATAGAAATAAATAAACGTTCAATGTAGGTGAATGCTTTTTTCAGGTGAATAGAGACTCGGATCTCTAGAAAATCTATATTGTCCTGATCGGTGACTGAAAATGTTGGGTTATTTGTTGTGTCCATATTTGTTTCTTGGTGTATGTTAGTGAACTTAGATGAGGACTTTTCAAAGTAAGGAAAGTTTGCTGATGCCCTTCTCTCCTGTCCATTAACCTAACCTAAAGTTTGGTAAACAAATAATTTTCTTAAAACCTTAAAAAACTTAAATCCCACAGTAAATTTAGTAACTAAAGCTTCTTACTCAACACTCCAGTGGTCGCGTGGGGTGATTTCTTACCCCATTTAGAATTCCTTACTTATTTTATTGTTTTTATACTTTGTTGTATACATTTAAGTAAAATAACAACCAAAAATATGTCAATAACCTACAGTGAAACCCAATTGTCCACCATCACCCTATTTTCTGCCAGGTTCTGTTATCTGTCAGTGCTCAAAGGGCACAGCACTTTGACTCTCATGTTTAGGAGAGTTGAAAGCCAGCTGGAGCCAAGAAAGGCTTTCATCCCAGGTGTTCTGCTTGGTGAAATGGAAGAGAGCAAGTTGTGCCGTTTGCACATTATGATCGTCTCCCTCGAACAGTTCAGTCTTCCTGTCTGTGTTCCATTTAGTTTATTGTCTTTGTGTTCATTTTGGTATTCCGTGATTTTATTAACAAAAAAAATTCTTACGATTGGATTGAATGTGTGGGATGTGCAGACAGATCAGCATATGATCTAAACCATCATTATAAGGCTACTGGTACCAAACTTGTCGCAGAAAAGAAACTTACAGAACTAAAAAAGATCAACTTTATTGAGGCTGTACCAAACAAAAGCACAATTGGAAAATTTTTCAAAAAAGATGCTAAGATCATCAATGAAGCTATCACAGGAATGGGTGTTGATGAGTTGTCAACATTACAGAAGGCTTTAGAAGAGAATGGAGAATATGTGCCGAGTTGTGGTGGAAATGAATTTAACTTAACGCCGGAACTTGTTTCTGTAAAAACTGGAGAAAAAATTGTTCATGTTGAGAAAATAATTCCCAATGTCATTGAACCTTCACTTGGTATTGGCCGATTTATGTATGCAGTCTTTGAACATAATTTCCATGTTAGAAGTGACGATTAACATAGAACTTTTTTAAAGCCTACCTCCTGTGGTCTCTCTACCCAAGGTTGCAATATTTCCTCTAAGTGCTAATGACAAATTTGACCAACTTGTTCAATTTATATTTGTATTATTACAAATGAGCGTAATGCATGTAAAGTAGACGTCTCCAGTGGTTCTATAGGACGCCGCTATGCTCACACAGATGAAATTGGTGTTCCATTTGGTATCACTGTTGATTTTTACAGTTTGGCTGAAAATGTTCCTTCAGTGACAATCTGCAACCGATATACTATGACTCAGATTAGGGTAAATGTGAGTGAAGTCACGCCCCTGTTGAAATCATTATCTCTTGGCGATTTCAGTTGGGAAGAAGCTGAAACTAAGTTCCCGATGTTTGAACAACAAACAACTCAGTGAGGTTAACATACATAAGGTCACAATATTAAAAATACTGATAATATAATTTCTTTAATAAAGCTTTTTTATATAGATATATATAAAAAAAAAACAGAAAAAATTGAAGAAATTTAACATTCTCTTACCTCTCACAGTGCTCATAACATAATGTACAAGCTTGTGTTTTACATTAAAAATAGACATACTGTAATAAAAGCGTAATTGTGACATGCGGTACAGCATTCTGTAATATGTCTTTTTTTCTAACCTTTTCATTCTCATTTTGTTAATCAAAATGTACTATACAGAATTTACATTAAACGTGCGTAAGCACTAATAATAATTTACCAGCGATATAAGTGTGAATAGGTGACTTCTCTATAATTTGTCTATTCTCCAATCCATCACGCCCGTGGTCCCGACCTCTTTGACGGAAAGTAGGTTTCTACTGTATTACATATAATTATAACTCTTGTTTACTTGAAAAAAAAAAATTAAAAACAGTTAACTACAAAGTTATGTAAAATACATAAATATGGATATTGAGATCAACATTTGAACTTGAAAGAAAATACTGACCAAATCCAATTCGCAACACTTTACACTTAAATATCTGGACCTAGAACGAAGCTATGGAAATATTGTGCAGCTACAAACATTTTGTTAAAAAGTACAAGGTCCCGATACTTTTGTTTAGGTTGACAAATTACCCCACGCACCCTCTGGAGTGATAAACACAACAGTTTGTGGGACTATTGATTTGGAACAAAGTAGTGAACAGTTGTATACATTTGGATATGAATTAAAATGAAGGTCTTAAAGTAAAATCTGTAACCAAACAACTGAGATTTCCCCATGGCTATAAGTAAAGTAGTTAAAAGAATTACGTCATGGATCCTAACACTAACAGTAAATGAGCTGTATTTTAACTATGCTCTGTTTATAAATATTCGATTAGATAATCTTAAATCATCTTATGACTTTGATTTACACCATCCTAAATTAAAAAAGTGTTGTTTTATTAGCTTATTATTTATTATAGCCTTATTAATGAAAGAAAATGACTGGTAGAGTGGTGACCATTCTACTTCAATGCCTTGTTAAAGTGATAAACATAGGATTAAAAAAGTGTAGTAAACTTTGTTTCAACCATCAGTTAAAGACGTTTTAATTACAACTTTTAAATTTTCTAAAACAAGCATTCTACTTTAATGAAACATTAAACCAATAAACATAGAATTCAAAATGTATAATAAACTCTGTTTCGATCATCAGTTAGACAGTTTGTTACATGTTTCGATCATCAGTTAGACAGTTTGTTACATGTTTCGATCATCAGTTAGACAGTTTGTTATATGTTTCGATCATCAGTTAGACAGTTTGTTATATGTTTCGATCATCAGTTAGACAGTTTGTTACATGTTTCGATCATCAGTTAGACAGTTTGTTACATGTTTCGATCATCAGTTAGACAGTTTGTTATATGTTTCAAATATTTTCATGTAAATTTATAGTCATAGTTAGATTAAATAAAACACAAATTAAAATAATGCATTCCTCAAGATTATTATGGTATGACTCTTGACATGAAGCACCATAGTACTTCTATAAAAGAAATATATCTTTTGAACGATTGATAGTCAAACTTTTCAAAAATAATCACTAATTGATGTAAGGTCCTTAAAAAGAGTGCTTGAATTATAAAGTGCACAACAATATCTAGAGTATTTATCTCTCAAAAATGGACATAAACACAATAGTAATGTCGATGTTGAAAACTGAGCTTCATTTCTTTTCAAGCTCATGAAAACTTTTGCTTTTCATAATTTTAAATCATAGTGAAATACAATTAAGTTTTAATACAGTATATTAAGAGATCTAGAATTCTATTGAATTTATATATATATTATATACTATCGTATAGTACCGATATATTGTGCATAAAACATTCTCGTTACTTTATAAAGTGACTAGCGGAACTGTTTGACCAGTTGTTGATGGTAATGGATCCTTGCAAGAGCGACAGTCACCAGTTGTTGGGTTAATTTTGTGGTGAATAAACAAAAACAAATCATATCACAGTTTAAGGCATCTATTTATTTGCTCATTTAGAAACGATGATGATTTTAAAATCAAATATACAATTCAATAAATTTATGCTACCAAATACAATAAAGTACATAAAATTAAACGTAATTGCAAAATTGTATATAAATTTATGAAACCTTATAACTATGAATATTATTATAAAAACAATATCTTATCAACGATAAAAATATATAACTGTAGCAGTTAATTTGTGATGTAACCATACATGCAAAGCTTATCCAGAATGTATTTAAGACCAAAAATCTGTGTTAACAATAAGTCTCTTCACTTCAGTTTAGTGATAGTTTGTTTCAGCTTTTCAGCGTTAGCTCCAGAGAAGGAATCCACCTGAAATATACCATTATTATTACTACCCTCTCAAAACATGAAAGGTTCAACAAAATAACAGGACCTTTCATCATTTTGTAGGATAGGCAAAAACAAAACACAGACTTCACTTCACTTGTATTTGTTCACTGTTTCAATGAGCCTTTCTTTTTTAGCGCCAGAAAACGATTCCAACTGAAATAAACAGCAGACATTAAACTGACTGATCAAAAATCTCAATGTTTTCTTGCAAATGATACCAACCAAACTAATCTCATGTGTTATGATAGAAAACTGTCTACTGTTGTTAGTAAAGAGATTGTTATAAAAAAAACTGAAATTAATAATGATTGACTATAATGAAACCTTTATGAATCAAGTGTTACAGAAAACATAAAAACAACTAATATGCTATCCTCCACTCTTAATTTTTTTTATATTCTTAAACTCTTAGCCTTTAAAATATTATTTAGTTTTGATTCATATGTCACAAGACAATGCTTAATCGCCCTAAGAATAACAATTAAAAATTGCAATTTCTCTATGAAAAAAAGCTCAAGAACACGGGTTTCTATTTCATTAATTTGGATCATAATAATAATCATATAGTAACACTTAAGTGTCATTTGATAGGTGAAATCCTATTCTAGTAGACCATAAGTTGGTTTTTGTAAAAAATTTAAAATTTTAATTGTTTTGTCACAGGTAAATATATGAAACTTTAAACGTAATTCTCAATTATTTTAAATTAAAAAACTAATATCAACTATGGTCCACTAGAATGTGTCTTTAATAATCATAAAGTGTTCATCGTAATTCATTATTATAATAAACACTAACAGAACAGTTGAAATAGAAATGCATGTTTTGGAAAGCTGATAGTAAAAATACATTGCTACTAAATGGCTGTTGACTTTACAGCAGTTGCTTGTTATTTTGGAAAATGGCCACCTAAAGGCATTTTTAAGTAACAATTTAACTAAGGGTTTTAATTTTAATTATGATTAATTTTGGGTTGAACCCTAGATTTTTGTTTCAAAGCAGTTAACTGATTTCGCACTTTGAACCTCAGTTTAATGTAAACTAATGAAATACTTGTTCCAACGTGTAGATCCGGTGCCTGCCATGAAATGAGGATCAAGGATTAATCCACTGTTATGTAAGCTTGACTGTGTGACTAACAGATAGTTTGAGTCCCATTTCTTGAGTACAATATGATTGGACTTTAGGGCTGATTTGGTTACTTGAGAGTTCAACTGATAGGTTTACTGGCCAGTGGGAGAATTTGTGGGCTATTACGGCAAGACGGAATACAATATTTTATCAATATATTCTCTCTTGTACTACTTAAGTTTTCAAAATCTACAGGTGCTGCTTATATTGTCACAGGAGATTATTTTATCATTGTCTTCAGTTTTTGAAGTAACTTTAAAATTTACTTTGCAGTGACAGGATAATCTATACAATATTATCAGAGAATAACAAACAGAGGCCACGTGGCAAGATAACAACTTTTTAAGGCATAAGATAAAGCAAGAAGAGGTGTGACCAACATGTGACATGCTATAAAAGGGCGTTCCATAATACAAATGTATTGTCTAGTTAGTTATTAAACTTTTTCCGGGGCTGAATATTGCATATTTTTTATAAAAAATAAAACGATTTCTTGACTCAATTTGCAGTTAATTTTAAATCTACAAAAAACTGAGTTAACTTAAAATCAAAACTTAATGTAATCTTTGGTGTTTATATAAAGTTATGCTTTAAGGTCATTTTAGTTTATTTTATCTATTATGTTTTGGTTTAAACTATTAGTCTTTTTTCAATATTACATAAGCATATTGAACAAAGACTTATGTAATATTGTAATATTCAAAATTAAATTTGTTTAGACTTGAAACTTTGAAACACACTACTGTATACAATTAACCATGTGAACAGATCAGAGGCTCCTAACAGAATGAGCCAGTGATCAAGTATCAAAGTGTGCAGTAAACAACACGCAGTTACACGAAAGTTGTTTATTTATTTACATACTGATTATTTATTTATAATAAGCAGTATTATAATTCATTATATTATCAATGTAAAACAAATCAATGATTTTTAACATATTACTAACTTTCACACTATTAAAAAACATCTAAATAAAACATGATTTCAGAGTATGCAGCCTCTATAGATTTTATAATGAAAAAAAAAAAAAATAGAAAGACATATTAGATGCATACATTTTGTGGAGAGGCATACTATAAAATATTCACTATAGTAGTCTTTAGATTATATATTTTATAGTATAATTTTAAAAGCAACAAATTAAAATATCTTTTAAGTATAGTTGTAGTTTTAATTTATCAATTAACAAAAGTTATTTACTACAAAATTAATGAAATACATCAATAGAATAGTTTAAGAACAAAACAACAGTTCCACACATCTTAATACAAAGTCAACAATCTTCTACATCATCATTATAACTCAATTATGCTACATTGGAGTTAACCTTGTCATCAGAACTGAGATAAGCTTTATCTAATCCCCCCCCAGCCAAGAAGCTGTACTCAACCAATACCTTACTCTCAGATAAATTACTGTTAGTTGATTTGATGTACCCAATACTAAAGTATAAAAAAGAAAAATCAATTACCTTCAAATTCAGGATTTGAGTTATTGAAATTATGTTTAATATAACATTCAATAATTTCAGTTAACTTTAAATTCAGCTTTAAAACTTTGAATTTTAAATTCAAGTCCAACTGTCCACTAGTATTTTTTACTGATATGGAATTGTGTTTACTAAAATTGGAATTTTATTTTTAATACACCTAACAATAATAGATTATTAAGTCAGTAGGACCAGTCAAGATGTTACAAGAAGTGATTTTTTTAACATCTAATTTTTGTTTATATAAGATGCTTAAAAGCTTTAAATTTTAAATGCATTTAAAGTTCAATTTATGCAATCATGATTGCAAAATATTCAATGTTTTGCTATCCAATATACACATGCAAATGTTTCTTTGTTTGACTACAGTTAATTTACCTTTTCGCCTTTCTTGAGAAAGACGAAGGTTGGCATGGAGGTTACGTTGTATTTCCCTGCAAGGTCTTCACACTCATCCACATCGACTTTCAAGAACATCACATCTTGCATTTCATTGGCCATTTCCTGAAAGAAAACCTCTGTTTAGGTATATAACTGACTCAAGTCATGTAAAAAATAAAAAAAGATCATTTATTAACACCTACTGTCACTAAGATCTTCATATCTAAGTCTACAATTGACACATCGTCGTAATCATGACGATGTGTCAATGAGGCTTGACTGGAATGAGTATTGGATGGGCGCTGAAACTCTGTTGACCTTTACCGATTAAGGTTCCTTTATTGGCAAGCAATTTTTGAGCGATTTGTATGAATATTTTCAGAAAATGTTTGAATATACTAATAACAAATATTACCACATTAAACTACAGTTGTTTTTTATTTAAATTTTTTTACAAACATTACAAACTTGGAGAAAATGTTTTTAAAAATGTATATAATGTAGTAATAATAGATTTTGAAGACAGCTAAAAATTTCAAAATGTTATATACAGTAGTTTAAGAAATATATAGTTTACTGATCCTCGAAGAGGTCCTAAGTTGGAATTTTGATCTTACCTTTCATAACAAAGATCTCAATAATATTAGTATAACTACATAAAATATTAGTACTTAGTATTTTATTTATCTTAAAGAAGAGCTTTTGAAGTTAAAAAGTTACTAAAGAAAGAAAATTCAGCTGTCAACATTGCAATTCATAGTTACTAATATTGTTTTAGTAAAGTAATTATTATTATTAAATCCATATATGATACTAAATTAACCACGCAAAAAAATTGTAATTGAGTATCATATACTGCATTAAAATATTAACCATTTCATTACAATTGAAAAATCTTTCAAGTTTTAAGCAAGCTAACTGGTACTTTTTTAGCTAACTGATACTTTTTTTATTTCATTACGTTTCTATAAACACCCTTTTCAGCACAGTACTTTATTACGCTTGGATCAATGTTTGGAAGGGTGGGCCGCTGAGGTCATTTGTCATTTAATGTGTCGTTGACATGTCATTCCATCACTGTTACTTTCCTTCACATCACATCCAACATTACATCATTTTATGTTCTATATCCACCAACCACTAAATTCAACTGCTACCATTTATTTTTATTTCTTAATTATTTTTATTTATTTAAGTGTAACAATGAACTTTACACAGAAAACTTGCTTTTGATTTTTCCCTTTTGACTTATTAGTTTTATCATGTATGGTATGGTATATGAAAATAAATGCTGAATTCTTTGTAAATCATTAAAATAAAAACAATATTAAAATTAATTAATGAAATTTCATCAAATTTTCATTTTATTTTAAGTGGGATAGGCCTAAATTTCTATATGGAAAAGGGGAATTTTGCAGGCTCTTATATAAACATTCATAAAATTATAGTAATTATATCTAAACCATAAAGGCCTTCTGTTACATATTATATAATTGCAGTAAAGTAATAATATCGACACAAATATAATATACAAAAAAGGGTTATAAGTTGAGAAATTGAAAAATTTTGTTCCATTACTGAAAATTAATTTCAGAAGCACGAGACTTAAAAATGTTTTAAAAATAGCAATATAAAAATTTAGTTTTTTATATAAAACTATTTTTTTTTTTTATTATTTCTAAGCAATACTGAATCACAGCATTGACTATAATATAAACAAATAGACTGTCCAAGCCAATGCATTTTCTGTAGACGTTTCTTTATGTTGTTTATGTGAATTGTTCAAAATGATAACAAATATTTCAAAGTCCATAAAAAAAATAAAATTGTAATAAAATAGCAATCTATGGAATATATTCCTTACAAAATGATAAAAATAAAACATAAATGGTTTACTATAAAATTGGATTAAACAAATATATATTTATGTATTCAAACTTCAAAAAGATTTCATTGAGCACAATGTTTCACACATTTCATCATGCATTTTTATGAACTAAACATAGTAAATAATAACACTTAGGGAGATCTAAAGTTGTAAATAAAATTGGTAGACTCAGATTGGTATTTTACAAAGTTATAAAAATAAATTGAACTTGAAAGTATATAGACTGAACAGAGAAAGTGGCATTTAAAGAAGATACATTAACAACCACTTTCTCTGTACACAGTCTCAATATTTTCAAGTAAGATATTGCTTGTCACACCCCCAGCAATGTCCAGAAACTCATATAAATTGTAATCATATGTCATAATAAGTCTGAAAACCCACAAATAAATAAATATGTACAACGGTATCATGTACCTTTGCGAGGGACAAGAGGCCAATTGGGACAATCATAAACAGATCTTGAAAAATAAATTCATTAAGATAGGCATAAAAACATTAAGGCCAAGTTGTAGTTCACTTAATGTTGATTTCATTATTAAAATTTTAATATCCATAGCATCTATATCTTCTGACCGGTGAATTTTTGAAAATGACAATTTCATTATCTTAGCTGTTTTCCCACATCTGTCAGCACTCGTTTTCAAAGATATAATTTCTTTTATTTATTATATTGTAAGTACATGAAGCTAATAGATGTTTTACGTATGAAAATGCATCAGCCAAACATGTTCTTTGTTGTGTGTACATAGTTTTGTATTTCGAATCAGTATAACGGAGAATCATTAGTGTTTTGTGAGGGCTAGCATAATTAATACTCGATGTTCCTAACGGCCATAATTCACACATAATTTGAGGTAAATGATGCACCTCTTGGCCCATCAAGGGGCATAATTAATACTCGATGTTCCTAACGGCCATAATTCACACATAGTTTGAGGTAAATGATGCACATCTTGGCTCATCAAGGTTTAATCACATCAGCCAAAACAATTCTCATTGCAACTATAAAAAGGTTTAGAACCAATATTTTATAATTATTATTAAAAGTAATATCATTCTTATTTTCTTTTCAAGTGTATCTGAGTTCAGGTGTAAGATAATAAATTCTCTCCCTTTTCCCTGTTTTATCTATAAACTACATAAAGCTCATGTAGTGACACAATCACCCACTCACTGACAAGAAATGTTGAGTCACTTCCCAGCGTCCTACCTCAATCATGTGCATTCTTGAACTGAAACTCTCAGTCTGAAAACTCCAGGAATAATCACAAAAGTTAATTTTTTCATACATAAACAAGATGGCAGCCACAAAATAGCTTTAATGTATTTCTTATAAGAAAAATGCAAGAGTTGTTTTTTTGACCTTGCTAAAAAGTGCTTGAGGAGTAACATTTTCAAAACTTGACAAGTGCGCACGCACATAAAGAGCACATATTATATGATGTTTGTCCATAAATTAGTCTCTAATGATTTTTAATCATCATTTAATTGAAAAACCAGTCACAGATTCTGAAATCTTGTGACATTTAGCTATTTTTCAACGAAGTCCCTGTCATGTTCTATGCACTTTTGCAGTAGCTACAAAAGATTCTTCATACCCGCTTCATACCACTCTCACACCGGATCGTGCTGGAAAGGAATCGAAACAGCTCTTCATTACTTCTCTAAGTATTGTTTCAAGTTGAAGAACAAATAGCAGTCACTGAGGGTCAAGTCAGGGCTGTATGGATCATGGTCAATGATTTACCACCTGAATCTGCAATCTTAAGTTCCTCAACTTTTGTTTTACTATCTCATCAGAAACTGATGGACGTTTGCAGCTGGTCTCTTTGTGAACGATTGTTCGGCCTTCTGCAAACTCCCTACACCACTCACTCATATTTTTCATTTCTATACACTTCTCTCCATACACTGGTAATAGATTTTAAAAGGGGTTGACTCCTTAAACCACAGAAAAAATAGTAATTCAAACTTGGCGGGATTATTGATTTTCTATTCTATATTTAACGACTGCTAAGCTAAGGCTGAGCAGAATAGTAGTGCGGGAATCGAGGAACATGGTGCTATTGTCAGATTTAGGCTAATTCTTGCTCTGTCATAACGGGAGCTCATTGGAGACCTTAATCAACTGACAACCCTCATATCTTAACTTCAGCATAAAAATTTTAAAAAGAATGGGGGTACCGAAAGCCCAAAAACCACAATTTTTTAATACTGACACATTATCCACTTAAATGGTGTATCAAATTAAAGATACTTTTCTCCTGAATCGAAATAAACAATCAGGTTTGGAAAAGGACAAATATTACGAAGTATATGACTCAAAAAATTCTCTGAAAACCTAAAATGGAGTAGAATCAAATTCTATACAAAAGTAGGTTATCAAACTACAAGTATTTCTCATAAATATCAATATACCAGTATATTTTGGGAGAGGCAATGTTTATAGGCTCTGGCACCGAAATAAACAATCAGGTTTGAAAAAGGACAAATTATGAGGTCGACTAAAAATATTCTCTGAAAACCTTAAATAACGTAGTATTAAATTCTATGCCCAACTGGGTTATCAAACTACAGGTATTTCTCATAAATATCAATATACCAGTATATTTTGGGAGAAGCAATGTTTATGGGCTTTAGCCCCGTAAAAGTAAGAGATGCCCCAAAACCCAAAAATCCGTAATTTTAAAATAACACACCCAAGTGGATTTAACCCATTAAGGTAGTTCGACGTGCCAGGCACGTCCCGTTTCCGCGGGACCGGGTGCCGTCTGACGTGCCCAGCACGTCGCAAGTTTTAATGACGCAGTTGTGATCGTAGTTGCTAGGTTTTCCAACAGATAGTGCTGGATTGCTGTTCCGTGACATTTAAGAATTAAATGCCTTTGATTTTGTTGTTGTCCGCAGAATATACACGGTTCAATCAGCTGTTATTTGTTTTATTGTTTGGCAGTGGCCAGTTTGTTTTCGTCTGCTCGCGAAGTTGTTTTGGGTATGTGCGTTGTGAATGTAATAATTGCGGTTGTGATATGAATCGGAAAAGATTGCGCGATTCAGAATTAGATTTATATTTGGATAGTGATTACGAGTTTGGTTCAAGTGGTAGTGAAAACTCTGATAGTGAAGACGATGTAATAATCCCCGGTGTATGAGTTCGCATATCCATAATTCTGAATATGACGACGAGAGTGATGCTGACGAAATTGAATCAAATGTTCCTGAAAGTATTTTGTGTTGTAAATAGTGTTTTTTTTTATATAAATATAGTTTTTCAAGATAATAAATTGTTGCTGTAAGACACCATTATTGAAATTTCCATAACAACAGCTTTGCTACATTATAAACAATGAAAATCAGCCACAGTAGCCTAAATTTTATTTCTTATTTTTTTTAAGTAAACTGTATTTCAAAATATATGTTATCGTAACTTTTTATGTACAAAAATAGATGTACTTTCATAAAATAAATGGTTTGTTCATATAAAAAATATTTAAAATAAAAAAATTAGTCTACTTTTGAAATTTCAAAACTAAATTTGTTATTATAAATTTATTAATAATAACAAAAAACAAATATTTACTATAGAAAGTTTAGGTATACATTTTATTACAGCAAATTCTATGAGAAAAACAATAAAGCAAGTTTCATTACTCTATCAATAACATAAAAAAAGTTATATCAGTTCTACTAAACTCTTAAAATTTCACACATTTTAATTGCTGCCCACTAGAGCAACATAGCAAAAATAACTACTACCTCAATGGGTTAATTAAAAATATTCCTCTCTTGATTACTTGATCAAGTTTTGGAAAAGGTTATGTTTATGGTATCTGCTGGGCAAAAAAAAAAAAAAAAAAAAAAAAAAAAAAAAAAAAAAAAAAAAATGATGATACAGCCCAAGTTTTCTAGTGAGACCATAGGCTGAGGCCCCCCCCCCCACAGGGCCAAAGGCTGAGATCTACAAATGAGGCTGTAGTACAGTTCCCTAACAAGGATGGAGGCTGACCTTTCCCAAGAGGCAATAAGCTGATTCAACAAATGAGACTGCAGGTGTGTTACAAAAAGGCTAAAGGCAATTCCAGGTACACCAAGCCTCCCCCTAATGAGCGCAGCAAGGATAGAGTGAGTATTCAAAACGTGCAGGGGTATCCTAGTTTTGATCTAGTAAAACTTATTATTGGGTACCTTGATTTTATAAGTAAAAGGGAGTGGTCTAAAATGAACATAAACAAAATCTTAAATACAGTATTGTCTTGCTAAAACTAACCGTATATAATAAATGCTAGATAAACTGTTGTAACTCACATTGTATCTCCTCCAAAAGGTGTGGGATTAATATATATATAGACACTGCAAATGTATAAAAGAAGGAAACATGTTTACTTATGTACAACAATAAACAAATTACAAAAAGGACACAAATTTAGGTTTACATCTATTATTACGGTCTGGTTATTTGAGATGAGCTCATTAAGGTGCCTTAGTTATGACATTATTTATCATCATAAGAGCTGCTCATGTTTTAACAACAACTTACAGGCATGCAACATTTGTAACTCACACATACCTCAATCTGAGGAGCTATCATCTTGCAAGGACCACACCAGGTGGCGAAGAAGTCAATGACAACCAAGTTGTCTCCAGCCTCTTTCAGCTTGGCTTCCAGATCATCCTAGAGAAATGGAAAACTTGAAACACCACTTTTCATTTGGACTCTAGATTAGCCATACTTAAAACAACAGAAACAAAGAAAAAAACAAAAAAATCCTATGGTTAAAATTTTAACATTAAGTCGTATTTTACACAGAATTAACATTTTTAACACATTTGCTGCAGTTACTATCTAGGAGAGGGGGCAGACTTCTTCTAGCAATGCTTCATAATTAATTGACTATGTATACAACTTAGCGTTTGAATTGTAATAACATATTAGCATCTACATAAAGGACCCCATCTATTTTGGGCTTTCTCAGTTCGGCGCTGCCTAGTCCTTTGGCTTCTTTCAGCCCTTGTACTTTGAGGCCTTATTCTGTAAGCCAATAGTGCTTTGTGTGAGCTTGTTGTACTGAACCTACCCTAGTTGGTTTTTCATTCTGTTGATTTAATGAGTAGTTTTAGTTGTAGATAATGGCAGGATTTTCTCATAAAACTGAGTGAACTTAGTTGGTATAATTTATCTCACATTGATGAGAACAGCAATGCTGACTTGGATTTATGTGATAGCGATTGTTGTGAATTAGACCGTGTACAGTTGGAGAGAGATCCTGATACTAACAAGTGCAGTGATTGTGATTTATAAGATAATTTGGTTTACAGTTCAACCTGGCAGCCAAATAACCTAATAGGCAAACATTTCATTCCTTTAATTTGAGTAATTAGTACCTAAATCTGGACCAAATCGTCAGTTTATGCTAATGAATAATAATGTATTCATGGTAAATTTTTAGCGTACCTAATTTAACACCAAAGTATGCATCAACAAATTAAAAGATTTAACAGCGGAAGAAAGAAATATATTTATAGACCTTATCACATATAAGGGTACAAGAGAAAACCAGCAAGTATTGAAATTTTGGAATGGTCAGAAATCAGATGAGATGGGATAGATTCTTGCTTATTCTGAGGTGTGATGGTTGACAAAATACATCTACTGATACACTATTTCAACAAGAAAATGGTAAACATTCATTATTTTTCTTAACAGGTATCTCTTTATAACTACCATACTATCGTGAGGTCGTCTATAATTTAGACTGAACAGTTTACCACAGCCAAATGCCATAATTACGTACAATTACTTTACTGTTTACTCTTAGATTGGTTGTAAGTTGAGAGGTAAAGGTCATGCAGCTTAAGTAGTGAATTACCTCGTGACACAAGATGAATGTAGGACATTCAATCTACATAAACAACTTCTATAACATGTTCCCTCTAGCTTCACAATTTATGTCAATATGTACATTTTGCATTGGTACCTAAGGCCAAATTGTTTGCATTTACCTGATAATGTTACCTGATAATTTACCAGATTATCCAGAGGTGAAACCATCGCACACTGTGCAGGAGGTGTTATGTTAGGGAAATGGGGAGATAAGTGACAAGTTATGAAAACATCCACTAAACTCAAGAATGATACGGTGGTTTCAATGAATTAATGTGTCCAACCAAGAAAGAAGCTCTCACAGATGACAAAAATGTATAGCATGGGCATTCCCACTATACTGATTGACAAATCTCATATGGTTTAGCTTTAATTTAATACTGATAAGAATGCTTAGATCTTATTAAAATTTTTTTTTTCAAATAACTTTTTTTGGGCATGGGACTGCAAAGTCTTTTGAATTTGAAAATGCTGGGGATGTATGAAAAACTTAACAATTCCCTGCCACCTGGAAAAGATTTGAAATTGTTGCCTTATCTTTCGCTAAAATTGTTCAGTGTTCAAAGAGCTTCAAAATTAATTGCCACATGACCTATATTGCTATTTGACATTTTCTGTGATCCTCATTTTCGGACAAAGACTATTCTGTTTTCTTTTCTTTTTTTTATGCAACAAAAACAATTTCGCAAGATCTGCCATATGAGATTTACTGGGATAACAGTTTATTGCATCACTGGACCACGGGAGATTGCGGTCTGTATATACTGTACTGATAATCCACTCAGTTGTGATATACACTAAAAACATTAAATAGATAAAAAAAGCCATTTCATAATCATCTTCATTACATAGGACATTACATATAATTTCACTAAAACTGATATGATTTGCCTATCAACAGGAAGAATGCCATCTGCCCCTATCTACTTGTCATAAAATATGGTCTCAGTTGCTGGATTATTTTAGTCAATACTTCAAATGTGGATAAAGTTAGAGTGAGATGACACTGAATCAAGAACAAATTCTTGTGGAAAATACGATAAAACAATGAAATCTGTCTAAATTTTATTTAATTTTCGGTGTAGGGTTGAGTGTTGTCAATATTTGAACAATTAAAGTAAATGTTTTAGTATATTTTTAATCAATTCTGATTTTCGAAAATGTTAAGGAAGTTTTATTCATAACAAAATTTAGGGAATATGTCTCTTTGTACTTCCGATAATTTCTCTGCTGACAAATTAAATGTTTACTTCTTAGATTACCTAACTATAATAAGAGTAGTAAATAGGTTGAAACAATGTTGACACACCAACCTCTTTGATCTGTATGGGCTTCTTTAGACCCATTCTGCACACAGTTCTCTCATACTACCGAAAGTGTTACATCAAACATATGATTCTTATCATCATTGCCCAATTTAAATACTTTATATCACTTAACTTTGATAATGTAATATTTTATTTCAACAGCCTTGTATTTTAATCATATTATATGCAAGTTTTGTTAACTGCCATTTTCCTTTGTTAACTGAAGTTAACAAAGTTGAGCTAACTGAAGTTTTCCTTTGTTAACAGTTTTGTTAACTGAAGTATTGTTTTATTAATTTTCCTTGAAATGCTTCAAATTTAACAGTAACTTTATGGATTATCAAATAATCATTTTTATCTTTGAAACATATTTTTTTTCTATTAAACAATTTGATTTTACTACATTTAATCCCACATAATTTACAGATGCCAGTGTGGTGGCTCAGTGGATAAGGCTTCGGACTGCTGAGGGCATGGTCCAAGGTTCGAATCCCCACTGAGCTAACGGTTGGTACTTCACTCGTTGAATAAAGTTGACGCACAGGCCTGTAGGTCCATGTCAACTGGCGAGAGAAATAAAATTAAAAAAAAGAAAAAATCTAAGCCTTAACCCTTATTTCTTAATTTATTTTTAACATATTCCAATGTAATAGTGACCAGTTTTCCTCCTCCTTGTCCATTCTAGATTTGGCATCAGCTTCACACATATTTCTAATTTCAGAATGTGTTGTAATTGCTATTTAATACTTCACCATAGATGTTCGGATGAGTGGGTGGGTCATTACTACCATACGTAGATGGGTCATTATTACCGTCCGTGTATTACATTCTTACATATGAGACGCCAACACAACATTGTTGGTATTTTAAGGCGAATATGAATGGTTATACGAGTGTAGGATGTGTGTAGTTTGGTTACTATCTGAGATCAACTGTTCCTTAGAAAGAGCAATTTATTAATAGCCCAACAGCTAGGGCAACTTAAGGACCTACAGCTTTAGGTGGAATCTGAACCACGTAGTGCTGGTCTGATTTTCAGCTAATTGACAAGCACGATACTCTGTTATCTTCCCCACACAACATCCGCACAATGATTACCACCCAACATGGACACCCCAGACTTCTCTAGTAGTGTCCACGCCGATAGCAATCATCAAGCGGACGCTATGACCAAGAGGACCGAGCATCCAACCTATCACCTACAATCTCCCAAACACTTTGTCCCCATGTAGCTGGGTTACAGCACTGCGCCACCAGTGGGAGTAGCCCACCATTGGTGGGGTAGTAGGCTAAACACGTATGGGAGGGGTGGTTTTTTTTATTAATGTTTTGAGTTTATTACTGTTTTAACAAATTAACTTATAAGGAGCATTTTAAAATATTTTATTTATTGGAAGAAATTTATGGTTTGTTGTAATGGTCACGAACACTTCCAAAATTAAAAAAAAAAAGAAATTAAAAAAAAGGCAAATGTTACAGGGTATATGCCCCAAACACCAAAAGTATTCTCTGAACACAAAAAAAGGTTAATACTAAAATCTGAATGAATCATTTTATTATTTTAATAGACACCGTTTACAGGCTCTAACCCAACCCCAGAAACAAGTAATATTAAATTGATACCCCAGGAGTTCCCTGAAGTAGGCTATAGCAGAGTGCTTTTGTGAGACTATTGGCCGAGCGTAGCAAGTGATTGAGTTGGTACAAAAAACACGCCCGAACTGAGATGGGGGTTGGGGGCAAAGACTCACACCTAAAGTTGCCACCTCTACTGAATACAATCAACCACATTTTCATCGAGACAGGTCCACACCATCAGCTTCTTCGATAACCTTAAACTACTATAAGACTATTATTCTGGATAAGTTACTACATTTATTTTATTTTACTATTATAATGAATATTTTTTTGTGAAAATGGATCTCTTAATTATAAATTTATTACATCTTTTAAATATTACACTAATGATATATATCATTACTATTCAATTACATTGTCAAAGTCACTATAGTTATTTTTGTATTATTGTCTTAGATTAAAAAAATTATGTTGGTTATTTCATGTTAAAGCCATCTTATATTGTATCTTGCTTTGTTTATTCATTATTATTCATTCATTATTCATCTCTAAGATGCCGATCGAAGAAATATGGGCGAATATGAGGGGTGAATGAGTGTGATGAGTATAGATGAACGAGTGTAATCATTGTTGCTATATGAGGTCGACTTAGCTCGGAAAGGACTATTTATTAATAGCCCAATACCCAGGGCAAGTATGGGACCTACAGCTTTAAGTCTAATCTGAACCACGTAGTGTTGTTCAGCTAACTGACAAGTCTGACACTCAGTTCTCTTCCCAACACAACATCTGAACCTTGACTACCATTCAACATGGACACCCCAGACCCCAGTAGTGTCCAAGTTGATGGCAACCATTGAGCGGACACTTTGTTTGTTTACTTTTCAGCTTAAATATTGCAGCCAAGCTATAATGGGTAGTCAGTGCAGATGAGGATAAATAAATAGATAGTCAATACAATTTCTTGTATATGCTCCTTATAGTATGCGTTGTAATTACGTTTCATTGTCATCATAAATTTGATAACAAACAATTCAATATATAGGACCTTTAACTACATAATGACATATTTAATTCAATCTGTATTTACATTTTCAATCATGTTAATGCTCCGTATGTATTCTATCAATTCATATTTATAAATGATAATATATCTTAATGTTAAATTTTTTTCCAGTAATTTCAATCTTACTGAGTTGTAATAGTTATTTTTTAAATAATTATTCCAAGTAATGTCTTGTGTTTTCATCATAATCTGACCAATTTAATTTTTGATAATTTTAAAGATCATACACAGCAAAAGAATAGTTATTAGACTCGAACATGATGTTATTATTTAACCTGTATATGCCAGCATGATATACAGCAGTGATGACTAAACGGTATTTGCAGGCGCGGGCGAACTCCTTGTTTAACCATGAGGGAAAGCTCTCACATACAGGCCCAACTGTATATATATATATATATATATATATATATATAAAATTCTTACTTAAAATGATTTACATTGAGAGCATACTTCTTAGTTACTTGACTTACTCTCAGCTCAATTACATGCACTTTTCACCATGTCGTTGTTGGTTTCCTATACGTGTTTCAATGATAATCTATAAATTATTTAAATAATTTTGTAATTTTGGTAAGTCTATAAAATATAATAATCATGCTCTCTCATACACAAGCTGTTTACTTATACTTTGTTACTGTTAACGGAATGAGCATATTGCTTATAGTTATGTTTAGTTACTTATGTTTTTTAATTTTATCAGAGAGGCGTTGGTTTTTTTAAATTCTCTTAATTAGTTTATTTATTGTTAACAACCGAATTTATTTATAGCAACTGAATTATTTAAAGCAAAGGCTTTTTAGATTGGTATCCTGTGTTTTTATTGATTATTTCTTCAAGTTTTTCAAGTAGAAAATTGATCTTTTTCTAAGGATTTTTGTCAGTCTAATTAATTTTATGTGTTTCTGTTTTTATATTTTAAAAGACATTTTTTGTGTTTTATTTAGTTTTTTTTCAGTCCTTGGCGGTATAATGCTAGACTTTATTGTTACTCTATAGTCATTATTCATCATGATGTTCAAAATGTTCCTATATATTTTAAGAAGAGCTCACGCTAGTAATTTAGCAATCATGTCCAGATTATTGAAGAAGTATACTAGACGACAGACAGTATTGTTGGAAATGCCATTCATGAACTTGTCATTCGTTCGGGAGGCGACGACGATTCAACTACGGAGGATTCTAGCTCTAACTCATTATACAGACGATGAACTAGCCCAACCTTTACCATACAATAACTGTTTTTTCTCCCTGTCCAAGAACATGGAAGGGTTATTTGAGAACTCATTTTCATACTCATTCATAGTCCAATACAAGTTAATTCTTATAACTGCAAACCTCATTAAACTGTTTTCTCAGCTATATTAACTCAATTGAGAAAATATAGTTACATGTAGATAGTTAAAAAGTCAAAGCTCAATAGCACAGAATATAGACAGATACAGAAGCCCCACGCAATGCTAAATTTTGAAACGCGAGATCGCTTAACTCACCGGCCAGATCATACGCGGCGCTAGTGGTAAAAACCGGCCAAGCGCGGTTGCCAAACTGTGGCTGGCCGGCCGGCCCAGCCGGCCAGGGAGAAATCCCTCGCTACGCATCGACTCTGGTCTCTCAGGCTAGTCAACTGCAACAGTCCCGCGTGTATGGCACGAGCAGTCCAACATTGATGCATATATGGAGTTTAATATTACTGTACATCTTTTACTATTAAAACGTAATATTCATATTAACATTTTTTATTGACAATTATTGTTTGTTTAATTCGATGCCTGCCCTAAACCACCCAATCTTAGTAATTAGTAGAAAAAAAATTAAAATAATCAGGTTTTCTTTCCTATAATACGTTTTTGTTTCTCTTGTTTAGGCCTACTATAGGTCTTCACCGACAAGTTTTGCATAACTTGGTGATACCTAGATATTGTACATACAAGTAAAAATAAGTAAATAAAATATATGGAAAAATATTTTACCCGTGTAAAGGCTTGTGTAAATGAATAAAGTAAGTGTAAAAGCGTACTATCATGAATGTATTTAAGATAGTAATAATAATAATAATAAATACTTGCAAATTTGTTAGTAATAGCCTACATAAATTTTAGTAAAATTATTTTGTATACTTTAT
The DNA here is from genome assembly GCA_035578905.1 of Stictocephala bisonia. Classification (NCBI taxonomy): domain Eukaryota; kingdom Metazoa; phylum Arthropoda; class Insecta; order Hemiptera; family Membracidae; genus Stictocephala; species Stictocephala bisonia. The sequence goes on from JAQJVL010000375.1 coordinate 867,138, forward strand.
TATTTTATTGGCGTTGTCAGACTAAAATTCCATACACGTAGCTTAATCAACTATTTAAAAAATACATTATTTTAAACGTTTCTTCAGGTATTCATCAGTAGGGTGCTATTTTCGCTCAAAACTTGACTAACTGAAAATTAGATAAATATAAAACATAAATAATCCTATTACAAAGAACAAATGTTTTCCAATTTTATCGCGGCTAGGGAGATGATTTCTATAAGTATTATTAAAGCCAAACAACACTGACTAATCACAAATTCTCAAAAATGATAAGACCACGAAATTTGCTATAAATATATAGATATAGGCTATAGACATATAAGAGGGGATTTGTCAACAGTTTTTCTCAAAAAACTAAATTAAGGCAGATAATAATATCCCAATACTAGCAAATCATTGTTACCCTAACATTGAGAAAGCACGTTGACACTGTTGCACACTTGACATAAGAGGTTATTTTTTAACAGTGTATTGAAACAATGTTAATCGTGTAATACGAAGAAAAATAACAAAATTACACAAGTAAGTGAAATGAGCGTAGCCAGTAACGGGGTTTTGCACACTTAGCGTGCTGTAGTATCCCCTAGTTTAAGAAAAAATTAGGTTTTGGATTATTACTATTATTTTTTACAGTTTTAAATGGGTAAAAAATGTTTAAAAGAACATAAATCTCGAGTGGGGACAAAGTGTTTGGGAGATTGAAGGCGATAGGTTCCATGCTACATCCTCTTAATACCGAGACGGCGTCCGCACAATGGTTGCCATCGACGTGGACACTACTAGAGACGTATTGGGTGTTCATGTTGGATGGTAGTCAAGGTTCGGATGTTGTGTAGGGAAGATAACTGAGTGTCAGACTTGTCCGTTAGCTGAAAATCAGACTAACACTATGTGGTTCGGATTTTACGGAAAGCTGCAGGTCCGATAGTTGCCCTGGCTGTTGGGCTATTAATAAATTGCACTTTATGAGGAACAGTTAAACTCAGTTAGTAACCAGACTACACTCATATCATCGTTCATATTCGCCTTAAAATACGCACGTTGGCTCGGCGTCTCATATGTTACAACGAATACTGTTTCCTTCAAACTAGATAGAAAATAATATTTGAGGTAAAGTTCAAAGAACGCGTGCCGATCACGTGTTCATCTACTTCCTGCATCCTTTCCGTCTATAAAAAAAATTTCTGAATAAAACTCAGTCAATCTATATACTATAAAGCTCGATGTAGTGACTGACTGACTCACTGACACTAAATGTTGAGGCATTTCCCGGCGTCTTACCCCCATGAAGAGTATACTTGAATTTAAGCTGTATGTCTGAAACCTCCAGAAAAATTCATAAAAGTTTAATTTTTTCACTCATAAACAAGATGGCGGCCTTTTTACCCCAAAACTTCCCCAATGTCCCCAATGGAAAAAATCACAAAAAGTAGTTTTTATTACCTAAGTTGAAGAAAATCTTTAGTAAAATGTCCAAACATTCACAGTTCTACACGTGTAACAAACGAGCACCTTATATATGAATTTCAGCTTAATAACTCAAACATTTGTGGTATCAGGGGCTTAAAAAACTGAAAATTTAAAAATGTAAAAAATTTTAAAACTGATCTAATCTACTCAAGAGAGGTATCAATTTAAAGCCATTTCTCTCCTGAATCCAAATACAATATCAGATTTTGAACAGGATAAATATTAAGGGGTAAATGCTCCTAAAACAAAACAAAAAACTCCTAAAACCAGTAAAAGGGTAGTACAAAAATAAAACTTACAAGTGGAGCATCAAACTATAGGTATTTCTCAAAAATTACATTTTACCTTTACATCTTGGAAGAGACAACGTTTAAGGGTTCTGCCCCCCCCCCCCCAAATAAAAAGAAGCTCCAAAGCCCAAAATTGAGTACTAACGTCAAACTAATACACTCAAGTGGGGTATCAAAATAAAAGTATTTTTCTCTTAAATACTAATTTACCATCAGATTTGAGAAAAGTCTATGTTTAGGGGTTCCGCTGCCCCAAAAACCGAAATTAGTGGTCATACTGGTTAAAAATCCTGACGAGGCAGAGGGCCGATCTTTCTCATGAGGCGACATGCCGAGATCCACAAATGGACTGTAGCAGTATCTTGGTGAGGCCGCAAGCCGAACTTTTCCTCACGAGGCCGTAGGCCGAGTTCCATAATTGCCTGTAGAAGAGCGTCTTGGCGAGGCCGAGCTCCTCCACGAGGCCGCAGGCCGAGTTCCTCAAATGGGACTGTAGCAGAGTGTCTTGGTGAGACCGCAAGCCGAACCTTCCCCCGCGAGGCCTGTAGCAGAGCGTCTTGGCGTGGCCGAAGGCCGAGCTCCCCCACGAGGCCGCAGGTGACCCATATCTCACTAGCACAGCGAGTGACGACGGGGTTGGCATGCGAAGCGGGCAGGGGTGTTCCCTAGTTTCTGAATAAAATTGGTTTGGTTTCGGTTATTTTATCATTTTGTCTTGTTATAACTTAGTGTTTTAATGGAGAGAAAAAAAGACTACGACAGTTTGTGTTAGAGGAAGTGTAAAAATTTATACAAATAGAATCACTGCGGATGTTAAGGTTCCCAAAACACCTATCACAAGTGTACGTGGAGAACTGAGGTAAGTGAAAGAAATTTTTTAAATAATACACATCATTTAGGCCTAGATTATTTTCCTCGAGCCATTTGTGCCCTGTGTTAATATAAATTAATCAAACGTCTTCTGCGTCTTGTCACCGCATTGTCAATTATCTTCTACTGTCTAAAACTGTAACAATGCCATGAGTAAACTGAAAAATACTAAATTGAAATGTTAAAGTGTTTAGCAAAGCCCGTCTTCAACCTTATGGTAGCGCTATCAGCGTTCACGAGTGAATGTGACGAATGCTACAGTCGCACACCATTCACACACCTTACTTCAGTGATCTAGGCGATATATTTCCTGCAGCAAAAGTATACCCACATTCGTATTTGGTGACTAATCGTTAAAATGAATAAGTGAAACCAGTTTGATATAAACTCCACGTTAGACCAAACTATTTACATTATCATAATCCGGGTAGGACCGTGTCTGATTGCTATGTACACTAATTAGATGTTGCCGACGTTTCGAGTGCATTGCAGCTCTCATCTTCAGGGCGACATACTCATTACCAGGTACATTACATATACTCTGTGGATCTAGTAACAGAGTGTGTTGCCCTGAAGATGAAACTGCAATGCACTTGAAACGTCGGCAACATGTACATAGCGTGCATACAGTGAAAAAATATAGAAACGCTGTCACACCTTTTATATGACTTAACATATAAAAGTGAAATCTTGCACATAATCTTGGTCACAAAAACCTACTTTTCATACCATTAGTGACTTTTCATCCTTTCACTGGTACTGCCCGTGAGGAGTTGAACGAACATCTTAAATCTAAGCCAAGTTTGGTATTCAATGAAAAGTCTATTTAAGAGAATTAATTGTACAAACTGGAATTGGAAAGGATTATCCTTTACAGAGTAGCGGTCATTTGAATGTCATGACAAACAAATTTAATCTTTTGTCTTGTGAAGTAACTAATTTGTATGGTTATTTTTCCATACATAATTTGATAATTTAATTTCTCTTAGTAATTGTGTTTAAGACTTTTATCTGTTCTAAAGACTTGGATATAAATCAGTCTTTTAACTGTGTCACCAATTTTTCTTTTTAGTCTCTTAATCTGTCCACTTTAAAGTATCTACAAGCAGTAATAAGCGCCCTATTAAATTGGCCAAATTGAAAGGTTTAAAAATGTGAAAAGGGACGTAGAAAATAGAGGGTTGAGTAAGACGAATAAAAATAATGTGGTTAAAAAAGATCGAGATATGAGAAATTTTTGTGATAAGATATAATTTTTAAAATATTCTATATGTTTACTATGTGTTTACAGTATTTATTTTGTATTGTAGAACACTTTTAGGGCGTATTTATGTAACAATTTATGTTTTGTTTTTGGTTTTAATCAAATGTTTATTAATGTAAATAGTTCATAAATGTATCGATAGTTAAAAGTATAATTTCTAATTATATGTTTCAAGGATCCTTATAAGCATGTGCAATTTGCTTGTCTCAGTATCTGCTAAAGTACAGTATGTAGTATCTATAAACATTGATGATATCCAGTCGGTATAAAATAAGTAAAAAATCAATCAATTTGGCAAATATAAAGGTTTAAAAATAGTAAGCCCTAATAAAAATGAATAAAAATAATGAGCTTATGAGAGGGATGTATTGAGAAATTGTGGTGAATAAATTCTGTATAGTATGTATGTCTAAATTATATGTTATATTTTATAGTTCCTCGTGGTGTAATATCACTGACAATGCCCAAGCTAACTGCAGAATAAAAATCTTGGTTTTCTTATCATCCATCGTTATTTTATCTTCCTTAAACAATTAATTGTTTCATAATTTAATTTGATAAATTATCATAAATGTTTCATAAACTTGTTAATTAAGAATACAATTAAACAATCCCCTTTATTTAGAAGTGCATAAAATAGGTTTCATTTGCTCAACGTATAACTTATGTATTAGAAGAATTTGGCTAAAATTCAAACAAGAGGATGTATAGGATCAAAATACGCGGAGTAAATGCAACTCAGTGAACGTAAGCGGGGGTATTCCGGGCCTTGCCCTCAGTGCCCTGTCTGACTGTCGATTGGAGTTCTGTCTGTCCATTCTGTATTCCTCCCTCCACTGTGGGAAAACGGGAATCCCACACTATGATCTGGCAACGCTGCGCCAGTTAGCGACCGTCTCAATGCCTTCATTTTGAGAAATACCACGAACTGCCCGTTTCATTATTTCTTATACCGTGGGGCTTCTGTATCTGTCTACATTCTGTGTCAATAGCCTAGTTTGCGTATTGCAAACATGATTGTGAGTGCAAACTGCCATGTGAGATGTTAGTGTAGCACAGAATCTAGTAGTGCCTTCAATTTTCGAATAGGCCGGAGCTCAGGTGACTTCTTAACTCTCGCTGACAGTAATATTGTTATTTTCTGCCTAAGCACAATCAATTTGTGCTTGGTGAATGTGTACCTATTAACAGTTGTAGTTGTTGTGTAATTTACTCTGTTTTCTGCTCTTACTTTTTTTATTTTTGTAATAAATCTTAAAAATTTAAATATCAATACTTGCCAGGGCCCAATTTGGGATATGTAATAAACATGTTAGGGTTTCCCATGCCTTTTAATGTAAAAATATTGAAAAATTAAGACCCTATTGCACAACTATAAATAGGCTTGCCATAAATTCCAAACTCCAATTCCAGACTTTTATCCCAATAGATAAAAACAAATCCCGGACAATTTTAAGAGCACAAAATTGGCCGAAAATGCACATAGCACATTTTACCGGTTTTTTTTTTATGCCATTCTATATTTTAATCATGCATTTAGCTGCGTACGTCTCCTTGTGGTGGAGAAAGTAAACATATGTTGATTGTTGTGGCAGAGAGCGGTTGCTGGAGACCATCAGCATTAATTTAGCCTACTACTAATTTAATACTACCAACCAATATGCAGCCTAAAATTTACCGCTCCTAGACTCTACCCCGGATTTTAGTCAATCCTGGACCGGTTCCCCAGACACAGTAATAAATTTCGGGCTGTCCGGGGTAATCTCGGATGAATGGTAATCCTAACTATGAATAAGGACAAGTTTTTTGCCACCTCAATCGTAAAAATTAATCAAGAAATTAAGGATGAACTGTGTTAAAAAAAAAAAATGGCTTTACATGCTATATAAGGATGCCTCTTTTTAAACAATCCCTGATCTTGTCAGTATTTGACTGTATTAAAAATATAAAAGATAAAAAAATAGTATTATTTTGAGAAACAAAAAGCGCCAGCGTAACATATTATACTGGTAACATACTTATATTTAATTTTAAGACCTTTAACTTTAACCTTCCGACCTTTAATTTTAACCTTGTGTGTCTGTAAAGTGTGAAAAACATTCTGGATTTTCTTCTTTTCCTCTCCAGAAATGAAAATCTTAAAACTACTTGGTAAGTCATTTTGAAGTACATAATATAATACTACATGGTTTTGTGAACAAAATTATGTATAATAAGTCTAATTTGGATAAAAAAATTAAATTTTTACAAATTAAAAAAAAAGCTGAAAATTGGTCAAAATAGGCTGAACCACCAGATGTAAAATAGTGAAGCATCAGAGGGTTAAGGACCAAAATCAGCCAGTAGTTTTTGTTGGAAAATTTAACACAAAAATTATACTGTAATTTTCATATTGCTACTTTATGGCACCAACACCTTATTTCCCATAACATTTTGCACGTTGATGGAATCTCAAAATTAAAAAAAAATAAGTGTTCAGTGTCAGAATTTACAAGTATAATTTTTAATTTAATTTCATTCTTTTACAATACTCATTACTTTAATTATCATATAAAAACTATGTCGCTTTCGAAGAAAACCTATTTGTTACACTAAACTTTGCAACATCAAAAATACTTATAGTTGCCATTTTATTTTATAAAAAAAAGCTGTCAATAACAATAACTTGTCCAAGTTAATTTTCAAGTATGCAACCAAGTTTTGTGCTTGAACTGTACATGTGGTGCATTGGTTGCTACTGATACTTATTTTTCAAGTATGCAACCAAGTTTTGTGCTTGAACTGTACATGTGGTGCATTGGTTGCTACTGATAGTTATTTTTCTTTCAGTTAAATTACTTCTAAACAACAAAGAGCCAGCCAGCAATCAAGTAATCAGTCTTCAGAAACACTAAATTATTTATTCTTAATAAGAAGCACAAGGACCATGCTAGTCATCATATTACTATTTCCTTAAATTGCATCTAATAAATATTCAACTTTGTTAGATATAAATTTTGTATATTTTCAGATAAGGGTTATATTATCATGACAGATGTCTTGAGCAGAACTCAAACTTATCTGTGGTCTTGATAAGATTGGGCTTACAATGCAACTCCCTAAAGTTTTGACTGTATTTCCTTTATAGGCTACAAAAACAACATATATTTATATTTTTTGTATAATTCTCTCCCTTATCTGTTCATAAGTATGTTGTATTCCTATTATCTTCATAATCATCTTTATTGATTATTTTATTAACTACACAACTAATCTTTGTAGACAATCTAATTTTAAGAAGTTAGTTATTACTTTATATACAATTTTTTAATTCTGTAAACTGTCTACATCATTAACAAGGATGGAGAAACAAAAGTTTAATATTGTTATGTAAAAGAGGCCTAATGGGTGAGCAAATCCATACAAAAATTACATAATATTTTTTAACTCTCTAAACTTGGATACTGTTAATTAATAAGTTTAATTACACAGAACAAGGACATATTGTTAAAAAAATATTTCATTTTGGTACAATGAATCCACTTAGGTTTACAGAATACTGCCTTTTATTATAAAGCATGAGCCTATAACAAAAAATAAAGTATCATTATGATTTCAGCTAACAGATTTACCTAAGAACTCGAGTAATAAGTAGAAATTTAAAGGTCAATGATTATTTTACACTTTTTGTTCATTGAACAGTGACTGAATCAAAATGTATGAGTCAACTGAGAATTGCTCATAGAAGCATTACAAGGTAGCAGTGCAGTCACAGAATAACTGGAAATGTTGCATAACACCAGACAACAGGCCAGTTCCTAGAACCAAGCAGCAGTATTTCCTCATTCACAACACTTTGTATGGCAATGTGAAAAATGTTCCAGCAATATTTAGTAAATATGGATTTTCTTTCTTTTTATCTCACCAGAACTTGTCAATACACAAATAATGGTTATATCATAAATATTTTATTTCTGTTACAAAAATATTAAGCATCAATATTATTGTTAAATATGTCTGATAATACTGTAATCATTGATTTTATACACAAATAGATTTCCCATCCAATGTTAAATTTTGAATCTAAAAATATCAGCTGTTTTTGTGGTCCATTGTGGAGCGCTAGTGTAATCCCATGTAAATGAAATCCAGTTTAAACCAGCTGTGGTTGCGGGCCACACAAACTAACAAAATTACTGCCACAAATATTCCTATTAGATGGTTTATCTATGTAGGTTTATATAATCAATGCTGTAATATAAACATCAATTACTGGATTTACAAGTCTTTGACCTACCATCACAGGTTTTATATAATACAAACACTTGTGGTTATTGTGAACATTAAAACTAGGCTTCTTGTGTATGGGTTTACAGTCATATTTGCAACTGTGTAAACAATATACGCTAATTAGTCTTGACATTCACTAATTTAATCATTTTAACATTATTAAACAATATTTAATGGACAAATTCTTATAAAGTTTTTGTAATACTGTATTTGTTTGAAAATATAAGTGACCTTGTAATGAGAATGTTAATAAAAAAGGTGTTATTCTACTTACTTTTCTCTTATAGTATGACCTTGTAATGAGAATGTTAATAAAAAGGTGTTATTCTACTTACTTTTCTCTTATAGTATGACCTTGTAATGAGAATGTTAATAAAAAGGTGTTATTCTACTTACTTTTCTCTTATAGTATGACCTTGTAATGAGAATGTTAATAAAAAGGTGTTATTCTACTTACTTTTCTCTTATAGTATGACCTTGTAATGAGAATGTTAATAAAAAGGTGTTATTCTACTTACTTTTCTCTTATAGTATGACCTTGTAATGAGAATGTTAATAAAAAGGTGTTATTCTACTTACTTTTCTCTTATAGAAAAAACAAATTCCAACAACAGGTAAATTAAAAAATCTATTTGGTTATGATGATTCTCTTTATAGCTTTTATCAAAATAACTTTCTATATTAATCTCTTTAAAATGAACTGCTATTTTTTAAACCTTGTATAGGTCTATATAAGACATACTAACTAAATCAGCAATTCTAAAAAGATAAATTATAAGAGATTTATCATAGTTATGATAAGTTCATTGAAATAAATCGTTATCTAAAACATGTCCGGACAACTTTTTTTTGGATACAAGGATTTTTAATTTTTGAATTATAGGGGGTTTCGACCACGAGAAATCGATTGGCACTGGTCTCAACCCTTGGAAAATTCTTATTTCAGCCCCGGAGGCTCCTAGACTTCACATGTATCATGAAGAGGCTGCGCAGTAGCTTGTGACGTCACATGGGCGAAATCAGCTGATTTATTTATTCTATTAAATACTGTTAACTAAATATACCACTTGTATAGAAGCATTCAGCTAAATAGAAAGCAAGTTATGTATCACATATCAGCTGGAATTGTGACTACGGGAATTAGAAGAGTATTTTTGTGTTCATTTTTGCCATTTAGCACGTGTGACCGGACCTTCTTTTCTAGGTACCTTCATTTTTATGTGTGTTACTATACTTAGCAGTATAATTTTATTTATTTTACATTTTGTAGAATAAGCTTAACAAAAACCCCAAAATTAAGTTATGTTAAACTAATACACCAAATGGGGATATAAAATTCTTCTCTTACTTACTAATATTCCATCATATTAAAAAAAAAGACTAAGTTTATGGGCTCCACTGCCCCCAAAATCAAAATCTGCTTAAGAATCCTGGCAAAGCCGTAGTCCGATCTTCCTCACGAGGCGAAATGCCGAGATCCACAATTAGGACTGTAGTAGAATGCCTCGGTGAGGCCGTAGGCGGAACTTCCCCCGTGAGGCCGAGTTCCACAACTGTAGCAGAGCTTTTTGACGAGGCCACAGGCCGAATTCAACAAAGAGGCTAAAGGTAAACGCCGGAAGACCTCCAAAACGAAATCTTATTAAAACCTACAAGGTAGAGCAACAGCAAACGATCCTCTGGGAGCTATGGATGCTACCTCTTCAGTTTTCAAAATTCAGTGAGCGAAGTTCGGCCCCCTGGTACTAAATGATTAAAACTAGTAAAAATAAATAATACTATAATGGAAATAAGTCATTGTTCATTTACCACTTACCTTCATCAAAACATAAAAAGCGTGCGTCATAGAATGTATTTTTTTGAGGTTATGTTTTTAAATCAGCTTATCAAGAAGTTTCTTAAATATATATCGTATGGCTTTCATTGGTCATCTACCAAACTAATAAGATTTTAAAATTACAAAGATGAAAAATAGCTACATAAAATAAAATCTTCAGTACTATACAGTCTTTAAATAATGATCTACCCTCACAGAGCTAAATCCAGGTTTCTTAACCATTCAACACCTGCTTCTCCGATTGAATGAAGACCAGCTAATCCCCCCTTGATAGAGCACTCATTAATTATGTGATCCATAGTTTGAATTTATACTCTGCAATCAAAGTTCAAAATATGGATCACATGGTTAATAATTGCCCAGGCATTCTTTTCTTGGGGATTAGCTCGGCTTCATTCAATTGGGGAAGGAGGTCTTGAATGGTTAAGAAACTTGGATTTAGCTCTGTGACGGGAGATCAATGTTTTAACACTAAGACACAAGTGTACTGCAGATTTTTTTCTTAAATGTGATGCAAGGATGAAATGATATTAAATATGAGAGGATACTAAAATAAAATAAAGAGGTTTTGTCTAGAAATTAAATTAGTTCAGTAAACTAATCGTTCCCCCATGTATATTTGCCCAAGCAACACTGATTTTCATATATATTTGGGTTTCATACAATGTTGACCCTGAATCGGCGGTTGCTTCCACTTTGGTGGTGGATGTCACCTTTTCTTGTGGGAAAAGTTTATTTACGTTGGCCAAATCTAAGCTATTTTCATCATCTTACGTTTTCTGACATTGATACTTTTCGAGTTATTAGCTAGTAAAAGTATACATTTTTGAGATAAAAACTTATGTTTTCACACAGTTTTTAGAGAATAGCTCAAAAAGTTAACATTTTATCGAAAAAAAATAATTTTTCGGTGTTTAAATAAAACAATGCATTTTTCTGAAACACTCATATGATTTATTCAAAAGGACTATAATAAAAATCTCAAGCATAAAAATTAAGCGAGTTATAACGAAAATGAAGTTGATCTAAATTTTTTTCATTGATAACAAGTGTGATAGCCTTGCTTCAACCATCAACCTACATCTTAAGCCGCCACACACTACCGAGCCGAACGCCGAACCGTAACAGATTTTGATATGTTACTTTAGTGAAAATCCGAGCACCGAACCGAGCGCCATCAGTTGGCTGTTTTTCCCCGACGCATTAAAGGAATGTTACAGCTCGGCGCTGTATATAATGGAAGACGAAAGTGAGTACATATACAGTTTGGTTTGTTGTCAGCTACCATTTATTAATTTTTAAAAAGCTGTTATATATATTTGGAAAAATGTCTATCAGTCATATTATATCAATAAAAATATAAAGTGATCTCTTATCACAAAGATAAGCTGCAAGGTACCGTTCAGTACAAAACATATTAAACCAATGTTAGTAAAATAGTTTAACCATAGTTAGAACAAATTTAAACAAATTCGGATGCCTGACTTCCGGGAGGGCGCTATCATTAATGGTTGGTGTTTATAATGATTGTATATTGGCCGTTAATCGCGATTTGCCACTAAAGTATGTTTTTTTTAACTCGAGAAAAAATTATTATAGATCAAAATAGTTTGAAGGCCTAATTTTGTATTCAGCGCAAAAAAAACCACATCAAGTTGATGATTAAAATATCATTTCAATTAACCCTAGATAGTCAAACGAACTTTGTTCCTTTGGCACTCCAATGGCTAAGTGCTTTTTATTACGCTTTGCAAGCCTTTTTTTGTAAAAATCATAAAAATACTAAATATGCTTCAAACAAATAATTTTAGCATATTGTTTTTCTCCTCATTGACTGTAAATTTACAAACTAAGTTTACTATCAAAACTCAAAGACCAATAATTTATCATTTTATATCAAGAAAAAAATTTAAAAATATTGTACGGAAATTATAACTTTAAATCCTCCTTATAAGTACTAAAAATGTTTGTAAATAATTCTAAGATAGCCAAATTGTTTAGAATTTAGTGCATTATAAGAATGTGTTATTATATTTTAGATAAACTATAAGGTTTTTTGGGGAATTTTTTGTTTTTATAAAACATAAAAATGAAAATATGTGCAAAGTTACAGTATGATCATTGTAGGGAATCGAATAGTAGCCTACATGTAAAAATTCCAAAAATCAGCATTGAATAGACAAGAAATAGTACATAAGGAAAAATAGTCATACTGTAGGCTCTAAAACATTTTTAAATTTTTTGTTTATTGAGAAAAATAAAAATGTTACTGCTGTTGGAAAATCACTCAAAAAAAGGGTATGCAGAAACATTTTTTGAAAAATAACAAAGCAACTAAGACATTGAAATTTGTTTTGTTGGATAGACTACTTTATTCTCAGCAGACTGACAGTTAGTACCCCTAATTCCGTCTTCTAGTTATTCATGAGACAAACATCAGCCATTTTTCCACTCCCGACCGCCAGCCGGGAAGTAGCATGAGTTTCTTGTTGCACGTTTTAATTTTATTTCTTACGTTTATAAAATTGCATAAATAATTATAAAAAAATCTGAAATGTATGGAAAAGGATATTCTGCGTCTATTGGTACCAACTTTGTTGTGCTTGCTTGATGATATACATATGTTTTATTGATTTTAACCGAATCAATTAAACAAAGCGTCTATCTCGCTTAGTTCGATGTCTGTTGTCTGTATGTGTTTTTTAAATACAGGCTCCCTAATACCATATCTCCTTAATAGTATTAGCTAGTGTTGAAACTTGACACGAATATTTTTTAACTTCACACCACCTAATATATTAAAAAAACAGAAAATAATATTTTAACCCGTTTAAAAATGGCAGCCGTTTAAAAATGTTAATGCTAAATTTTATGAAAACCAAAACAAAAATTGTCACCTCTTTTTAGCTTAAAAAGAGGTAAATCTTTTGGTATTTCATTTGTTACAATCGGACAGTAGGCAACTGCGAAAATCTATATTTTCTGATTGTGTGTAAAATTTGACTGGTGGTTTTGTTCAAGTCAATAGACACAAGTATACAAAAGTTGCATATACATTTTGCATATAATAAAAAAAAAATATTTTCTCAGTATTTACTGTCCGATTGTAACAAATGAGTTACCAAAAGATTTGCCTCTTTTTATGCCAAACAATGTTTCGTGACCATTTTTTGGTTTTTCTTTGGTTTTCATGAAATTTAGCACTAAAATGTTTAAATAGCCGGCATTTTGAAACGGTTAAATTTTTATTTAATGTTTTTAGAATATATTAGGTGGTGTGAAAATAAATATCAAGTTTCAACACTATAGCTAATACTATTAAGGAGATATGGTATTTTTTAAAGAACACACATACTGACAGACAGATGCCAAACTAAGCAAGATATTAACACATTTTCATAGGAACATTTTTGTTTGTGTTTACCTATTTAATCATGTCCTGAAGTTTTGCCCCACACTTTTCAACACCCAGTATAATAGACTGGTTGGGTTGTAGATATTCGGATACCAAAACCAACCATGTCCGAAATGGTTTACTAATTTCTATAATTGTTAGACTTGGTCAAAAATCGCTTCCCATTTTTGTAAAAACAACCATCAAATTCAGGGTTAAAATTGTTAAGATCTGGGAGACACATAAAAACATTAGGTGCTAACCCATTAAACGAAACTTGGTTATTACTTTAAAACTGAGCTGTTTATAAAATGTTTCGGTTTCGAGGACATAAAATCTTAGCAGAAACATCATTGTGTTCTGAGGTTGGATAACCGTGTTAATAGGCTACCTCACGTGTTTTTGCAAATTCGGTTTTAGAAATGAAAAATAATGTAGATTTTAAATTCATGGGCTGTACTTTTTATAAAAATAACATTACTATACTTACATTATCCTTAACGTGGTGAACCATTATATTAGATAACAGCTCTGCAACGGGCGACTCCTTTCAAGATTACACTCTCCTACAACTCCTGACACAACTGAGAACAAGAACTGAGACTGAGGACTGAGACAGACTGACAACTTTACTTGAGTTTCACGATTCTGGCGATTCTCTTTTCCGTGACTCGGTCTTCGGCTTCGACGAATGATACGCAATCAAGTGGAAGCGAAACGGTGAAAATGAAACAGTAGAATTGAGTGAGTCAGCACTAATAACTTGTAAAGTGGTACTGGTAGGCTCTAAGTTTCAAAATAAAGGGCAAGGCGTCGTAGTCCAATTTGTTTGAGTGTGAGGAATAAGAAGAACAGAATTACAATGAATAAGCCAGACTTTAGAATTATCGTGAGTAAAATAAATGAATCATGCAAGAATACGGGCTTAAACAGGCCCACTCCATGTACCTCATCTACTCATCAAAAGCTTATCGTATATCTGTTGTCGCGGGCTGGAAAATAAAACATTAAGAACTATCAAAGCCTGGAAAAGTACTACATTAACGTTTTAAATAGAAATGTTGCAATCATCTACAAATTACTGTTAGAATAAATAATTATTTATATATATGAAAATAACAACACTTAGCAATCTTTTTGGTGTTTTTAATTTTCAAGATCGATTTCAGTCTCGTAAGACTATCATCAGTTGAAAAAAAAATGATTATTAGTTCTTTACAGGTTATTCACTAACAATGTTTTAATCATACGCAAATTAAGGGAATCTCTCAATCTCGCGTCACAAAATAATTCTTACGAAAAATCCTCAGAGCAGACGAATGTTTTTTTATTGTATCTGAATTTTTCTATAGGAAACACTGATTTGTTTGTTCAACTCAGAATACTAACAGTAACTAATCTTTACATATATTCTGTTTTACTATACACTAAAAATAAATTGAACAGATTTCAACTTCCGAGCAGGAACAATTTACATACAATTCTAGGTATAATAGTCATATATACATTCCTTGTAACCGTTTGTCTAAGTCAAATCAAATGATTTTTATTGATCTAAGACACGTATACATGCATTATCAGTCAATAATCAGCTAACTATACATATAGTATATTGGATGAAGTGAATGGTGAAAAGTGATGGTTCAGCCTATTTTGACCAATTTTCAGCTTTTTTTTAATTTGTAAAAATTTAATTTTTTACCCAAATTAGACTTATTATACATCATTTTGTTCACAAAACCATGTAGTATTATATTATGTACTTCAAAATGACTTACCAAGTAGTTTTAAGATTTTCATTTCTGGAGAGGAAAAGAAGAAGAAAATCCAGAATGTTTTTCACACTTTACAGACACACAAGGTTTAAATTAAAGGTCAGAAGGTTAAAGTTAAAGGTCTTGAAATTAAATATAAGTATGTTACCAGTATAATATGTTACCCTGGCGCTTTTTGTTTCTCAAAATAATACTATTTTTTATCTTTTATATTTTTAATACAGTCAAATACTGACAAGATCAGGGATTGTTTAAAAAGAGGCATCCTTATATAGCATGTAAAGCCATTTTTTTTTTTAACACAGCTCATCCTTAATTTCTTGATTAATTTTTACGATTGAGGTGGCAAAAAACTTGTCCTTATTCAAAGTTAGGATTACCATTCATCCGAGATTACCCCGGACAGCCCGAAATTTATTACTGTGTCTGGGGAACCGGTCCAGGATTGACTAAAATCCGGGGTAGAGTCTAGGAGCGGTAAATTTTAGGCTGCATATTGGTTGGTAGTATTAAATTAGTAGTAGGCTAAATTAATGCTGACGGTCTCCAGCAACCGCTCTCTGCCACAACAATTAACATAATATTGTTTACTTTCTCCACCACAAGGAGACGTACGCAGCTAAATGCATGATTAAAATATAGAATGGCATAAAAAAACCGGTAAAATGTGCTATGTGCGTTTTCGGCCAATTTTGTACTCTTAAAATTGTCCGGGATTTGTTTTTATCTATTGGGATAAAAGTCTGGAATTGGAGTTTGGAATTTATGGCAAGCCTATTTATAGTTGTGCAATAGGGTCTTAATTTTTCAATATTTTTACATTAAAAGGCATGGGAAACCCTAACATGTTTATTACATATCCCAAATTGGGCCCTGGCAAGTATTGATATTTAACTTTTTAAGATTTATTACAAAAATAAAAAAAGTAAGAGCAGAAAACAGAGTAAATTACACAACAACTACAACTGTTAATAGGTATGCATTCACCAAGCACAAATTGATTGTGCTTAGGCAGAAAATAACAATATTACTGTAGCGTGAGCTCTTCTTAAAATATATAGGAACATTTTGAACATCATGATGAATAATGACTATAGAGTAACAATAAAGTCTAGCATTATACCGCCAAGGACTGAAAAAAAACTAAATAAAACACAAAAAATATCTTTTAAAATATAAAAACAGAAACACATAAAATTAATTAGACTGACAAAAACCCTTAGAAAAAGATCAATTTTCTACTTGAAAAACTTGAAGAAATAATCAATAAAAACACAGGATACCAATCTAAAAAGCCTTTGCTTTAAATAATTCAGTTGCTATAAATAAATTCAGTTGTTAACAATAAACTAATTAAGAGAATTTAAAAAAACCAACGCCTCTTTGATAAAATTAAAAAACACAAGTAACTAAACATAACTATAAGCAATATGCTCATTCCGTTAACAGTAACAAAGTATAAGTAAACAGTTTGTGTATGAGAGAGCATGATTATTATATTTTATAGACTTACCAAAATTACAAAATTATTTAAATAATTTATAGATTATCATTGAAACACGTATAGGAAACCAACAACGACATGGTGAAAAGTGCATGTAATTGAGCTGAGAGTAAGTCAAGTAACTAAGAAGTATGCTCTCAATGTAAATCATTTTAAGTAAGAATTATATATATATATATATATATATATATATATATATATATATATATAATTCTTAGTGACTATGTATGTTCAAAACATGT
Source organism: Stictocephala bisonia (assembly GCA_035578905.1). Lineage (NCBI taxonomy): Eukaryota > Metazoa > Arthropoda > Insecta > Hemiptera > Membracidae > Stictocephala > Stictocephala bisonia. Next base: position 884,056 of record JAQJVL010000375.1, read on the forward strand.
TATCAGCTAAAAATATAAACAGACAAAATCTAATAGCCTACTTGCAACGTTCTTTCATTTTCGTAAAAATAAAAATATTATGAATAAACAGTAAAACAACAACGATAACCTAGCAACAACAATGCGTTTTATAAGCTCATTACGAACGATAACATATGACGGAACAAAGTGAGTGCAGATAGCTGTTCCGTAAATTTCACACGCCCACCCATACTTGTACAGTGGTTTTGACCCACCCGCCCACCCATACACGTACAGTGGTATTGACCCACCCGCCCGCCCATTAACGTACAGTGGTATTTACCCACCCGCCCACCAATACACGTATAGTGGTATTGACCCACCCGCCCACCCATACACGTACAGTGGTATTGACCCACACGCCCACCCATACTTGTACATAGGTATTAACCCACCCGCCCGCCCATACACGTACAGTGATATTGATATAATATATATATATATTATATGGTATACAGTATATATATACTAATATACAGTACAGTATATATATAATAATATATATTATATATATATTATTATATATATACTGTACTTTATATTATATATATATATATATATATATATATATATATATATATATATATATATATATATATATATATACAGTTGGGCCTGTATGTGAGAGCTTTCCCTCATGGTTAAACAAGGAGTTCGCCCGCGCCTGCAAATACCGTTCAGTCATCACTGCTGTATATCATGCTGGCATATAATAATAATATAATATAATAATATAAATAATAATATAATAATAAATATAATAACATCATGTTCGAGTCTAATAACTATTCTTTTGCTGTGTATGATCTTTAAAATTATCAAAAATTAAATTGGTCAGATTATGATGAAAACACAAGACATTACTTGGAATAATTATTTAAAAAATAACTATTACAACTCAGTAAGATTGAAATTACTGGAAAAAATTTAACATTAAGATATATTATCATTTATAAATATGAATTGATAGAATACATACGGAGCATTAACATGATTGAAAATGTAAATATAGATTGAATTAAATATGTCATTATGTAGTTAAAGGTCCTATATATTGAATTGTTTGTTATCAAATTTATGATGACAATGAAACGTAATTACAACGCATACTATAATGAGCATATACAAGAAATTGTATTGACTATCTATTTATTTATCCTCATCTGCACTGACTGCCCGTTATAGCTTGGCTGCAATATTTAAGCTGAAAAGTAAACAATAAACAAAGTGTCCGCTCAATGGTTGCCATCAACTTGGACACTACTGGGGTCTGGGGTGTCCATGTTGAATGGTAGTCAAGGTTCAGATGTTGTGTTGGGAAGAGAACTGAGTGTCAGACTTGTCAGTTAGCTGAACAACACTACGTGGTTCAGATTAGACTTAAAGCTGTATGTCCCATACTTGCCCTGGGTATTGGGCTATTAATAAATAGTCCTTTCTGAGCTAAGTCGACCTCATATAGCAACAATGATTACACTTATTCATCTATACTCATCACACTCATTCACCCCTCATATTCGCCCATATCTCTACGATCGGCATCTTAGAGATGAATAATGAATGAATAATAATGAATAAACAAAGCAAGATACAATATAAGATGGCTTTAACATGAAATAACCAACATAATATTTTTAATCTAAGACAATAATACAAAAATAACTATAGTGACTTTGACAATGTAATTGAATAGTAATGATATATATCATTAGTGTAATATTTAAAAGATGTAATAAATTTATAATTAAGAGATCCATTTTCACAAAAAATATTCATTATAATAGTAAAATAAAATAAAAGTAGTAACTTATCCAGAATAATAGTCTTATAGTAGTTTAAGGTTATCGAAGAAGCTGATGGTGTGGACCTGTCTCGATGAAAATGTGGTTGATTGTATTCAGTAGAGGTGGCAACTTTAGGTGTGAGTCTTTGCCCCCAACCCCCATCTCAGTTCGGGCGTGTTTTTGTACCAACTCAATCACTTGCTACGCTCGGCCAATAGTCTCACAAAAGCACTCTGCTATAGCCTACTTCAGGGAACTCCTGGGGTATCAATTTAATATTACTTGTTTTTGGGGTTGGGTTAGAGCCTGTAAACGGTGTCTATTAAAATAATAAAATGATGCATTCAGATTTTAGTATTAACCTTTTTTTGTGATCAGAGAATACTTTTGGTGTTTGGGGCATATACCCTGTAACATTTGCCTTTTTTTAAATTTCTTTTTTTTTTTTAATTTTGGAAGTGTTTGTGACCATTACAACAAACCATAAATTTCTTCCAATAAATAAAATATTTTAAAATGCTCCTTATAAGTTAATTTGTTAAAACAGTAATAAACTCAAAACATTAATAAAAAAAACCACCCCTCCCATACGTGTTTAGCCTACAACCCCACCAATGGTGGGCTACTCCCACTGGTGGCGCAGTGCTGTAACCCAGCTACATGGGGACAAAGTGTTTGGGAGATTGTAGGCGATAGGTTGGATGCTCGGTCCTCTTGGACATAGCGTCCGCTTGATGATTGCTATCGGCGTGGACACTACTAGAGAAGTCTGGGGTGTCCATGTTGGGTGGTAATCATTGTGCGGATGTTGTGTGGGGAAGATAGCAGAGTATCGTGCTTGTCAATTAGCTGAAAATCAGACCAGCACTACGAGGTTCAGATTCCACCTAAAGCTGTAGGTCCCTAAGTTGCCCTGGCTGTTGGGCTATTAATAAATTGCTCTTTCTAAGGAACAGTTGATCTCAGATAGTAACCAGATGTGGTTACTACACACATCCACACTCATCCTACACTCGTATAACCATTCATATTCGCCTTAAAATACCAACAATGTTGTGTCGGCGTCTCATATGTAAGAATATGTAAGAATAAAAAACTAGTAAAAGCTCGGAAGTATTTGATCACGAGTAAATTAAAAGCGTGTCGGTCAAGTGAATAAAACAGTAAATATCTTAAAACCTTTTACTTAACGTTGACGAGGAATTACTATAAAGTACAATACTATATTGGTACGATGATGTTACAAGAGTAATAATTCTATTATCGTATTATTATTCTTGACATTATAGTACTGTATTATGCAAAAACTGTTGCATAATATTGACTGTTTTTGTTGTTAATTACATTAGTTAATTATTGTTGCTGAATTTATTATACTGCTTTGTTTTATTTTAATGTCAATAATGTTACTGTTGCTCTTACTTGTTATCATTTTCGTTATTATTCTTTATTACTGTTAGCATAATTATGAGTCCTGTTATGTATTGCTTTGTTAAATTCTATTGCTGATGATTATAATCAGTATTATTATTCTGCGCTATGATATTGTTGTAATTAACACTTGGTAAATATAATAACTGTTAATCTAAGATATTATGATTACTATTATTCACTAATTCTGCCATTGTACCTGTTCTAAAATAGAGTATTCATATTAAGTACCATATAGTACCAATGTAAGTAGTTTTTAGTCAGCCAAAGTACCACACATATAATAATGGCGATGTCCATTGGAAATAACTAAATAGAAGAACTTTGCAAAAGGAAACCTCTATGAGAGAATCACCATAAGCTTAACTAAAACCGTACAAGCTTAACACCTTTATACCTTAATAACTCGCTTTGCTCGTTGGGGGCTTCGCCCCAAAACCCCCTTGGGTTTCAGGCCAATTCGTTGAATATAAAAGTTCACTATTGATAATATTTTCGTTGTATGCTCTGGCTTGTTTTAGGAAATGACGATTAGTATAAAACGGCGCGTCCAAAGGAGGTAGATTAAGAATATTATATGCTCCCTCACCACAGTACCACTTTTTCTGTCTTTCTCTTCCTCAAACATTCGAGCATGACAGTACGAACACTTGTACATTTCATCTTTCACAAGACATACTTTACGGAGTTTAAATGAACTAATGCAATTTAAATCGTAGTATCTGTAGTACGCCATTGGGCCTTGTACACCAATCTTCCGAGCAAGGAGAGCAGGAACGTGTCTCATGTTGGAAAATGAGGGATTCTTCAATCGAAAAGCCTCTACTCTCTGGCAGTAAGCTCCAGGATTCTGATCGTTTTAACGTCGAACAGCTTCTCGGTTGATCTCGGGATGCTGGTCAGTGTAACGTCTTACAGCACCTCTATTTATCTGAGGTTTATTTTTACTGTATAGTTTTTTTGCATGTGTAAGCCGTTCCTGTCGAGTACATGTCAAGCTCTTTGGACGTCCTCGCCTAACCTTTTTAGGTCTTCCAGGCATTTTGTTAAATAATGGCCTGGTCGAGGGAGACATTTATTTTAAGGGTGATAACACTACCACAGGCATCAATTTTAACTTAACATCGACATAAGACTCTTGCGAGTCTACATTAGATGTATAGATTGGTTCATATAATTGGTTTGGAGGGTCATCAATTCGCGGTTCTTCAGGGACAATAGTAAGGTCTTGTGTGGTAGTTTTTCCCAAGGTCAGCTGAGTTATGGTGAACTGTCTTGCAACTCCATCCAGAGCTGCATTCGACAACATCAAACTGGCCAGTCAAAAGTAGCTGTCACACAGAAATAGGTGGGCCAGATTATTACCATCATTGGACAAATCAAAATGGCGCTTTTCGTTCACTGGATATGGATCAAACAGATACAGCAGTTCATTTACCCTTCAAAAGGAGACAGTAACTGTTTGACCCGTGAAAAGGAATCCAATATCTTTTTGATTTGCAGCCAATATGTCTTGTAATTTTTCAGTAGGTGACGAAACAGTGTCATGCCAATCATCTTTCTTTAGGGGATAAAGTGCATCGTAAATGTGCTCTAGTTGTAACAGAGAAACTGACTGATTCAAAACATGAATGACTGATGGTAATTCTTCTGGAAACAAGTACCGCCCATAACCAGTACAATTCCCACTACGCAGTGTTTTGTAAATGCGATCACCACTCATAAAGATTGCATCGATTGCAGTTGTCGAAAAATGTCCACTAAGACTCTTCCATGCAAGGGCACAAGCAGAATTAGCCACACACTGAGCATTTCTACTCCATGTGAAGAGTTCATTGTTGCCCTGATGAAAGGACCCCTCGGCAACACACAAAAAATTCTGTTGATGAGAAGCCATCGTAGAGAGTTAAATTGTAACATTACAATTAAAGTAAATGGAGAGGAAGAAATCAGAAACAAAAAATAATATAAAGTCTCGAAAACAATCAGAAGAAATTTGTGATTGATTATTAATCACAATAAAAACATATTAAATGAAAGAAACGGGAGAATAAACCAAGAGTTTATGTTGAAAAATAGAAGATTCGTATCACCATGCAATGAAAACGATTCAGTTTTCAATAGGGCAGAAAGCCAAACAATTGAACAGTTCAGTACTAAAGGTAATTCAAGCGTGTAGAGGCCGTAGGGTGTCAGACTGAGGCATGAAAAGCGGCGTCATCCTTACATAACCTCGGTGGGACTTGTTTCAATCGACTGAGGGTCATTCTACCAACCGTTCTAAAAACGTTTCTCGCAGACGCTGCAGCGACTCGTTTCAATCGACAAAGCCTGGTCTACCAACTGTTTTAAAAACGTTTATCGCAGCCACTGGAGGGTGCCTAAACTAACAAACAAATTCCGAAAATACAGCGTAAAACTATGATTGGCCTTTAGGCAACAAAAATGAATACAAACTGTTTTTATATATAGTTTAACTGTACGTAAATTTTGTACACAATTTGAATACGTAAGTGAATAAGTGAGTAATATATTTTTGACAAAACTCAACTTTAGCGACTTTTTGTGAGGAAATATATTATATATAAAGCATTTAAGTATATAATTTAAATGTTCTATTAGATGTTGTCCAAACTAAATATTACAGCTTCAGTAAAAAAACTTCAACTCTGCAAACAGGTCGGCGTTTTCACGTCAGCCATTTTGATTTTTTCTAGGTTATGAAAAGTTACAAATCAAATTTTATAGCATTTTTCGTAACAAAGTAGTAAAGTTAAATAGTGTGTACGGGTTTTAGGTTCTTAAATTATCGTAATACAGCAATAAAATACGAAAAACCTAACAAAAATAGAATTTTTTGAACGAAAAGTGAAATTTGATGATTTTTTGCGTAGTTAATATCAGAAATACCAAAAAATTACTTCTTAACAAAATTGTAGGAAATTTAATTACAAATCTGAAGTATGCTGTCAGCAATTCAAAATTCCCGTCCGCCATTTTAGATGATAACGGGTGATTATCCGTTGATCACAGGGGGCTTCCAATATGATCTGGAGGGGGGGTTCTATCTAAGATGATCATAAGAAATTACCTTAGTTTTTTATTGGATACTATCTAAGTTGATAACGGAGGCACAAATTCAAATTTATAAACTTTTTGTGAGGAAACGATTGAATATACTACAAAAACGTTTATGACACATTTCGTACAGAATTGAATTGTTAGTTTGAATATTTCATTAGGTGTTATCCAACTAATTATTACAGATTCTGTCAAACAAAAATCTCAACTGTGCAAATAGGTAAGCGTATTTTCGTCAGCCATTATGATTTTTTTTTTTTTTTTATGAAAAGTGCAAAATCCAATTGTATAGCATTTTAGTAACAGGAAATGTTAGGGTAAATAGTATGTAGGGTTTTAGGTTTCTGGCTTCTTTTATTATGATTAAATAGGATGATCTCTTCCAAAAATAATCTATTGTTTTCATAAAATTTTACTGACTTTTTGCGAGGAAACTATAGTATATACCTTTTGTGGTACATAGATTTTTGTATGTACATTACATTTTTTGTACAGCATCTAATTTTTAGGTTGAAAATGTCATTAGATGCTATCTAAACTTAATGTTACAGCTTCAGTAAAACAAAAACTTCAACTCTGCACTGCAAACAGTGTACAGCAATTTCACGTAAGCCGTTTTGAATTTTGTCTAGGTTATAAAAAGTTAAAAATTAAAGTTTATAGCAGTTTGATAACAAAGTTCTAAACGTAAATAACGTGTAGGGTTTTTAGTTTTTAGCTCCTTTAAATCATGCTTAAATGGGAGGAACTATTCCAAAAAATCACGTGTTTTCGAAAGAACTCAAGTTTACTAACTTTTTCTGAGGAAACTATTGTATATAGCACAAAAACATACAGGACACTTTTTGTGCAGAATTTTATTGTCAATTTGAATATATCATTTGGTGTTAAATAAACTAAAAATTAAAGTTTCAGTAAAACAAAAACCTCAACTCTGCAAAAAGATAAACGTTTTCACGTCAGCCATTTTGGATTTTTTCTAGGTTATGGACAGTGCAAAATCGAATTTAATAGTAGTTTTGATAACAAATTAGTAAAATTAAGTAGTGTGTAGGGGTCTAAGTTCTTATCGTAATAATGCAGTAAAATACGGAAAACAAAACAAAAATAACATTTAGTTGAACGAAATGTGAAAATTAACGATTTTTTGCGTAGTTATTATCAAAAATACAAAAAAGTTATCTATCCAAAATTGTAGGAAATTTAATTACAAATGTGGAATATTTGTTCTACAACCAACGGTTTGCCCACAATTAAGCCGTTAGTAAAACTCTGCACACAATTCAAAATTCCCGTCCACTATTTTGATTTTTTGGAGGGTTAAAAATTAAAAATTTTAATTTTCGGAATTTTCCCGTCGGTTGCTCGGCAAAAGATAAAAGTGTGCCAAAATTCAAGTTTTTAGCTCATCTGGAAGTGGGTTAGAATTTGTATACGTGAGTGAGTGAGTCAGTGAGTTACACGTGCGGCTATATAGATATTAGACTCGCTTTGCTCGTTGGGGGCTTCGCCCCCAAACCCCCTTGGGGTTCAGGCCAATTCGTTGAATATAAAAAGTTCACTGCTGATAATATTTTCTATTCAAATGTTATTTATTTAACAGGAGAAATGTTTATTTTAAAAAAATCATGGTTTCTATACATTGTATACAAAATTTATTTTTAAAAAATCATGGTTTTTATACGGAAAAAGTGATAGTAAAAAAAGTGATAGTGCATTATTAAAATAAAAAAAAAAAAAAAAACATACGGAAAAAGTGATTTTAAAAGTAAGCTGTTAAAAAACTAAAGTTATTAATTGATTTCAGTTGCCTGTTAGTTAACCATTCGTTCAACTGAAGCATGATCCATCCAGTCTCGCTATGGGGAGGCCGGCACACGTAGAGACCCATTTAAAAAATATTTAAATCCTCAAAAAGTATTGTTTGAAAGGTTAATTTAAACTATTAATAGTATGTGTGTTTGCCTGTTAGTTAACCATTCGTTCAGTGAATGAATGGTATATCCAGTCTCGCCGCGGAGAGGCCGGCAAACGTAGAGACCATATTTACAATAGCTAAAATGTTGGGGAGTTTTATTTTAGGCAGGCCCCCTTGCCTACTGCCTAGTATTTACAATAGCTAAAATGTTGGGGAGTTTTTTTTTAGGCAGGCCCCCTTGCCTACTGCCTAGTATTTACAATAGCTAAAATGTTGGGGAGTTTTATTTTAGTCAGGCCCCCTTGCCTACTGCCTAGTATTTACAATAGCTAAAATGTTGGAGAGTTTAATTTAGGCAGGCCCCCTTGCCTACTGCCTAGTATTTACAATAGCTAAAATGTTGGGGAGTTTTATTTTAGGCAGGCCCCCTTGCCTACTGCCTAGTATTTACAATAGCTAAAATGTTGGGGAGTTTTATTTTAGGCAGGCCCCCTTGCCTACTGCCTGGTAAAGTACATTTTCGGGTTCGGTCAACTTACGACGGGGAATTTTTTAAAGCAGACCCCCTAGCTTACTGCCAATGACACAATCGGCGTTATAGAAGAAGGTCACCGTACACAATGTTTTTTGCGTAGGCGACCCCTTCAACGACTCTTCCAGGTTGGACAAGGACTACGATATGAGTAGGGCTTCTCACTCTGCTGAGAAGGACGTACAGCTGGCCATGTGTGAAGCAGTCCGTGCGAAGATCGACTCCGACGTACTCAATTGTTTGGCCTTGGCTCTTGTGGCCAGTCATTGAGTACGCTAACACGAGGGGAAATTGTCGACGACAGACACGAATCGGCGACCCTTCGGCCAACGCAAACCTAAAGGTGATTCGAGGAATACCGAAAGGTTGCGTGCCTCCGGGAAGTCTGACAGTGATTAGCCGTTTGGTAATCGCTGTCACAATGACTTTAGTGCCGTTAACGAGTCCATCGGCAATATTCAAATTCCTCATGATAAGGCATACGGAGCCAACCTTAAGTCGCAGGACATGATCTGGTACGCCTTTGACAGTGGCTTGATGTAATAGCTGTACATCCACGACCATATCATCTTCGTTTTCCTTGTCCATAGTGTCAGCACTTATCAACTCATGAAGTTGGCCATCCAACGAGTTCAAGATTTGATCATTGATCTCTTTGACGTTCACGTTCACAGTTGAAAGTATCGCTCTTCTCGCACATTGATCGGGGTCACAGAGAATTTGGGGTGGAAAAACCTCACCGATCAAGTCTGTTATGGTCGTGAGATATCTTAGCCCAAGAACAGGAATAAGGTCCTCACAATCACGGCCTTCTCCAAACATCTTGGATGGAATAGCTCCGTTGCCTACTCCAAGGAGGAATTTGGAGTAGTCAAGGGAGCTAGTCGTTCTGTGTGGAGTCGTCAGGGAGAACACTTTAAACAGTCGCCAAAGGTATGGTGCTCGAAGTGAAACACAAGCAATATCACACAATGTGTGAGCTTTTTCAACAACGGGTGCTATTTGCCTAAAGTCCCCTGAACAGAGAAAGATCTTATTTCCAAATGGGACACTTGTATTCATGAGATCTCGAAGTGACCGGTCGAGGATCTCGAATATGAATCGGTGCGCCATTGGAGCCTCATCAAAGACAATGAGCTGTGCTGCTAGGATGAGCTCTGCTCGTTGGGACCCGTTGGTAATGTTCCACACGCTCATGCCGTCACCAAGATCGAGAGGGAGCCGGAACATGCTGTGTGCGGTGGTACCACCAGCCAAGTTACCGGCAGCAATACCTGAGCTCGCCACGGCAAGAGCGACGTGATGATAACTCCGCACGTACGCAAGGATGACACGAATGAGTGAGGTTTTCCGTATCCTCCAGGCCCATCAATAAAGATTGTCCTGGAAAGATGTGTGTCATTGGGTCTTGAGAGTACCAATTGCACGTAATGTAACACTTGTCTTTGGTCGTCAGATAACTTGGGCTCCCACTCTTCAACAATTGCCCTCTGAAAGCTTTCTCCGAAGTTAAGCAACTCTCTACCCAACTCAGTCGTGTCATCTTCTACATATGGCAGACCATGGTCAGTCAGACTTGATCCCTGTCTGCGGAGGCTGCGATCAATATCTATCAATGACAGTTTTACTGCCAATTCAGGATCTGAAGGGTTCCGTTCTAAGTGATCCTCACAAAGTGAGTTCTTGAAAGAGTTCTACAACAGTGCCGCTGGAGCTCCCATATTACATAGGAGAACAAAGAAGGATCTGAGTCTTGGTCCAAGCATGAATTGAGAGGCTTCTCGCAGTGCGTGATAGTACTCTTCTTCGTATTGTACCAAGCCCAGCCTCCTAGCGACTTCCTGAAAAGTGCATCAATCAAATCCGCCACGAGACAGAAGATCAGCGTAGCCGTGACAAGGAACGGACATAAGAAGCAGTCTTAGATAATAGAGTTCCCCTCGGTTAGGTGAGACCTACAACAGTCTGCATACTTTTTGTCCCCGTTGGTGAGCTGTGATGAAATACTGTCAATCTGGATGGTTGTACACTGTCCCTGACGTTGGTTTTTTTTTTGTATGGACAATAAAGTTTTCATAAAATGACTGGTATGTCAGGTTAGGAAAAATGGGATCTTGAGGTCTATTGAAGTACACGATAAGCTTGGAACTAGGTTTAGTGGTTGCATCTGCCAACTGGCCTGGCCTGAAAATGACTAACTGTTTACCTTCAAGGTGTACACTCAGACAGTCAACGCTGGGCTCTAGCTTTGAAATTGAAAAGTCTAAGAGACACCAGCATGCATCGCTAGCACCAATCATTCTCTTCGTCACGTAATGCTCTACCTCATCTTCCTGTTTACCGTAAGGTATAACAGTTACATTCTGAAGAGAACCACCCTTCATGAGATATTTGAAAAGGTATTTGATTACACGACGAGTAGATGCAAGCTCCAAGTTTATGTGTGCCTCATATTTTAATAAAAGTGTGGCATTGTACGGTACAACCCACCCATCATGAACAACAATAGTCTTTCTTCTTGATATTATGTTCCCCTTATTATTGTAATCTCGCCTGTACTGGACAACCCCCCTTTCATCTACATGTGTACTTCGGCAAGCAGGCTTTGGGAAAAACTTTGTACAACAACCTTTGGCAGAGTCCCAGCACAAGAAGTCGGTGCGATAATCTGTTCCACAGGGTCTGTGAACCATATGTCTCAGCACCAACTCCCTGAGCCTACCACCGACTTCTTCTTCCGAGAGAATATCTGCCCGAATAACAGAATCAATGTCGGATCCCTGAACTGGACTGCCTCCGTTGATCTTGAACACAATATAAGCATGAGGTAATCCTCTCATTTGCATCTCGATGACGTAGATGATATAAGTTAGGCAGCTGAACATTGCTCCACTACGCAGATCTCGGAGAAGCTCAAGAAGTTTTATGTGGAAGACTCTGCAGGCCGTAGAAGGGTCACTTCGGCCAGTACCATAGGGGCAAGCTTTCTTGTTTTCCTCCCATGTTGTACTATACGTGAAGGTCAAGAAGAAAGTAGGTGAGCCCAGACGAGACACAAGGGCCATTGCATTTTCGTAATGAACCTTCATGTAACTGGGCCCACCGGTAAATGAACTTGGGAGGTAGATCTTTCCAGCTTGCAAACCTCCTCCGCCTTGTACAGTTTCGTCACGATTTATATCATCCATCACCTGTCTTCCTGTTTTCCTATCCTGTTGAAAATTGAGTAATTCGTTCAATGGCCCTACCCACACGGAATTTTTAGCAGCAGCTTTTAATTGGCATAACTTAATGTAACTTAGCCGCTCCTCGTCGTACATCGTAAACATTTCTACCTGCCAAGCCTGTGATAGCCGACCTCACTATGGTCTTAGAAAATCTTGGCTTAGAAAGCAAGAGGCAACGCGAGTAATTGTACTGAGACAGCTTGTTTCCATTATTGTCTAGGATGCCGATATGCCAGCCCAAATTGCCTTGCGGATAGAGCAATAGATATTGAAATGGTTCCATCAAAGGATCAAACAGATCGATAGAAGATGGCCGTGCAGAACCCTTCTTCCAAACAGTCAACCACCGGGGATCATTGACGGAATCCTCAGTACTGAGAACAGCGTGCACTTCCACACATGTTTGCCTATCACCAAGAACAGGGCCGTGGGTAGATCTATTTGTAATTTCAAACTGTAAATGAGCGTTGATAGATGGCTCATTGCTCAAACGGTGAAACTCATTAATGAAAGGATTTGAAGAAGTGAGATAAGAATTGATAGATTCAATCAAATTGGCATTGAGAGATCTACCCATGGCAATATTCTTGCGCTCCTCACCATCGTCGATGTAAAAACGGCACCAGTTGACAAACTGAACGTCCCCACTCCTAGGCGCGAACCTTTGACCAGCGGCGTCCAGATTGTAAACTTGGTGGTACATTCTTCCTTCGATTTTGAAGAAAGAGAGTCCACTAGGGTGACGGTACCCACCAGACACCTCGAGTGCACAAAAGACAAACAGGTCGTTGTATGCTCTGGCTCGTTCTAGGAAATGACGATTAGTATAAAACGGCGCGTCCAAAGGAGGTAGATTAAGAATATTATATGCTCCCTCACCACAGCACCACTTTTGTCTGTCTTTCTCTTCCTCAAACAGCCGAGCATGACAGTACGAACACTTGTAAATGTCATCTTCCCAAAGACATACTTTACGGAGTTTAAATGAATTAATGCCATTTAAATCGTAGTCTCTCCAGTATGCCATCGGGCCTTGTTCACCAATCTTTCGAGCAAGGAGAGCAGGGACGTGTCTCATGTTGGATTCTTCAATCGAAAAGCCTCTACTCTCTGGCAGGAAGATCCAGGATTCTGATCATTATAACGTCGAACAGCTTCTCGGTTGATTTCGGGATTCTGCTCGGTGTAACGTCGGACATCTTCTCGGTTGATTTCGGGATTCTGCTCGGTATAACGTCGGACACCTTCTCGGTTGATCTCGGGATGCTGCTCGGTGTAACGTCGGACAGCTTCTCGGTTGATCTTGGGATGCTGGTCAGTGTAACGTCTTACAGCACCTCTATTTATCTGAGGTTAATTTTTACTGTATCGTTTTTTTTTTGCATGTGTAAGCCGTTCCTGTCAAGTACTTGTCAAGCTCTTTGGACGTTCTCCCTTAACCTTTTTAGGTCTGCCAGGCATTTTGTTAAATAATGGCCTGGTCGAAGGAGACATTTCTTTTAAGGGTTTTAGGTTGAAAGTTTCATTAGACGCTATCTAAACTAAATGTTACAGCTTCAGTGAAACAAAAACTTCAAATCTGCAAACAGTACAGCAATTTCACGTCAGCCTTTTTGTATTTTTTCTAGGTTATAAAAAGTGAAAAATCAAAGTTTATAGCAGTTTGATAACAACGTTCTTAACGTAAATAACGTGTAAGGTTTTACGATCATACTACCATAAAAACAGTCCTATTGATATACCCCCACCTACCCAATATACGTACCACACACCGTACATACAAGACTTATGTTTAGCCACTCACATACTAAACACACAAGACTCTTGATTGACCATCCATCTACGTAACACACATGGACGACCTACGTACCAAACTAACATGACTCTTGATATTTCACACGCCTAGACTTTTTATATACTTTAGATGGTCCACCTATTTAACACACAGTACTTACTGTAGATAGACGCCCTACCTTCCCAATGCACAAGACTTTTGGACAACCAACCTCCCAAACATACGACTTGACCACCCACAATAAACAAGACTTTATGTATAACCACCTATTTAACATACAAGACCAACCACACACCATACAATCATGACTTAACAGTCCACCCACTTACCAAACACACACATCTCTTGATGGACCATATGCCTACACATTACTCTTAATAGATCATCCACCTAACCATTACATAAAACCTTTGATAGACCACCAACACACATGAACAACCTACCTACCTACCTACGTAGTATCCAACACTCTTGACTTACCACCCACCTACTCAACACACAGCACTCTCGATAGACTACATAACTAACCATTACACAAAACCTTAGTTTGACTCCCAACATTCATGAACGACCTACCTACCAAACATACAACTTGATTGACCGCCCACCTACCAATCACACATTTCTCTTGATAGACCAATCACCCTCCCATAAAAAGACTATTGTCAGACTATCTACTTAACATACAAGAATCTTCATTGACCATCCACCTACTCAAAACACACAGTACTCTCGATAGACTACATAATTAACCATTACATAAAACCTTAGATTGACTCCCAACATTCATGAACGACTTACCTACCAAACATACAACTTGATTGACCACCCACCTACCCATCACAGTACTCTCGATAGATCACTTAACTATACTCTGATTATCGAAAGAAAGTGACTGGCGGAGCGGCCGCGCGGCGACCAAGTTTAAGTACAAACATTCTATTTCACAACCTTGTAGAAACGTAAAAAAGAAAGTTATAAATTTCCAATAAACGGTGTTTAAATAGTCAGTTAAGTACGTTTTCAGCACATGTTTTAAAAATTTTGTATCTTATTCCGATTAATTAATATTTGTAGTTATATTTTTTTAAACACGAATTGGAATTAAAATTTTTGCATTTGCCATGTTCGATGTAGAATAACTGTGATTAGAAGCATCAGAAAAATATTTCTTGTAGAGAATTACTAGTCGACATTCTTAGGAACAACATATTAAAAACTGAGATCCCTACGAATACAATTAACGTAGTTATTAATTTTTTCCAAATGTACTGTTAACTCTGTTATTTAAAGTCGTTCATGAATGAGCTTCGCGTGACATTTTCTTTGAATAACATTATTTATAACTCATTTAGAACTTGCACTTTTTATAATAAAGGATTACTGAAATGGATTAATATATGAATTGAGTTTCTTTGAGAGCAGTGCGCGGCGTTCTACGGCGGAGGTACAGTCAGGACCTAGTGTGCCCATTTTGTTCGCGCGCACCACCGCCACGGCCATCGCCAACCCCAGCGTCTCGGCCTTTCCTGTACAAAAATAGCACCCTCTTCCACGAAAATTGAACCGTTATACCTACCATATGGCTGGGGGAAATTTCTTGCTTTTAGTTTAGTAGATGCGGTGACTGAGTGATGTTCGTGGGTGTGTTATCATTATTCTTCAATATAAGTGATAGAATGCTTTGAGTTGGTATTTTAATTGTAATTGAACCTGTTTTAAAGTTATTTTGTGAAAATAAACTTTAGTGTTTGAGAATGGAGCAACGTAACGAGAATGAACCAAGGAAAAGTAGAGGAAGACCTAGGACTCGAACGCCAAAGAAACGAAATATTTCGGGCCGAGGCGTACCTATGAAAGGACAGTCGAGAGAAATTGTGTGCAAAGTGCGGGAGTATTTTGACAGAGAAAAAGCGAATCAAGGTCCTTTGATTACAGTTAATAATTCAATACAGCGAACTGCAGATGCACTTAAAATACATAAAAATACAGTTGTGCGAGTTTGCAAGGAAAAACACGTAAAAGTATTACAAAATGAAAATAATAGTCAACTTTCAACTCCAGGAAAAGAGAGGAAACGGGAGAAAACTGTAACAAAACTTGATGTATTTCAGGAAGACGCTGTACGAAGACACGTATATCAATACTACATTAGAAAAGAATATCCGACCTTGAAAAAACTATTTTCATCGTTGAGAAATGAAGATCTGTTTCACGGCTGTCTGTCTTCACTTAGAAAGATATTAACAGAATTAGGGTTTATGTGGAGAAAATTTTCGGGTAGAAAAGTGATTATGGAGAGAAGTGACATCGCTGCCTGGAGATGCAGTTTTCTTCGCCAAATAAAAGACGAGAATTTCGATAGTATAATTTGGCTAGATGAGACTTGGGTCAATGCTGGGCATTGTTTGAAAGAAGGATGGACTGATGAGTCACTGCAGGGGACAATGGCAACGCCTGTAGGAAAAGGTGAGCGGTTGATATTATGTCATGCAGGTTCTTCAAAGGGGTTTGTTGAAAATTCCCTCTTACTATTTAAATCCAAAAAAACTGGTGACTACCATGAAGATATGGACCACGACAAGTTCTACAATTGGTGTTCTGAAACTATGCTAAATAACCTAGAAGAGCCTTCATTAATAGTCATGGACAATGCTCCGTACCATTCGAAGCAAATTGATAAAGCTCCTACAACCAAAAATAATAAAGCTGACATCATTGAATGGCTACATAGAAAAAATGTTCAAGCTACAGCCGAGTTAAAAAAATATGAACTTTTGGAGTTAGTGAAACTGCACAAATCCCAGAACAAAAGATATTATGTAGATGAATTGATCGAGAGCAGGGGTCACAAAGTGATACGTTTACCACCTTACCATTGTCATTTTAATGCGATTGAGCTTATATGGGCTCAAGTTAAAGGGTATGTTGCAGAAAACAACAAAAGGTTTACTGTTGCTGAAGTTGAACGGCTCACTAAAGAAGGAATTCATCGCATAAGTGCTGAGAGGTGGAAACAAGTAGTGAACCACACAAAACAGGTCATTGTCGATGCATGGAAAAACGAAGGAGTAATGGAAGAAGCTGTTGAGGAAATGATTATATCTTTGGGAGACAGCAGCAGCTCCGAGGAAGATTCCTGTTCAGAAGATTCTAATAATGGCGACGACCCAATGGAAGGTATCAGGGAACTAGTGTTTGAAGAGTACTAACTCACAACTGTAGTGTTCAACAGTGTATTTGTGTGTTTTTTATTTATCACTTGAGTACTGTATATATTAGTCATTTATCGATATTATTATTATTATCAAGAAATATACTATTTCTTTTTATTTGTAAATACAGTCAAATAGTGTTTTATTATCTCTATTAATACTTACGAAAGTTTGGTGACTTGTGGTTTTGAAGGACGCAATGTGAGCCTGAAGGGGATGCGCCACTGTTTTTGGGCTGTTACTGTACTTTGACTGGATAGCGGACCGCTGCACCAGGTTTGTACTAATTTTTCTATATTAATTGATTACGGGTATATTTAGTGAAATTTAAGGTTGCATAGAAGTTTGTATTGATGATTAAAATTATGTTATGCATATAGAGGAAAAACTAAATTTAAATAAATATTATTAACAGAGTTAACAGTACATTTGGAAAAAAATTAATAACGCCGTTAATTGTATTCGTGGGGATCTCAGTTTTTAATATGTTGTTCCTAAGAATGTCGACTAGTAATTCTCTACAAGAAATATTTTTCTGATGCTTCTAATCACAGTTATTCTACATCAAACATGGCAAATGCAAAAATTTTAATTCCAATTCGTGTTTAAAAAAATATAACTACAAATATTAATTCGTCGGAATAAGATACAAAATATTTAAAACATGTGCTGAAAACGTGCTTAACTGACTACTTAAACACCGTTTATTGGAAATTTATAACTTTCTGTTTTACGTTTCCACAAGGTTGTGAAATAGAATGTTTCTACTTAAACTCGGTCGCCGCGCGGCCGCTCCGCCAGTCACTTTCTTTCGATAATCAGAGTATACCCATTACATAAAACCTTAGATTGACACCCAACATTCATGGATGACCTACCTACCAAACATACGACTTGATTGACCGCCCACCTACACATCACACATTTCTCTTGATAGTCAAATCACCCTCCCATAAAAATACTTTTGTCAGACTATTTACTTAACATACAAGACTTACCACACATTCTACATCGACCATCTACCTACTCAACACACAAAAGACCAACCACACACTCCACATATAAGACTCTTGGTTGGTCGCCCACCTACTCAACATACAACACCTCTGATACACCATCCACTTGAATATTACATAAAACCTGTGATATTCCACCCAATCACCAAACACACATGACTCTTAATAGACCAATCCACCTACCTCTGCACACACGATTCCTTAGGACACACTCTACACCCACCACTCATCCTACAGACAAAACTCCTAGAGAACTACCCATCCACCATAAAAACACTATTGCTTTATATAATCATGTTTTAAAATAACATTATTACACTGTAAGATAGGTTTAATATAGCTAAAGACCTAAAATGTTTCCTAAAATTCTGTTTGCTCTAGAAATATGAGAGCCGTTGGTGGAAAACATCCAAACTAAACATAGAACTTTGTTTTTGAAATTTGTTAATGATTGAGTATCAGATGAGGGAGACAAAGGTAGTTGGACATTTGCCATCATTACGTGAAAAATAACAATCAAGACGTTTCGATTTTGTAAAACCCAAACCTTTTTCAAGTGCTAAAAACTAAAAACAAGCGCCAGACTGGTTTTCATGTCTGGACAGGCACGTGACCTAAACAGATGTGTACCGCGCTCTGATTGGTTGCCTCCCTCCCTACTTTACAAGCTACCACAGGTAATCTTTCTCACTTCTGCTCCAGCGCTTGGTTTGATCAGACGTCAGTTGCTCTTGATATCGTTTATTCATATTCAATATTTTACGTAATAAATACTGTAATTTAATATTTCGTTTAATTTGCTTGTATTTGAGTACCGTTCTCGGTATGTTATTGTAATTTGTTTCATTACTAAAGATGGAATCCTTTGCCATAAATGACGACCTTGTAACCATTTCCCGTCGATTTGATACTTACGGTTCCGATCTCCTTACTGTTCTGACTCAACATAAAAACAAAATTATGTCTGAAATAAATAACCACTTAAACAGGCTCGGGTGAGTCAAATGGTACATCGAGGTGTAAATACAATTTTCCAAAATCGTTAATAATGAAGAAATGACTACAACTCCCCTCTTTCACGGTAAAACTCGTCCTTTGTTGCCTTCCGACTCTCTAGATATTCAATACTCTGAAGCTACCGACAAAATTTTAGAAAGCGTGGGTAGGTGGGTTAGTCAAGGTAGTGGGTGGGTACTTGAAAATGTTTTACGCCTAGATCTTTTTATTGTTAAATTCCAACCCTTGTTCACCTCTTCTTACGTACCCACTCCTAAACAAATCTCAAACTCTATGCACGAATTGTAAACATAAAATATAACGATAATAAATGCTCCCTCTACTCTGTACTTCCTTAGTTACATCCCGATAAAAATAGGCTAATAACTTATTATAAAAAATTTGAAAATAAATTGAACATGACAGGGATTGAGTACTCTGTCAAAATTACTGATTTAGATAAATTTGAAAAAGTGAACCATGCTATCTCTGTAAATGTGTTTGGTTATGAGAAAGATGAGGTATTCCCCCTAAGAATAACAAAAGAAAAATTCAGACTTCACCACGTAAACTTACTGCTACTGACTACTGACACTACTTCCCACTACTGTTTGATCACTGACATGTCCCGACTCTTAGCCCACTTGACTAAATGTAAAAAAAACTTCATACTACTGCAACTACTGTCTACACCGTTTTTCTTCACAAATACTACTAACTGAACACTTACCATTGTGTTCACCACACGGTGCTCATAGGACTAGACTTCCTACTTAAAAATAATTAATTTTTAATCAATTGAAAGTAAATTTAATTGTATCCTAACCATGGAATCCTTTGCCATTAATGATAACCAAGTCACAATCTCCCGTCAATTTGACACTTCCAGTCCCGATCTCCTTAACGTACTTACTAGTCATAAAAATAAAATCATGACCGAAATAAATAAACACCTAAACAGGCTCGGGGGAGTAAAATGGTACATTGCGGTTCAAATTAAATTCACAAAATTTGTTAACAACGAAGAAATCTCAACTACTCCATTCTTTCACGGCAAAACTCGTCCTTTGTTACCTTCCGATTCTCTAGATGTACAATATTCTGAGGCTACAGACAAAATTTTAGAAAGCGTGGCTAAGTGGGTAAGTCAAGGTAGTGGGTGGGTAATAGAAAATGTTTTACGACTCGATCTGTTTATTGTTAAATTTCAACCTTTGTACGCCTCTTCTTTCATACCCACCCCGAAAAAAATTTCTCACGCCAAACAGGGAATTGTAAATATTAAAAATTACGATCAAAAATGTTTCCTGTACTCTGTACTTGCCCAATTGTTCCCTGACCAAAATAGACGCGTAAGTTATTACAAAAAACTTGAAAATAAATTAAACATGTCTGGGATTAGCTATCCTGTCAAAATTACCGATTTAGATAAATTTGAAAAATTGAACCCTGCTATCTCTGTAAATGTATTTGGTTTTGAAAAAGACGAAATTTACCCCCTAAGAATAACCAAAGAAAAATTTAGAGCTCACCATGTAAACTTGTTACTACTGACCACTGACACGACTACTCACTACTGCCTAATTACCAACTTGTCCCGACTGCTATCTCACTTGACTAAACACGATGGTGTAATGTTCTACTGTGACTACTGCCTACACAGATTTTGGACTAAAGACTTACTTACTAACCACTTACCTTTGTGTTCACCACACGGTGCACAAAAGACTAGACTTCCTACTGAGGACGAAAAATACATGTCCTTTACAAACTATACTCTTAACTCACAAAGTCCCATTCACTATTTACTGTGACTTTGAAAGTGTTGTACTTATCTCTACTACACTGAATGACCCCTCAACTTCACATACGACAAACACTGCCCATCGAGTCCCTTCTGGCTTTTGCTATGTAATAATTGACAGTGATGGCAAACCAGTAAAACAACCCAAATTCTACAGCGGTCCCGATGTTGTAGATACCTTTTTAAATTGTTTGACTGCAGAGTCTGAGGAACTCTTACCAATTATTAATAAAAACATTCCAATTAATGTCTCCACAAGACAAAATTATTTTCAAAATGCAACTAAATGTCACCTTTGTCTAAAACCTTTAGATGGATACAAAGTGGCTAACCATAACCACCTAACAGGTGAGTTCTTAGGACCTGCCCATAACTCTTGCAATTTAAATTACAAAGTCCCTAAACACATTCCAGTGTTTTTCCATAACCTTAGAGGTTATGATTGCCATCATCTGATTCAAGGGCTAGAAAAATTCCAAAAGGAAAAACTATCATGTATCGCTACAACTAGTGAGCGATACATTTTAGTTAAACTTGAATCTTTACGTTTCTTAGACTCACTCCAATTCCTCAACGCCTCTTTGGATACACTCGTATCCAACTTAGTTTCTGACAGGGCTTCCAAATTCAAAATTTTAGGGCAGTGTATGACTAATACTGATTTACTTCTACGCAAAGGCGTCTTCCTATACACTTACATGACAGGCGTAACTAAATTTAACGAAACCCAACTTCCTCCCAAGGAGGCGTTCTACTATGACTTGACAAAAACGCCTGTTTCAGACGAGGACTACAAACATACTCAAACTGTATGGACTACTTTTAATATGACAAGTATGAAAGAGTACCATGACCTTTACCTACTTACAGACGTATTGTTACTAGCAGACGTATTTGAAAACTTCAGAAACACTAGTATGACATACTACGGAATAGATCCGTGTAATGTCTACTCTGCCCCCGGACTTGCATGGAACTCTATGTTAAAAATGACAGACGTACGTCTTGAATTACTTACAGACATAGACCAGCACCTGTTTGTTGAGTCTGGTACCCAGGGCGGTGTCTCCATGATACCCAATTGATACGCCCAGGCCAAAAACCCTTACTTACCCGACTTTGACTAAACCAAACCGACTACTGTAACTACTTACTTTACCTTGATTGTAATAATTTATACGGTACAAGTATGTCAGACAGACTCCCCCATTCTGACTTTAAGTGGATAGACCCTCAAGGCATAGACTTTACTAAAGTACCGGTAGACTCTGAGACATACTAGTATGTAACCAGTATGTACTCTGACACATATTGGTTACATACTAGAAGTGGACTTATACTACCGACAGCACTTACATGACCTGCACTCAGACTTCCCACTCGCCCCCGAACGAAAAGTAGTAACAGATGACATGCTTTCCCCGTACTGCAAAGACTTACTTTACGAACTCAACTACAAACCAGCCAAGACAGAAAAACTCCTAACAACACTGTGTGACAAGACAAAGTAAGTGTTACATTACAGAAACTTAAAACTTTACTTACAACTAGGACTTGTATTTACGAAAATTCAAAGAGTCCTTTCTTTCAAACAGTCTGCTTGGTTAGCCCCTTTTATCAATTTTAATACTGAAAAAAGAAAAGAAGCTAAAAATAATTTTGAAAAATACTTTTTTAAACTAATGAACAACGATACGTGCGGTAAATACTTAGAAAATGTCAGATCTAGAATTGATTTTAAACTTGTAAATAATGAAAAACAACTACTAAAGTGGACTGCACGTCCTAGACTCAAGACTTTCTTTGCTTACAATAAAGATATTGCGGGGCTAGCTTTGAAAAAGCAAACCATCTTCCTAAACAGACCCATTTATGTAGAGTTCACTGTATTAGAAATTTCAAAATTAATCATTTATAACTTTCACTACAATTGGTCCATTGCAAAGCATGGGAAAAACATAAAACTTTGTATGACTGACACAGACTCCCTCTTTTACAATGTTTATATTCCTGATGTCTAAGCAGACATGAAAAATGAATTACATCTTTTTGATACCTCTGACTATCCAACTAGCCATCCATGCTATAGTAATGTAAACAAAAAAGTGTTAAGAAAATTTAAAGACGAGTTAAACTCAAATCCGGCTAGGGAAATAATTGGCTTGAGAGCGAAATGCTACTCTGTTCTAAATTCAAATCTAGAGGAAAAGAAGGTAGCTAAAGGCGTCCCCCGAGTAGCGATAAAAAACAATTAAAACATCAAATGTACAAAGACTGTCTTTTGAACCATTCGTTAAAAACAACATTGGCAATAACAATATGAAGTGACAGACATAACCTGTACACACAACACATTTTTAAATTATCTTTGTCCCCTTTTGACGACAAAAGATATATTTTAGAAAACGGCATATATACTTTGGCCTATGGACACCACATTATTAGTAAAAAACGAGCCTTAGAACACGATCACTACTACACAACAAAAAAACCAAAACCAGAATAAAAATATCTGTATAAATTAAAAAGAAAAATATAAAAATAAATAAAAATATAAAATAAATAAAATGAAAACTTACCTTATAAAATAAATACTACAATGTAAATAAAAAAGCATAATAATACTAGTACACACAAGTAATACATTAATAGTAAACCAAACTCTAAAATTTCGATGAAATTCATCAAAACGTTCTTGTATCTCCAACCTCTCCATGACTAACCGCCACTCCCTATCCCCACCACGTCCTATCGCTACCACTCCCTCCCTTCCTATCATTTTTGCGTCATATCAAGCGATGGTGCCAATAGGTTCACTTGCTTCTCTTGCTGCAGTTGAAATATGTAAAAATTTAGTAACTTTTTGGAAATTAAAAAATTAAAACTTCCAAAATCTATTGAAGATTATTTAGTTAAAATATATTTTTCCATTGATTCTGATTTCCCACAGTACGACTTTGAAAATGCGAGGTTGGACACATTCCTAAATTGGCCAGTTCCTTTCCTCGATCCTAATGTAATGGCAAAAGCTGGCTTTTACTATTTAAATTCGAACGATACAGTTCGCTGTTCCTCATGTGGTGTACGTTGGGAGGAGAGAGATGCTTCATTCAATGACTACAAAAATACTCTCCACAATGTAAGTTTTTAATGGCCTACCTCTCATACAGTTTTCTTATAAAAGTAGATAGGTATGTGGAAATGGCATGTAAAACTGAACCCTTTTACGGCCTGAATTAGATGGATTAGCAGACTGTGGCACTAACGGTGAGCAGTATGCTAATCTTTTACTTGTGGTACCTTTCGAGCGACTGTACGAATGTGGCTCAGGGGTGTAAAAACCCGTAACCAAAAGCGAATGTAAGTGCCCGTTAGGTATGATTGAATGTTATACTCTAATGCTGTATAGTATCCGTAGGTCCAGGGTGTGTGAAAGGGTTAATAATTGACAGGGGGCAGTAAACTTTATTTTTACTGATGACTGCCTCCGTATGGAGCGAGGATGGGGCTCCATACACCAAAAAAACCAAATAAATTGTTAAACTTTACCTAAACCCTTCCATTCTTCCATTATGAGCGTAAGAGAACATATAGCACAGGAGCTACATGCTCCAGTTAGAAAAAGATTCCTTACTAGACCTGTAGAAATTAAGGGAATACAAGACTTATTTCAAGCGGACTTGGTTGAAATGATATTCTATTCTAAACAAAACCAAGGGTACAAGTACAAATTAACAATAATAAATTGTTTTAGCAAATACACCTTTGCTATTCCATTATAAGACAAGACTGGCCCAGACATTGTTAAAGCCATTACACCCATATTTAAGTCGAATAAAATGAAACACTTACAAACTGATACGGGTAAAGAATTTTACAATGCAGGATTTACAAAGCTGATGAAAAAACATGGTATAAACCATTATTCGATCTACAGTGACAGGAAGGCGTCCATCGTAAAGCGGTTCAACCGCAGTCTCAAAGCATTAATGTGGCGAAAGTTCACAGAGGTAAGTATCTGTGAGTCAAAGTACTACCTTCCCTGTGGGAAGAGTACAACACAAGAATACACAAAACTATTGGCATGGATCCAAGACATGTGAACAAAAGAAATGAAAATATAGTCAGAAAAAACATTAATAAAAACAGACAAAAATACAAGAGTGTGGACAAGAAGTTGCGTTTTAAAGTAGGCGACACAGTAGGAATAAGTAAGTTTAAAAAAGTATTTGACAAAGGATTTCTACACAACTGGACTAATGAGATATTTATTGTTCATTCAGTCCTACCTACTATCCCAACTACCTACCTCTTCAAAGACCATACCGGTGACGTTATTAAAGGAATTGTGTACTAGAAATGGAAAAGGCTGAAAGTGCCAAAAAAAATTTTTCCCGATATTGCGTGGATTGTGTTGTAAGCGACATCGCCAATAACGTAGAGAATGTTGCAAGTGCCGGAGAAATACCTACTAGTTCCTAGAGCAGTCGCAAGGAGCAGCACCGTGAAAGCGCCCGCTGACCGGCAGTGGAGAAGGCTGTAAGTGCCGGCCACCATGATGAATGTGCCTTTGCATTGCAGTATACGCTTTGTCACGAGTCTAGTAACGAGTGTTGCGTAGTTCCAGCGTTTTTGTGTAGTACTGTGAATTATTGCTTGTGCACATGCGCATGTGCTGTTATTGTTGTGTTATGTGAAGTGTTTACATTATCTGTGATTTCAAAATGAGTGAAAATCAAGCCCCTCCGCCGAAGAAAGTACACCTTCAACAAGCAAGATGGAAAGCTCGTGAAAAAGGACAGCCTTATACTACCAGTAAAGGGAAAAACGTGCCACCTAAACCTGCCCCCCCTGATGTCGCCACTTGTTCATGCAAGTATTCGTGTAAAACCTTGACTCATAACCAAAAACAGTTGCTGTTCATGGATTTTTACAATGTAAGTGAACAAAATCAAGGTACGTACTTGCTAAACCACATGCAACTTGTACCTATCGGCCGCAGGCGTCATGGAAAGTACGATGACCTACAGGAAAGCAGGCGTTCTTGTAGTTTTACTTACAGTGTGCCGGATGGTTCAGGTAAAAATGTTCAAGTGTGTTGTAAAACATTTTGTCAGATTTTCGGAGTAACTCCCAGGAAACTTCAAACTCTTCAAACAAAAAAAAAAAACAGGGTTGCTTTGTTTACAAAGATACTAGAGGTCAAAACCCACGTTCACAGGAACATAAAATTAAATTCACAGAAAATGATCGAAATCTAGTTCGGCACCATATTTGTTCGTTTCCCAGGTATGAAAGCCACTATTCCCGTAAAAGAACTACAAGTGAGTTTTTATCACCTGACCTAAACAAAAACCGTATGTATTTATCGTTCAAAACCCAAAATCCAACAACTAAAGTAACTTACAAGTATTATTCTCAAGTTTTTCAACAAGACTTTCCTAAACTAAAATTTAAATGTCTTGCAACAGATACTTGTAAAAAATGTGACATGTACAAAGTACAAATTCAAGCAGCTGTTACTGAAAATGCCAGAAACGAAATTAAAGTAAAGCAGGAGTTACACCATAGAAAATCAGAAAAAGCACAAGCGTGTATGAAGGAAGACATGGTAGCCTCACAACTTCCAAGTAGTAATATTAACTGCTTATGTATGGACTTGCAACAAGTTATGTTTGTACCAACGCTCACACACAGTGATATGTTTTACTGCCGGCAGCTGTCATGTTACAACCTGGGTATTCATGTGAGTAACCATGGATCTGCATACATGAGTATGTGGCACGAAGGGATTGGTGGTCGAGGGGCAAACGAGATATCATCTTGCTTCTTTAAGGTTGTCACTTCTGAAACCCTGTTAACAAGAAATAGGCTAGTGTTGTGGTGTGACAACTGTGGGTCACAAAACAAGAACAAGTTCCTCTTAATGGCAGTAATTTACTTGGTAAAAAAAGGATTTTATCGCTCAATAGATTTAAAGTACTTGGTTAGTGGACATAGTTACATGAACTGTGATCGGGACTTCGGTGTTATTGAAAAGAGGCGCAAAACCTGCAAAGCAATGGTTCCAAAAGATCTTGAACATGTTGTTGCAACTGCGTGTGCAAAAAACCCCTTCACTGTTGTTTCAATGCAAACTGAGGATTTTATTGACTTCAAAGTGCTTGCTAAAAAATACCTGAACACTAAAAATCTTGGAATAAGTAAAATTTCACATTTTCGTATTTCACACAAGAATCCTGGCGTTGTAAAAGTGGCTTCAGTTTTGTCACCGGACAGTGATATGGTAACTTGGGAAAAGGTAGACGTTTTAAAGAAGAATGCAAATCTTGATGACCTCCCTGATGTGGATAAGTTACCAAAAATTCAGTTCAAGTGCAAGATATCACAAGAAAAGAAGAAGGATATAGAAGGAATGATTGAATACTTGGAGAAAGAAGAAGTCAAGGCGTTCTACAGGGCTATCGTTCATGGACCTAATCAGCCTGCTGTAGAGGAGCACCCTGCCGTGGACGAGCAAGAAGAACACTAGAAGACGGTGGAGAATAGGAGACAAGTAAGAGAGAGACAATATTTTAACACATATACAACTTGTAATACCTCTTAACAATAATGCAGCCTAACAAATAAATATTTGTATTTTTTTTTTATTTTTGTTAAACCCTATTTTTTAACATTAATTTTTAACCCTAAAACTAGATGTTATGCTTAAAATGGCAACACCACTATGAACATTCATCTTATTTTAGTAGTGAGCGCTACACTTAAAGCCTTTCAACTAAAAAGGCAAGGCACTTACAGCGTTTCCCAAAAAAATATACGATGGCACTTTCAGCTTTTCCTATGCAAAATCAAGTAATATATGTTTAATTCAAAGTTTTTTTTATTAATTAAAAATATAAATATATAATGTATTATATAATGAATTATACAGGTTTTTAAAGTATACATTTTAAGTTTTATACAGTTTTTATTGAATACTGGAAATTTTACTTCATGGCACTTTCAGCCTTTTTCATTTCTAGTACACAATTTTTTGCAGTCAATATCTGCAAAAGACTAAGTCCGGTGATGTGTATTTAGTAGAAAATGTAATAAAGAAAAAAGGAGACAAATTACTTGTAAGTAGTTAGGGTACGATGGTAAACATGCAACATGGATAAATAGGAATTAACTTGTATAAAAATGACTCAGCGTTCAATGGTCAATCATTCCGTGACAATGCATCTTATCGAACAGACGACTAAACTTCCAGTTGAAAACTTTGACATGTACACTATAAGCACAGGTAGTGGCATTAAACATGGACCAATATTACCATCTACTATAAGGTGTATAGTGGCTGGAGCTAGTAATTGTGGCAAAACAAACGTTGTGTTCAACATCCTGTTCGATCCAAACGGTTTAAGGTTTGAAAATGTTTACATTTTCTCAAAGTCCTTACACCGACCCAAGTATCAATTTTTAAAAAGTGTTTTACCCAAGGAAATTGGATACTTTGTATTTGATGTAAACACTAAAGTCCTACCACCTAAAGAAGCTAAAAATAACTCTATTATGATTTTTGATGACATTGCGTGTGAAAAATATGATACTATAAGCAACTACTTTACCATGGCCCGACATAATAATAATGATTCCTTTTATATAGGACATACCTACAGTAGGATACCTAAACAGTTAGTGAGAGATAATACAAATTTGATTATTTTATTCAAACAGGACGAAACAAATCTGAAACATGTGTACAATGACCATGTAAATACGGACATGACTTTTGAAAAGTTTAAAGAAATGTGTGCTTTAGCTTGAAACGATAATTAAAGTTTTATTTGTATTAGTAAGGATTGTGAATTAGATAAAGGAGATACAGAGTTGGTTTTGACAAGTTTTTAGTCTCGTAATATAAATACGGTCAACTTTAATTTACAACAACAGTTAGTGACAGGCTACAAAATGGTACGCTTCTACTATTATAATGACATTGCTCAGTTTAAGAAACCAGAGTGTAAGGTAAAGACGCGTATAAGTTCAAATTTATGCACAAAGTATTACGCGGATAGAAACAAATTTTGTGGAAATTATTGTAGTAGAAAGTTGAATAAATTTAACAACAAATGTTGGAGACATAAAATAATAGGTCCGCAAAGACCACTCGTAGTGATACTTATGATGTTTGACTGAAAGAATGTACAATTGTGACTTGTGGATACAGTTTTTAACAAAAAGTGAAGAGCAAGGAGTACATTTTCAACTAGTTATTTACCACGAGAACATGTTAATCTGTACGGTTCGACAGCCTCAAAATATGATTTCAAGATTTAGACCGTTCCCCGATATATTTAACAGTGTCACTCTACCACTGGCTGACCGTCATGGAAGCTTTCAGTAATGACAGTTATTACAGTAGGCCTAATAACTGTTGCCAGGTTATATTTTTATGCAGATTGATTAAAGAAAATGTATTTTTCAAGACTTATGATGACGTCACAAGAGTATATATTTTATGTATTTTCGACTTGACAATGATTACATGAAGTAGTCGAAACCGGTCGCCATCTGACGACGTCTTGTGCCACTTGACGGAATTTAAGGTAATATAAACGTCTAATATAATTATGTTTATCGTTAGCAGGCTTTAAAACTATAACAGATTGTAAAAATATATGATGTTACAAAAAAATTTTTACGAAAAGAAAAAATATATATAAGATATACATATATATATTATTATATATATTTTTTTGATAGTCTATGTTCTAAATTCTGAATCTGAATGCCAGGGGGATTAGGGAATAGGGATAGAAATTAACGTTAGTGTTTGTTTGTTTTTGGTTGTGGAGATTTATGTGTAGAGTTGAGAAAATGAAATTAATTATTACACAGGGTTAAATGTAATGAACTCTTAGTTGTTGTGGAGTTAATTTGTCATTAGAAAGTAGACGTTACTCCTGTGGATAATTATAGTGAATATTTGCTCTTATTTGACATGCTGCTAAATTTAAACGTGATTCACTCTGACTTACACGTTATGCAAATTTGATTGGGAAAATTGTTGTTTTGAAATGGCTGATAGAAGTTCCATTGATCCTACAGAAAATTTACAAAAAAGACCATCTAAAGGCATTTTGAAGACATCATCTAGTTTTGAAGCACCAGATGCACCTCAAAAGTAAGTGTCAGTTTTGAAGTTTTCTTAGGCTATAGGTCTATCTGGCATGTTAGAATTTGTAATGACACTAAGTTAGGCCTCACTTTATTTTCTGTAAGTTAGCTTTGGTTAAATCAATTTTGGTAAATTTAAAAACTTATTTTATGATTGAATTTATGATAATTTCTTTTAATTTATCATTAACATTGAACAAATTATTTGAATTGTAATTGCTAAAATATACAATTGTTTCATGTTTAGAAAAGGAAAAATGTGTAATAAAAGCAAGGCAACAAAATGGGATGAAATGAATATAATTGCCACTCTCCATCCACCAGATAAGGATTATGGCCATATGAAGGTTGATGAGCCGAAAACGCCATATGAGAAGAGTGTCCTAGAGGATGATGACACTGACGGTATAGATGCTCAGTTGTTGGCAGATAAGTAAGTTGTATGTTTACTTACAATTGCTTGTCAACTCGGATGTAGGTCAGCTTTAATCATAGGCTAGATTGTGTCCAAGGCTTGCGTATCAATTCATCATGAATTTCAATTTGTTTGGTATAATCCAGTCTAATTTAGTTAATTCTGGTTTCACTCTTATTCTGCTAGTTTGGACTTGAATTCAATTTATAAGTGGTTGACTCTCATTTCACGTTTAAGTTAGATGTTTTTTCTCAAACCTATTGCATCCAGCCTATGAGCTAGGTTGAAGTGATTTTGTATATACCACTGTACGTGTATGGGTGGGCGGATGGGTAAATATCATTGTACGTGTATGGGTGGGCGAGTGGGTCAATATCACTACGTGTATGGGCGGGCAGGTGGGTCAATATCACTGTACGTGTATGGGTGGGCGGGTGGGGCAATACCACTGTACGTGTATGGGTGGGCATGTGGGTCAATATCATTGTACGTGTATCGGTGGGTGGGTGGGTCAATACCACTTTACGTGTATGGGTGGGTGGGTGTGTTCACATTGGAGCCGGTCACCGAGAGCCAGGTGGAGCGGTGTGTCGTCGAGATGCGCAGCAACTCTGACCCAGGAATCGACAGGGTGTCCAGCAACAGGGAAAATAGGGAAAAGTCAGGGAATTTTAATTGACCTGGAAAAGTCAGGGAAAAATCAGGGAATTTGAAACAAAACCTGGAAAATCCTAACAAGTACACCAGTTTGTTGTGATTTGTCATAGTTACTTTTTACTTGGGTGCGCTACAAAAAATTCTTTACTTTGTTCAGTACTAAAATGTTAATTTTTACATACCATTCAGTATTCTAAACTATACTTAATTGCTTGGTTTGCTTGTTCTACTTCATACAACTAGTTTTATATCACTAAAAATTTAAAACTTACTGAAATAATTATCTGATTAGTACTTGTTAAATAGGCCATAGACCTAAAATTTATGCTGGTTTTGGGGAAATTATAATATACTGCCGTTTTGCAAGGCATTGAAAATTGTCATAATTTAACAATAGAATAAAAGGTGTGTTTTTTTACTCCAGGCTAATTAAAAATATTTTTTTAATTCTACCTCTACTTCTTTAAAGTAGTTCAAAAAGAACAATTATTGTAGGTAATAGTTTTGAATTAAATTATTACGGTTATCAATAAACATATATTTGTGAAATATTGATATTTGTGTAATTAATAATTGTAATTGACTGTAAATAACATAATGTATGATGGTATTACTAAATTACGTTAAATAGACAGATGTAACTATGTCGATTTGGGGTCAGGGAAATTTCGTATAAAATCAGGAATCGGTCAGGGAAAAGTCAGGGAATTTGTTTAAGGAGGTTTACTGGACACCCTGATCGATGAATTCTCTCCCGCAGTTTTGAATTCAACAATTTTCGAATGTTACAATTTCTGGAACTATCATTTTGAGTTCAGGAAATGCATGTCCACCATTTCAAGAGTTAACATAGCCTAGCTGGGATAGGGACTGGTAGCTTTAGAAATTTAAAAAAATGTTCTTACTCTCTATTACTTGATAGAAGAGATTGATTGTAACTTATACCTTCTGATATCTTACATATACAGTAGGCCTAGTAAATTAAAATACTATGGGGTTGAGAACCATTTCTTATTAGATTATTTCTTGACAGTCGATTTCAGCTTGTATTTAAGGTATCAGTTCTGCAGTAGTTGACTTGAATGCACCAGAATTTAGTGTTGAGATTTTTCTATTTATTGTAGAATGATCTGCCCTATAACAATAGGCCTAATGGTACAAACTGTATTTTATGCAGATAATACCTACAATTAGTATAGAAATTCATATACTTTGAAAGTATTTAAATAACTTAGTAAATTAAAGGATGTAAAAAAATATATAAGAACAGTACTGAGTTTGTTTCTCCTTAAATAGACTTAATAATTGTAATGAATACAAGACAACACTTTTGATGGTAACTATGAAGTCTAGCAAACCACTTTTTTTTCAAACTCCTAAATAATAGGTAGTTGTAAAAATACTTTAAAGACTAGATTTTTTTGGGAAAAGTAGGTTATTAATAAACTAGGAGACACCTCTGCACGCTACGCGTGCCAACCCAGTCACTCGCTGCGATCGTTACACCTCGGCCTTCGGCCTCGGCCAGTGACTCCTGACTA
This sequence comes from Stictocephala bisonia, assembly GCA_035578905.1. Classification (NCBI taxonomy): domain Eukaryota; kingdom Metazoa; phylum Arthropoda; class Insecta; order Hemiptera; family Membracidae; genus Stictocephala; species Stictocephala bisonia. Next base: position 916,654 of record JAQJVL010000375.1, read on the forward strand.
CAAATAATATTAGGTTAACTGTATAACGTAAAATAACAATATTAAATGTATTTACAGTATCTCACATAAGTTACCTTGCTACCTATTTATTATCAGAAACACCAAATGATATTAATTTGTTTATTTGAAACATTTATTTCATTTGTTTTTGTTTAAGAGGTAAAGTTTAATTAGTGTAAACCGCACCAAAATAGTCCGATGATAGCTGTGGCATGTGAAGCCCCCGCATCACTTCTCGCCCAGCAATTTTGTCAAGTATAAATTCGTTGAAAATATTGATGATTTGTCTAAACATCTGTTGCAGTAAACAAACACTATCATTTGTTATTATAAACCACAGTACCTAGAAAAGAAGACGGTAGACAGGTATCATGCACATCTCCTATGACGTCACATTTTCAAAATTGCAAAAATAAACATAAAAATACTGTTCTAATTCCTATAATTGGTAAATGACTTGCTTAACTATTCAGCTGAATGCTTCTATGTAATTGGTGGATTTTGTTATATTAGAATAATCAAACCAGCTGATTTTGCCCATATGACGTTACAGTCTACTGTGTAGTCTCGTGATACCTAAATAGTTTTCTAAATAGTTACTGTGTTTGTGTTATAATGCACGTGTTTTGGTTATATATATATTTATATTATATATTATATTATATATTTAACCAACACAGTATAAATTTCTTGTTTGTAGATTAAGTATAGTTGTACTATGAATGATTGTTGAATGTGTGAAAGTAGAATGAATGTTGGGTGGAATGCTCGGTGGCGCTTCTGGACTGGCAGGGACAGAGCTTTGACGGCCTGGCAGTGTGGAGTGCAGGACTACCAGCCGCCAGCTGGTCTTCGTGCCGTGCCGGGTTCCACCTTAGCGTGAATGAAAGTACGGATGAGAATTTGGTTTGTTATTCATATTGACCTTTTTTTTGAAATAAACATTTTTATTTAAATTGTTTAAATTATGCTTTTTATAAAACAAAAAAAAAAAAATATATATATATATATATATATATATATATATATATAATTCTGATGTTATCTGGGGAGTATAAGTTTTCTTAAATTTTGGTACTGTACAAATAAAAATATGATGTATAAATATAAATTTATTTAACTGGTTCTGAATTTCATTAAGAACATTGCACAGGCAATAAATAGCGAATTATATGTACCTAAATATGTAGAAGTATTTTTTTTATTTGCAATATTTTCTATTCAGACGTCACAGGAGTGTTTTATTTAAGTGGAGCTAGACTGCATTTATTCATGTATGTATTTTTAATGGATTATTTTACCTGGCCACACAACTAGATTAAGTGGCCAGTATATTTCCAAACAATTTATTTGTTATATTATTGTAACTTAATTGTAGAAATAAATCATTTATTACATTTCATTTAGTGATGTAATTACGGATAAAAACAGCTTTTTCACTTGATAAACATTATTGAATAGTACTTTCTACAGAATATAAAATATTTATATTATATGCTAAAAAAATTACAGGATTCACCATAGTTAATTTTACCACTACATTCTAGAGGTCTTTAAATATTATCATACAGTTGTTTTGTGTAAACAAAATGTCACTTAAATTGACAGTATTGAATATATGCATACTTGTCATAGATGATACATGTGGTTTGGTGGTTCTCAGAAACTATATGGCAACACCGCTTAAAATGTCGGACTATTTTGATGCTGTTTACACTAGATACATAAAATAACTGCATTAGATTACCAGTTAAACCATGCCTACAACCTTTCCTGGTTTAACATTATGAAAGATCTAACTTCATCAATATTACAAACACCATTATTTACATTTAAAAAGGCCTTAAAACTTTTTATAAATTATTATTTACATTTTAACAGCTGTTACTTTTCGATTCTTATAAATCTCTCCATGTTATTCTTAAGGCCAAAAAACGAACTTTGAGGGCTTTCTGTGTTCTTCAGGGTAAAATTTGAAGAATTAAAATCTTATTGCACAACTACAAACAGGCAAATCTTTTGACACCTTAATCGTTTCAATTAGTAAAGAAATAAAGAAGGAGTTGAAAAAACGACCACCCATTATATATAAGGATTTAAAAGTTCGATATTTCACAAAAAATAGTTAAAAACCCAAAAAATCAAACTTGAAACTTAAATAACCTAATATAGGCTTAATTATGCACTTTGTAATCAGTTGAAACAATCCCAACTCTCTACTGTTTAAAAATTAGTTAGATTATCAGGGGAGATATTGTTCCACCTGCTATTGGTTTTTCTTTTTTTTTTATATGTATAAATAAAGTGGTAAAACTCTACAATTATTTAGTCAACTTCAACTCTTTTCATATTTTCATATGATGATAAGGTAGTCTCACTTTGTAAGAAAAATGAAAATCAAGTGAGTGTTTAAAGAGAACAACTGCCAGTTACATCATTAGCTAAAATAAGGCAGGCAATAAACTACAAGACACGACAATAAACAACAAGACACGGAACAAACTCGTATTTACACACTAAAATAACAGAAACATATCACAAACAAATTCTATAAACACTTTGGATATAACACATTGTCAGTCGCTTTCTGGATTCAGAAATTTTGGTAGTTTTAAAGAAAAGTATAATAATGGTACCATTCCAAATATATTTGTTATACATACATTAACTCAGACACAACTAGTTACAAGTATTTGTTCAACCAAAAAAAAAAAAAAAAAAGCAGTTGCTTTTGTAATTTACTACAAAACATCATGATTGGGGCTGTCAGCTGATGGTTGTTGACTCGCCGACGGCCTCCCGGTGCTAGCTGTCTAGTTGTTTACATTTTGTGTTGATCTGTTCGTTTGTTGTTTAGTAAGTTAGTGTATGCGCTGTGGTTATTTTGCTTTTGTCGCTTTTGTGCTGTAAATTTATGATTGAAGTGTGATTCAATTATTTTTTATAGTTTTTTTTTTTTTTGCATTCTGTTGATTATTTCTAATTACATAATATTATGTTTTTGCAGTTAAATAACAAATTGTATATATCTTTGTTATATTGTAGTTCAATTAAGTTACAATTTTATATAAATGTACAGAACAAAATATTCTATAAAATGAAATGGTTTCCTATGGTTAAAAACTTCTTAGTTTTTCTGTACAAATCCATAAATTAAAAACATTTGGATATTTTATTTTTATATTTTATAAATGCAAAAAGGAAAGTTTACATACTAAAATCTTTCCATTGCAACGAGTAATGAAGGCAAATTCATAATGTAGATTTTGATACTAAATACATAATCATAGGACAACAAATACAATTTATAGGCCTATGATTTTTTTCTTGAACCTCTTCAAAACGGCATGATTGGAAACAGTGCAGTTTTGGCGAAAGTCCACACAATAGGTACTGCAGTTTTGGACAACACCCATTTATGAGGAAGGATCCAAAGGATTTTTTTTGAGCCAAAAACAAATTACAATTGGTTTTACAGTATAATTCTTATTTGACCCATGACAGACAGTTGAAAAAACACTTTATGAACCTACCCTATCTTACCTAGGCCTAACTATATCTTTCACAAGAATTTGAAATATGTGTGCCTAATCTGGGGGATAGTCTACTGTCCCTCTGGTGTAAGTAAAGAGATATTTCATGTTTCATTAGTATTATTCATTAGTAAGACGCTGATTGTCAAGATATGAAATGAAATGAAAAACGACTATAATTTAAGGCGAGGTTAGGACTAGACAGTACTCTTTACCAGCTAAGCTTAACAAAATTAATCCATTACTATTTATACAACATAAACCAATTGCAACATATCAATAATCAACTACTAAAAACAAAACTCAACATATCAAACATAAAAAATAAGTATAAAATCATAAAAAAAAAAACAAAAATAACAAATGAAAATCCATACAAAATAATAGAAATCTTCTATAACAATTATTCATCACTCATACACACTACTCACAAATATTGACCAGCAAACACACCCGTCCACTCCGTCTGCAGGTCCAGCAAAAATAGGTCCTTTAGCTCCGCCCCGAATCTAGGGCCCTCGCCTATAATTTGATATTGTCAGGAAGCATATTCTATAATCGGCACCCGGATACAGTAAAAGATCCATTGTACAGGGCAGTGCGATGAATTTGGACTGATAGTAAAAAAGCTCTCTGACAAGTGTTTCTAATGCTTATTTCAGAAATTAACTTGAAACGCTTGAGTTCTGTCATTTAAAACTTTATGAAGAAGAGTAAGTATGTGATAATCTTGAAGCTGTTCCAACTTCAAAACAGATATTTGGGAGAAAATGTAACATGATCCTCAGGACGAAGGTAAAAAATAAATTGAATGCAGTAAGTTTGTGCCAATTTAAGTTTGTCCGAGAGCTTAACAGTCATATCATTAATAACGGTGTCACAGTAGTTAAAGTGTGGCAGAATAAGAGTCTTAACCAACATCACTTTTACATTGAATGGGAAACAGGAAGCATACCGCTTCAAACTGTGGATACCACCAAACACTGCCACATGTCATAGTAGCTTGGTCAGTCCAACGTAATGTTCTGTTCATAGTAAAACCAAGATTCTTAACTTTGTCACAATAGTCTAGTGTTAAGTTGTTAACACTTATTTTTGGAAAAGTGTCATTGTCAGCAGAAGTTAAAAGTCTAGGATGAACAACTAAAATTGTTTGAGTCTTATAGTCATTAAGTTTGAGTCCATATCGCTTTGACCAAGAAGTGTGATTGCTACAATATCTTGGTTCATGTTTGATACAGTCATGTCAGATTCTGTGATAGAGAAATGTTGGTATACCTGTAAGCCGTCAACCTATTAGTGATAATTAGAGTGTTGTATATCTGAAGTTATATCATTAATGTAGAGAGTAAAATGAAGAGGTCCCAAGACAGACCCCTGGGGAACACCATCCAACACAGGCCTCCAGTCTGACTCCATCTTTAGCCCTCACACACTGCCGACAGCCAAAGAGATAGGACTGAACCCAGGAAACACAACTATCAGAAAAACCATAGTTTTTCAACTTAATTAGAAGAGGATGATAAACACAATAGAAAGCCTTCGGAAAGTAAAAAAGTGTTAAAATTGTAAGCTGTTTCCTGTCCATGGCTTGACGGATGTCCTCAGCAATTTTTAACAGAGCAGCAGTAGTAGTATGATTAGTGCAAAAACCATACTGATAATTGGAAATCAATGTACTACTCTCCAAGTAATTAAAAAAACTGCTGATGAACTATTCTTTCAAGACTTAGACAGAGCAGAAAGTATACTTATGGGCCGAAAATCTGAATGAGATAGGGGATTAGCCTTTTTCTATAAAGGCCAAATGACAGTTGATTTCCATATAGTAGAAAATGTACTAGATGATAAAAATAAATGAAAAATAGCAGTAATTGTAACAAGTGTTGCAAGTAAAGTATCCTTTAGAAATCTAATTGAAATATTATCTGATCCAACAGCATTAATAGTAGTTCTCATAATAGCCCCCAAAACCTCTCCTTCAGTTACTGGAAAGAAGGTGGGCAAGTCCCTTTGTCAATCTATTGTTAGTGGGTTTGACAAAGTCCCGAGCCCTTGACGTATCAACAGGAATGTTTACAAAATAGTCATTAATTTCATTAAGATTTATAGTAACTGGAGCTGAAATATCTGATTTACGAAGGCAAAGCTCCAGTTCTTTGGACTTTAGACCAAAGAAATTTGGTAGGTTTAGAATTATTAGATAATGTTTGGTAATAGTAACGATTCTGTTGTGTTTGATTACAACGTTTTTTATAGGCTGTTCAGTCTGCAGCAGATTTACTTCATTTGGCTTTGCGGAATCATGTAGTTTTTGCAATCTACGAATGCAATCATTTATCCATGGAGCAGGTCTTTTAGTTATTCTCTTAGTAACAAGAGGGGCATGTTCCTCAAGAAGATTATTTAAATGAACATTTAAAAGATTAGCCATATCATTGCCTTCGATAAGCTGAAGGATTTCATGCCAAGGTCGAGAAAACGCATCTGCCAGAAGTGCCTCCTTAGTAGATAAAAACTGACAGTTTCAGGCTCACTTTTCTGGCCTGTGATTGGTCGAGAGCGGTCACGTGACTTTTCCAAGATGGCGGCGCCCATTTCCCGCCAAATTTCCTAACCTCACTTTTCCTAACCTCAAATTTCCCTCAAATTCCCAAATTTCCCTCCAAATTCCCACATCATACTATATAAAATTCACTGTTAACCTTGTTATACTATATAAAATACACTCTTAACCTAACTTTTTCCATGTTATACTATATAAAATGCACTGTTAACCTTGTTATACTATATAAAATACACTCTTTTTCCATGTTATACTATATAAAATGCACTTTTTTGTCCAATATGGCGTCTTTCCCTCCCGCGCCAACTCACATTCCGTGGGAAAATTCTCTGCCAAAATTCCCTCATCCAAGATGGCGGTCTTTATACTATATAAAATACACTATAATAAATTGCTAACACGTCGTCTGCTGGTTGGGCGCGCATGCGCGGGAATTTGCTACTCTGTGGATTATTTCATATATACACTATAACAAATTTAATATTCCATACAGTATAATAAAATTAATATTTCATATATTCTATGTGGCTGACGTGATCACAGCGCTCCTAGCGGCAACGTCGATCGGAGCGGACCTGGCGGCATCAGCTGTGCGCGGGTGACGCATGCGCAGGGAATTGCTACTCTGTGGCAATATACACCATAACAAACGCAATATTTCATGGCCGGGCTTTATCGCTGTTATCACATCACTTGACCTTAAAGGTTAGCATGTGGTTGATATGCACGTGGAGCGTCCATGCTGTGCTGATTAATGTAACACTGACCTCAAAGGTCATCTGTTATCACATCTGCTTCCGTTACCACACAGGATGACGTAATCAGAGTTTCATGTCTGAATCTACACGTGATGACGTAATCGGATTTTCATGTCTGAACAGGCGCGTGACCTAATTGCCCCCTACCTCATCCATCCCTATATAAACGACCAACACAATCAATCTTTCTCACTTCTGCTCTTGCGCTCGTACTGATCAGACGTGTCTTCACTTTGCTCCTCGATATCAGTAATTATTCTCATCATAAATACTTTATTCTTGTAATTTTAATCTTTGTTCTCTGTACGGTATTTCAAAGTAAAAATCAATAATTTGTGCCCTTTTTTTACTTTAATTTAATAATTAATTTTTAATCAATTGAAAGTAAATTTAATTGTATCCTAACCATGGAATCCTTTGCCATTAATGATAACCTAGTCACAATCTCCCGTCAATTTGACACTTCCAGTCCCGATCTCCTTAACGTACTTACTAGTCATAAAAATAAAATCATGACCGAAATAAATAAACACCTAAACAGGCTCGGGGGAGTAAAATGGTACATTGCGGTTCAAATTAAATTCACAAAATTTGTTAACAACGAAGAAATCTCAACTACTCCATTCTTTCACGGCAAAACTCGTCCTTTGTTACCTTCCGATTCTCTAGATGTACAATATTCTGAGGCTACAGACAAAATTTTAGAAAGCGTGGCTAAGTGGGTAAGTCAAGGTAGTGGGTGGGTAATAGAAAATGTTTTACGACTCGATCTGTTTATTGTTAAATTTCAACCTTTGTACGCCTCTTCTTTCATACCCACCCCGAAAAAAATTTCTCACGCCAAACAGGGAATTGTAAATATTAAAAATTACGATCAAAAATGTTTCCTGTACTCTGTACTTGCCCAATTGTTCCCTGACCAAAATAGACGCGTAAGTTATTACAAAAAACTTGAAAATAAATTAAACATGTCTGGGATTAGCTATCCTGTCAAAATTACCGATTTAGATAAATTTGAAAAATTGAACCCTGCTATCTCTGTAAATGTATTTGGTTTTGAAAAAGACGAAATTTACCCCCTAAGAATAACCAAAGAAAAATTTAGAGCTCACCATGTAAACTTGTTACTACTGACCACTGACATGACTACTCACTACTGCCTAATTACCAACTTGTCCCGACTGCTAGCTCATTTGACTAAACACGATGGTGTAGTGTTCTACTGTGACTACTGCCTACACAGATTTTGGACTAAAGACTTACTTACTAACCACTTACATTTGTGTTCACCACACGGTGCACAAAAGACTAGACTTCCTACTGACGACGAAAAATACATGTCCTTTACAAACTACACACTAACACACAAAGTCCCCTTCACTATTTATTGTGATTTTGAATCTTTTGTTGTACATATCCCTACTACAATTAACGACCCTACTACTTCACACACCACAAACACTGCCCATCACGTCCCCTCTGGTTTTTGTTACGTAATCATTGACAGTAATGGCAAACTAGTAAAACAACCTAAAGTCTATAGCGGCCCCAATGTTGTTGATACTTTTCCAAATTCTTTGATTGATGAGTCTAAAGAGCTCTTACCAATTATTTATAAAAACATTCCGATTAATATGTCTCCGCAAGACAAAATTGTTTTTCAAGAAATTTTC